>JACXIT010000199.1:1184888-1573457 GCA_014737525.1 Bombus difficillimus | reverse complement strand
CGCCTTTATATATTA
This sequence comes from Bombus difficillimus, assembly GCA_014737525.1. Classification (NCBI taxonomy): domain Eukaryota; kingdom Metazoa; phylum Arthropoda; class Insecta; order Hymenoptera; family Apidae; genus Bombus; species Bombus difficillimus. Next base: position 1,573,442 of record JACXIT010000199.1, on the reverse strand, counting down.
AGATAACGTTAGAAACAGAGGAATTTTTCCTGTAAATCTGGCACTGTTAACTTATTGACCTATATTCAGCTTAATTGGTCCTATCCATACTATGAGGCTCTCCAACTCACCTCTTTCACCGTACTGCATAATTTAATCTATAACTAAAGTAGATAGTACAGTTCGATTTGTAATCATGAAAGATCGAGAGTTTCAAGAAATACAAGCTCTCAAAGACGATCAATCCATACATCAACTATCACCATATCGTTATTCATTAGTTCGTTAACTCCGCCGAGTTTCTAGTACTTGAAAAATAAATCATGGATCATAAATCATCGTCTAATTTTAGTTTTTAATAGCAAGGAGCCGTATACATATGAAATTAATAAAAAAAAAAGCAAAACTCAATCTTACGAAGAACGAAAAATAATTAAAACAATTTATAGCGTTTGACACGAAATTACATAGTATGTTTGCTTACTCACATTTGATTCATCGATATATTTCATGGAGAATTCTATTTAAGTAGAAATATAAATTTAAATAGAAATAGAAGTTTAAAAAGAAACGGTGCTTTTTTTAAGAAAAATACTCTAAATCTTTCTCCGATTTTTTAATTGACTCGTACAGTTTGTTACGTCGCTTTGGAGATAGAAGTCGCACAAACATTTTTGTAAATTATGTACCAAGATCATTCGGAATTGCACCGGCAGAAGAAATAGTAATCTAACATATTCACTAGAAGGAAAATATTCTTGGCTTGTAACTAATTTTTCTAGCAAACAAATACAGTAAATTATATGTAATACGATTTTTCATTTCATTATAAGACTCCTTTGCTGTACTATTGCTCGCTAGCTCGACTTTCTCGACAAATTCGAACTAATATAAAATTTGTAAAAATAATTATTCATATTCATCAAGGAATATACAGCCAAATATTATTAAAGTAATAATATAAAAATAATTAAAATAAACCTTCTAGTCTGAGCTACTCTTGAATCGTTACTTGTAAAATTTTTCGAAAAGATAGGAATATAAGCGACAGAAAATGATTGGTAGAAAATAGGGGAACATTTCCAATTACTTTACAAAAATTAAAAAAAAATGCAAAATGGACGGTACAGCTGCCAAGCCCGCGTGCGCAGCTGACTGGGAAACGTTGTCTCGAGGCACTCCTGGCTCTATGCTGACACTTAATGTCTGCAATTTCAGGAAACGCTTTTTCTGAAAGGGTCTGAAGGTGATTCCCCCGACGGATTTTGAATCGCGGCTACAAACGATGAATTGGATATATGCTGCACTGGCCGTTCAGAGTTCCGATCCCTCTGCTTGCCCGATTTTGTTGGTTTTTTAAACAATCTTCCTCTTTTTTTTTTAGTTTCTTTTTGGTTCTTCTTTCTCCTGGGTTCTTTTAGGGCGCTGAAATTAGGAGTGTGGGTACTAAACAAACTCCTAAAGCGCGTTTTTTTGGGTGGGCAGCGGAGTGGGGCCATGGTGGATGTTGGCCTTTTCCCTAGATGTTTTCCCTCCTCCTCTTCATCGTCCCTCCTCCCGGACAAACGCTTCGCGCTTGATGGCAGCCCACTAAAGTGTCTGTAGCCTGAAACATCGGTTTAGTGGTCCTCTTCCTCCATCCGGACGATCCCTAACGTCGACGATCCATGAAAAGTGTAGAACTGGGTGCCAGGATTCGAACTCGGGTCCTGGGTGTTAACAGCCAACTACGCTAACCACGTCGCCACTGTCGTCCTTAGACATACTTATTATAGAATAGACTTTTAAGGTTAATGATCCAACCTCGTATAAATACGTATATGTCGTTCGAAACAAAATACTTTTTCATATTTTACACTTTTATCTAATTTAAGAAATGTCATTTTCGTATTTCTGCGTCTGTTAGTGTATTATCGATGGATCAATATGAATGATCGAACAGATATTATACATTGTCAAATTTTAATGGGCAGTTAGTTAACCGTGTGATCATGTTTGTCAATTCACGTTATTCCATCCGTATGAAAATTCATCTCGCGTGGAGAAGCTGAATATGGGTCATGCGAATAATGTTTTTGATTTGGCAGCAATCGTCGTGGTCCTTCAAAATCGATTGCATTTCTATTAACGACAGAAGAGGGTGAGTTTGAAATCGAGCATCTTGAAGTCCACGCAGTACGCTCCGAAATACGTAGTTTAATAGATAACTGGCTTTGATTTCCACGAATTTTCAAGCCTGTCGAAATTTTTTCACGAAAAAGAGAAGCTTTCTAAAAATAGTTCATTAACACTTTCTACTTTAAATAAAATAAACGATATATGATGCGTACTAAAATAATAAAGAATATTGATTTATGGATAAATAGCAGTTATATTAAGTGCCTCACGTTCGTTCCCTCGGTTCATAATTAAATAAGTTTTATAACAATTTTAATTAAGTATTGAATTGAGAAGTATGTGGAAGGAAAATTATCTTCCAAATGATAATTAGTCACATCGATTATATTAAAAACAGAATACTCGTAATTTTTATAGCTAAACGTCAATCTTATAAGACAAAAAAACTACTTCAAATTTCTTTTTTTAATTTCAATATTGGGTAACGTTCTGTGTTTTACTTGAATAAATTCTCAGATAAATAATTTTTCCCAAAATAGAAAACTATCTTAAAATAAAGTATCAAAATATCCTAACTGGGCAGAATGTTTACTAACAGTGTGTACTATTATCAAACATAGTTTTAAATATGTATTGTCCTAATGTCACGCGTATAATTGGACGAGCGAACAAAAAATATAAATCATTTCGCATTAAATAAACGATTTAAATCCAGAAATTCAAATCGATCTGAATTTCGTTAACCGAGTTTCGTTTTTTACTTTTCCAACGAAATCAGTTGTTTTACGCGTATTCCAATTTAGACGCGCGTTCCAATGATAAAATACAATTTCTGTATATTTTGTATAGATATACATGCGTTCCAATATTAAAACATGATTTCTGTATATTTAACACGTGATAGTTTATTTGATACACGATTTCCATCGTTTGATTTCCGATAAAATATTTATTCCAAACCTATAGAAGAATGAAAACCTTCGCGTGCCGACAAAAAAAGCTGTTTAAAACAGTCCATAGAATCCATTGTATTCCAACTCAGCTTCGTTTCAACAACAATGCTACTTTTTATTTTGTCAACGCACATCTCAATTTTTTCCAACGCTAAAAAACGATTTCTTTATTTCTCTAACACGCGATAGCTCGTTCGATACACGATACACGATTGCCGCCAACAAAATATTTACATACATACAATGAACTCGTGGAGGACTTTTTACATTGAATACGTATTTCAGCGACAAAACACAGCGATAAAATTCCAAAGAATCAACTGTATTTGATCTTCGTTTCTAAAATAATGTTAATAGCGCTAATTTCGTACTTCGTCAATGCCCGTTCTGATTTTCTCCAATGCTAAAGCTAAAAACGATTTCTGTACAATTCGTTCAGTGTACAATGGTTCATAAAATTATTCGAATCCTTAAATTGAAAATTTTTATAAATTACGTATTGTACGAAACTGTTTGATCAACGCTATGATAAGATGCGACTGTTTGTAATTATATTGATGCAATTTGAAACCAATCGATGTAAATGTTCATAGAAGTTACGAGACAATCGTTGCTAACGTATACTAAACGCATATAAAGAATTAATACACAGCACGCATAGTGGTCTTAAACATAGAATAATAAATAGCTATAAATTGTTTCATTAAATGTTGTGGTTTGCTGGTATATATAATCAATAATTTTCTGATCAAATACTCTGGTGATTTATATGAAGTGTATACTTGTAATAAATGTCTGCTAACTTCTATATACATCTTCAGAATAGTTTCATTTATATGCGGCTGCACTCGACGACGGAACTTTCCGACGGCTTCGCGGCATAAAGCGCTATACTTTCAAAGCGTAAGGCCTACATGCCTAATGTACATCGATATCCCTGCGGTTCTTTCGTCGAATATGTCGCATACGCGGAAACCGCGTCTAACAAACGCGTGCATAGTGGAGATACCGAGGGGCAACAAAGAAAATAATCTGTTTGGTTTTGAACGAAAGATTCATTTCGTTTCGAACAGCGAAGTGCAAAGGGTTTAGCGTAACAGCGAAGCAAACACATTCGAGAAGCATAATTGTTGATTGTTGTACGTTAATTGTTGATTGTTGATTGCTAATTGTTGATTGTTTACTGTTAATTGTTGATCGTTTACTGTTAATTGTTAAATAAACCTTTTTTGTTGAACATCAAGAGTATTTCTTGGGCACCTTCATCCAACATCCACCTCATCCATGATCGTGACAATCGTGTCTCATCACGGTGCTAATCAAATTTCAGAATCTTTCCTATAATATACGCGATATATTCGTAAAAGGATTTTATAAGTGTTCAAATACTTTCGTGAGTAGCTGTATCATTATCGGAGTTTCCTTTCGAAGAAAATATTTGTTTCGAAATCCGTGGAAGGGTGAAGCTCTTTGCATTCGTCGCGACGTATAGTGTATCGCAGGGAAAAGGTTAAAGCAGTCGATAGAGCCGGCTGTATTCGAGGCATTTCCGAGTCCCGTTTCTTTTGATCCCCGGATTCATCGTGTTTCATCGCGTCGACGCGATGCATTTGACAAAAGAGGCACGCGCACCGAGATCCACGTCTAACAGAGGACATACCATCAAATCAAACGAGACCGAGAGCTAGGTCGTGTACCGCGGCTAAAAACACCGAGGATACAGCGGAGGAGAAAGTTCGATCGCAACGAGAATAACGTGTGCCGAACACTCGACTTTCGACATCACGAACCTCTTCGGTTTAATCCAATAATCGCTTAATTTACCCGTCCGATTCTCAATTATTCATGTTACTGCACGCTGGTTAAGAAGTTCATTTATAAGTAGACTATCGATTTTTATACAAAAATATTTAGGAATATAAGTAAAGAGATGAACTACAAAACGAAGATAAGTATAATGAAGGTAAGTATAATTTTCTTAATTTTCTGATTTTCATGTTATTTGATGTTTGAAAGTGTGTGGTTTATTTATTATGTTATTTTAGTTATTACTATTTTTTTTTCTTTTATTATACGCCTGTATGTATAGGTTGTAATAGGTTTAAAAAACTGCTATAACACCCAAATGTTTAGATTTATTTTCACTTTATGAACCGTTTTACTGCGTCAAACTCTATTAATTTAAATCATTATACAATTAATGGAATATTTCTTGCAGACAATTCAATGAAATGCTATTTTACAAGTCATAATATCTGCTAGATATTACTTATGAGTCATCCATAAAAGAGAACTACGATGTTTAATCGGAAACATCCAGAAGCTACTTTTTTCTACTTTTGAAAATCTTTTGTCGCCTATCTTTTATACATAATGTATCAAGTGTTATACAAGAAGTCATATCAGAAAATCAGTCAACGTGGAAAATACCATAAACTGTGTAATATGTTCTCGTTTTATAAGTCTAGAAATGTAGAAATCGTAACGAAATCTATTGTTTAGAACTCGTAACATTTATCGTTTGCGAATCAGACGAAATTAAAATGAGTTTACCTATGAGCATAGAAATATCTATACATGTATTTAGTTCAGGTAAGCATTTTATGTAGTTCACAGTAGGTAATTTTGAAAAGTCTGAAATTTATACGTATACTCGTTAACGAAATGGTATCGACGTAGATTCCATATTAATGAAATCGAATTTTTTTTATTAACCTTCGTAACATTATTCCTTCTCTTATATATGTATCGACACAAATTATAATTTATAATTAATGGTGTTATATGTAATAGTACATAATTAATATATATTATAATTAATTAGCAATAGTATAAACATTTATCAAAAAGCTTACTGTAAAGAGCATTATCTATAAGATTATTAAATTATACTTTTATGAATTTAAACGTATATATTTCATTTATTTCGCTATAACTCAGAGACATTATTAATTAGTAACAAATTAAAAAATATTCAACGTTATGACGTAAAATGAAGGTTTTTTAAATATAAAATTGTTATAACGTTTTGCAAAATTTGTATATACCACAGATAGAAAGGAAAACAAAGCGAAGTTAAAATATACAAAGCAGAATAAAACTTAATACATATATTAAAATTTTGTATAATCACGATTCCTGTTGGCTATAAATTTTGATGCGATACGCTGTATCGCACATTTTTCTAATTAAATATTCTTATTTTCAGCTAGAAAGGGGAAAGCACCGAAGCATTGTATGCATAGTTAATTAAAGAATTCCGAGAAAATGACGAGACCCAACCATACTTCACACATTCGTGCCATAGTTCACGGGGAAAATAAATAAAATTGCGGTTGCAGTACATTTTCGTTGCATTTATTAATTTATTTTAGCCTCCTAACCAATTAAACGCATAAAACAATTATAATACGTTTAATTAATTTCGTATTATGCTACATCAAGTAAAACACCTTTTGCCGGATTTACTTTGTCAAGTTACTACGACTAGAAATTTACGTTACGATTAGTAAAAATAAAATAAAATAAAAATAAAAATGTTACAATAAATAATAAACAAAAAAAAGTTTTCCAAGAAGTCACCAATCGTTTAACAAAAAAAAAAAAAAAAACAAGCGATACAAGGTGAATAAAATGTTTGTTATTTTGTTTCACCCCCGAGCAGTCATCGACCGAAGTAGTGTTTACGTATTCAGAGATCTTTAACCTACCCTTTATCTGTGACCCTAAGAAAAAGAATAAAAAGAAGGATATGTGACGTTTGACGAACAACAATTTTATTTACCCATTGCACCAGAAATAGGACACTTTAAATTTGATTTTGTTAAAGTAGAAGTAAGTTTCTTGGGTGAAACAAGTATCAAATGGTTTATCAATTTTATAGAGAACTTGTTTCAATATTCGAAACACAACATGCACATTTTTCACATTAAAAAATTATTTCCTGGATAGATTGCAAGAAATTAATTACATATTATATATAATAATATTTTAGAAAAGATGTTTTTTTATATATGATTAAAACAACCCGTTGCTTTAATGATAGTACCTTTTTAAAAAATTTTTCTTAAAGAATCATCGATTTCATAGTTTTCTTTGTAAAGGATGTAAGGATACACTGATAACAAGGTCTTATATAATATTTTCATTTAATTAAATTATGCTGCAGGTTAAATATCATTAAAAACTATTCATGATTTTTAATTATGTAAATGAGTCGAAAAATAATTCAAAATAATATTTAGATATTTTTATGTATCTTAGTAGTTTTTAAAATAATAGTTTTTTGATTTAGTAATAGATATAGAAATAATCAAATTATTTCTCAGCAATGAAATGACATTCCCCGAACTTTCAATCTCTATGAAAATTGGTGGATTCAAAGTATACAGGTAATACGTAAGTCTGAAATATCTTTTGACCGACTCAATTATGCGAGATATATTGACAGATATTGTCTACTTACGGTTTGTAAATTGTTTTTGCATATTGTTTCTTACGTTATTCGAACTCTATAAACATAACCTGTTGCGAAAATTCAAGATACAACATACTGCATGTATATACGAAATCTATATACTGCATATACGGACGCTACTCGCAAGAAAGTCCAATAATCGATTAATAAATCATAATACTATTTCGAGTATTAGACAAATTTGTGTGACTCTGATCTTGTCTCGTTTCGTTCTAAGCAGATATACACTCTATTTATTAATATTAATTTTTCATATAAATATTTCATACATATATATATATATATATATATATATATATATAAAAATTCTGAATAAATTTATAACAAGCATTAATACGAATGTAATGTACGTAATGTATAAAGTATTTTGGCAAAAATATTAAAATATAACTGTAGTCGCTAGAATTAAGACATATCAGCGAAAGGTGAAAGGGGAGGCCAACGAAGTACTGCGTCGTACGTAGTCAACCACGCAGTCGGGCGGAATTTTGCGCAAAACGCCAACTGTGACTATCACCACGACTTTTAAAAACTCATATATTCGATATTCTTACTCGTGCTCCTAATAATCAATACGAAAAGTCAATATCAAATTACATCATCTCCTTTGAAAACATGACTCCTCCTCAAATTGCAACAAACTTTCGTTCAAATACAATATAACAAGCGATTTCGAGCGTTTGCCCGTCTACGCGAACAAACGAAAATGGTCAAAGGAGCCGGTAGCGAGACAAGAAAGCGAAGCAACTATGTAGATCGTAAATTCTGCGAGCGATTGATTACCCGATGAACAAACGAAAACAGGAAGAAGGTATATGCGTATCCACTTACCTGAGTTTTCTCGAGCTTCAGACTTCCGTGTAGAAATAGTTGGATGAACCAACCGATGCTTCACGCCATGGATCCCCTCTGCAAGATGCTCCACTCGCGAGCCGCGACGCGGGGAAAGGGATATCACCTCTTTCTCCCCTTCTGTCTAAACCAATTTTCCAGACAACCGGCCCCACTACTGAGATCGTTACATCTTCGCGTGCGAAACGACCCTATATCTAGCCTTCCTGGATACAGCGTCTCTGCTACTTGTGAGATTGGTACGTGATGACCCGGCCGGACGCGAACGAAACCGCTCTCTCCTTCTTTCTTTTCTCTTTATTTCGCTACGGTGAGAGACACGCGCACACTCCAGTACGAAAGCTCGACGACGAATAAAAGCCCAACTGCGATCAGACGACGAAGCCAGGACGCGCCTTTCGAAAGCACCGCGCAAGCTCGAGCTATTCGTGCACAACCCGGTACCCACGATCGTGTTAAGGGTCGTTTCTCTTCGGCTACGTTCGACCGCCAATGGTAAACCAGACCTGCTAAGAATTTTGTGCGTGAGACTGACTCGTGCTTTGTTATGCTAAAAAATTACAAAAGCTTAGAAAAATGTTACTGAACTAACCTTCGTTTTAGCAACGTTGTATTGCTTTAATTTGTAAATGATATTTATAATTATGAACAAACGTTATTGGATATGAATGTTCAATTTGTATTTGATATTCGTGTAATGAGTATTGAAATAATTTCGATGTTATATAGCGTATAGTTTCGTTGATTGATAATGACTCGATGTATATGATAGATCCAATTATATGCAGTATACATATATATGTCTTAAGTGATATTGACAAATATTGATTTTCGATAGAGATTATAAAATTCTATAAATCACTGACATTATAATACACTGGTTATTTGGTAATTGATGTAATGGTTGTTTGATAATTGAAATTTAAATCCTCGAATTTTTAAAAACATACGGTAGAATATTGGACACGTAGAAACTAACAAAAATTAGAATGTAATTATTATAATTAATTAAAAAATAAGTAATTAATGTGAATAATAATTATTATGAGAATATATTTTAATAGCTACTTACGCTTTGGTATTACATTTTACTTTGATCTTTTTGATCGATGTTTCTTTTCCCGCCAATTTCAGACTATATATTTACTGATAATTATCAATCAAAGGTATGAAATCATAGACTTTTACGTATAAAATACAATGTTGAATATAATTACGAGACAAAAACTTCATTTATATATCCTGTCAAAATTTTGAATCTTCTTAAAATCTCAATATGGCTGGTACATAGGCTTTGTAGGTTTCGATAGAACGTTTCTTTTCATATTATCGATAGTATTTGTCGAGTATCGATATTTAGGTACAGTACAAAATTATACGATATATCGATTGTTTCCCAATCAAATACAGGTACCAATAGTTGACAATACCGTGCATTTAACTCTGTGGGGAAATAATAAAGTTAATTACGAATAAATTGATGTAAATGTCATTATATAGTAAAGTATACTTGGACTAATAGTTTCTTTCTCGTATTAAGTATGGACGAAAACTACAGTCCTCCTACAATCGTAAGTAATAAAACTTCATGAACCACATGCATGCTTTGAATTAACACTTAACCTATATTTCTTTCGTTTAATGCAATTAATATTGTCCCGGTCTTATAAAACTCATCCGGCATGATAAAATATGTATAAATTTATTTTAATATTTTTATTCTTATACGAGTTATTTAAAATGTATAAGGTTATATAGCTTGCTCCGTTTTAATATTATCATACTTTATATTTTAATTATATTTTACATTTATAAAAATATATTAAGAAAAATATTTTTTATTTATAGGATATTCCAAATACTCCTAAACATCTATGTATTACTGGAAGTTGGGTAAATAGTAGCAGAATCAGTATATATATGAATAAAAGATTTCAGAGTTCGACTAAAAAAAGTTCAGAGAAATACGAGCCAACGGTACATATTTTAAAGCCAGAAGTAATTCTGTTTTCTCCGCAATTACGTAAATTAGTAAACGAAAGTAATGGCGTCTTTCTGTCCATTCAAAAAATAAAATCTTCTTCTGGAGATGTTAGACCAGAACTTTTGAAACATAGCAAACAGTACAGGTCTATTTTAAGAGCATGTATAGAAAGTTTGCAAGATATATGTGGAAAATGTTTGACCGATAAAAAAGAATCACTAGAAAATTTTCTGACCATTTTTTATCAAATAGAATGTGTATGGCACTTGATCGAAATCCTTTATGTAGATATAGTACCAGGTATATTATTTTGTTTTGATTATCTATTAAAAACAGAAAATAGCAAATATATATCAAAAAGTCCTAATATATAATATTTTTAATTTAGGTGATGTAGTATTACCGCAATTGTTAGAATGGATTAGATTTCACTTCCCATCTAGAGAACTTGTAGCAGTTAAAATATTAGCCCAGAAGACAATCGGTGCTGATTTGGAGTATCCAAATTATTGGGAAGCTGTAATAGGCTGTGCATTACATGGAAAGTTAGATTTAGTAAGAGCTTTATTAGCATTACATAGCAAAGCAGATCACCCTGCTTTTGTAATGGCAGAAAATATTCTTAAAACAATGCCCATCTATAATGTGTATGGCGGTTATTCTATAGATGGATTTACTACATGTTGGAAACGTTGGCAACTAGAGTTGTGTTCAAATTTAAATAGTAAAGCTTTTATCGTTGATACTAATTTAGAAATGATTATGAAGGTATCTATATAAATATATACGTGTACAAATACAATGACATAATGTTACTTAAATTATTAAAAACATTTAATGTAGTTAATTGCAGGAGAACAAGATATATTGTGGCAATTTTCACAATATACAGACGCTTGGTATGAACTGTTGGCAGCAAAGTTATTTTATACTTCTCCATGTTGTAAGCAACCTGAACTTTCTCGTCATGCTAATAGTATTTCCAAAAGATGGCAAGCTAATAGACCTTCTGATAATGCTATACGTGCTGTTATGGAAAGCGACTTACACCATGTTATTAAAGAAATACAATATATGGGTGATAATGGATGGTTTGCTACTCATTTGGTAGATCTATTATATGTTTGTGGAAAACTTAAAATATTGGATAGAGATCAAATAAAGTAAGTTGGTACGTAATTTATGTTATATAAAGTTTGCGAAATGAGAATTATTTTATTTTTTATCAGAGTTAGCAGTCAACTTCATGAATCTCTTATATTGGAATATGGGAACACATTAATGGCACATCATTCTTTGTGGCAATGTGGTGCAAGTTACTTAATACATTGTCCTATTCAAGGCTTAGCTAGACTAGAAATACTGTTACAGTCACTTCCAATGGGGTCAGAAGCAAGAGTAAATAAAATTCTTGATATAGCACGAGATAATAAGATGAACCATATAGGTTGATATTGTTTCTCAAATTATTATGTACATATATATAATTCATTTTAATATAAAACATATTGACTATATTTAAAAACTCTTTTTGTTAGTTACTAGCATTTGTAAAATTCAAGGACTAAAATCTATGAGGCAAGGAAGATTGGGAAATGCACTTGCATGGGCATTAAAAGCGCAAGATAGTGGTTTTATAACATATATTGCAGATCAGTTTTTGAAGCGTTATGCAGAACACGGAGAATTAGATTGTCGTGACCTATTAGAAAATTTAGGTTTTTGTATGATGGCTAGTGATAGACTTACATTCTTAGGTAAATCAATTTTGGAGTTTAAGTTGAGAAACACAAGCAAATTTTTAGTAAAAAGTTGAATTCTTATTCAATTATAATTAACTTTTATTGTTTTTTACAATAGGAAAGTATTGCGAATTTCATCAAATGTATGGCATTGGAGAATTTAAAGAAGCAGCAAGTTTATTAGTGTCCCTTTTAGTTTCAAATTTAACACCAAAATAGTAAGCTATCCATATATCTACACCCAAACTTTAAATTAAAAAGCAATTTAATAGAAAAATTTTATTTCAGCTTTTGGTCGATTCTTTTATCAGATGCTATTCCATTATTAGAAGCCAAAGATGTAATTTTATCTTCCAGTGATTGTTTTGAATTATTACGTTGCGTAGAAGCACATGGAGATGATCTAAAGTTTCAAAATAAAATTGAAATCTTCCGACTAGCCGTTGCTAGGAACCTAGCTAGAGCATTGAGTCTTGAAGGCTGCCAAGTGGAACATTAGAAGATTTATTATCAACTTATTACGTTAAAGAATTTTTTAATTTTTTAATGAAAAAACAATTTCCATGCATAATCATCAATGTATTCCATTAAATCATAGTACATCTTCTTAATATTAAAAATATAACGATAAATTTTGTAAATAAATATTTTTACATACGATTAAAATTATTTATAGCAATGACAATGGATTTCATTAACATTTCAATCTCAAATATGATTTTTTTTTACTGTTATTAGCGCTATTTCGTTTTGATAAACATCTAATAAGAAATAGATTTTTAATAGAATATATAAAACTCTAATAAAAAGTAAAAGTAAATTTCTAATAAAATATGAATATATTAGTAATAGTTGTAATAATAGAATACTATTATTAATATTTATTCATATACATATAAGAAACTATAAAAATATTACATTACATATAAAAATTCATTGGTTTTCACACATTTGATATTGGGACCAAGGTTTATTCTCACTTATAATTAACATACACAATATTGAATTAAATTTTAATACATACCAAATTACATTAATTCTTTAAGACGGATATAATTTCAAATAATCTTATAAAAATACAAATAATCTTATTATCTTAAAGTATAATACGCACTATTACAGAAAAAATTACATAAAAATTTGGAATTTGTGTATCTACAAAAAAAAGATTACATATTCTAACTTAAATAATCTATTCAATGGTAGTAAAAGTAATTGCATAGTGCTACCCATATAGTGCTATTATCATGCACTATATGTAATGTAATCAATTGATAAAAAAAAGTCAGTAATCGCGTTACGTAATATCAGACATAATACCACAAACGTGGTATACAGAGGTGTATCACTCAATATAGGTGTAATAATATAGGTGTTTCGAGGCCAATATAGCTTATATCATCATTTTCGTGTTACCGATTTTTAACATAGATTCCAACATTAGTAACAGATGGAATTAAAATTAAATCTGACCATAAAATATGACACACAAGACATATATATATATATATATATATATATATATATATACAGTACGTGTATATACAAATTACTTAATCGATTCACATAATTGTAAGCAGAAATGTAAAAAAAGTTCAAAAATTATGCATTTTGTAGTTTTTTAGATAACTTATTTTTACAAATCTGGTTTTACAAATATTTATCTTGTGCATCCGAAATTTGAATAAATTTTACGTAAAAGAGGAACATGACCGCTTTTCTTTCGTATACGTAAATTACTGTCTTCCTTACTTTCATGATTGTACATAACTATCGCTACTTCAATATTATTTCCATTAATATATACTTCTTGTTGTTTATATGATTAAAGTCATGTATGATGACACATTTATATTATTTATATTATTTTATTTTACNTTTGAATCTTTGTTTTTCATAGATTCTTCGTGAAACTATTAGGAATAGATCGAAAAAGAATAGATAAGATACTTCACGTGAAAATGTATCTAAACGATATTTATCTTATTTGAATGGCGTTCCAAATGTTCGAATGTGCTTTTATATTTGAAAACTGTTTCGCTTTACACGAACACTTTACGCAATGATTATGGTAACAGCTTTTTTATAATTGTGAGGAAAGACTAAATAAATTTTGACTTTTTAGATAGAAATCCTAATCTTTTTTACCGTTTTGTAGAAGAATGAATTCTTATTGTGAGTATATGTGAAATAGGATATAAATCTAACAGCTATAAATAGATAAATATCACGAAATAATATTGGGAATATTCTACAATTTACAGTATTAATATAACTTGCTCGTTCAATGATCGTAACGTCTTCAGTGTGAAATTTCCTCTTATAGAAAACATGTACTTATTATTAGATGTGTATCTAATTTATGGAGAAAGTAAAAAAATCGATATAGGGTTTAAATTTTGTATGTACCATACTATATCAAAAATTAAACTATCATCAGTAAATTGCTAAAATTCCACGATATACACACACATATGTCTATGAATGTACTTATATATGTACATAATATATAAACATTATATATATATACATAATGTAATAGAGCATATTATGATAATATGTATAATTAAAACGAGTTCAAATAAGGTCGCGTTTGAATTTATACTATCCTACAAATCTATTAATAATTTACGCTGCATACAATAGGAAATATGAAAACGTAATTTTTCATTCATGAATGATTCATTACGCGTGGGATGTAGTATGTCAACAATTTACTATGGTTCTAACTACACGATACAAAATTTTTACTCGTAGGTGCAACGGAAGACGTTTTTTTTGCTACATTCACTAACTTTATCACTCGGTGATTGGACTAATTATGTTTTCTAAATCCACCACTTTAAAGAGTAGGAGGCACAACAAAACCTCTAATTTTTTTTTACACGATCGGTATTTCAGTTTGTGTGGCACGAAACCCCATAAGACAATATATGTACTCTGTATTTCGTCTGTGGTAATGATATTTATTTAAATCGATCCGATGTTATTCATGCATAAAATTGTGGCTAAAGGTGTGTTAGGTGCGTACAGTCGATAAAGAGAACTGACAAAATGGCGGTCGCTAAGTGTTATGTTTAATATCATACTAGTTTCTTATTCCAAAGCTATCATAGAAAACAAGCTACTACTTCAATTGTCAGTCCAAAAGGAAACAATTAAAAATTATGAGAAAAAATTACGCATGTACAGTGAACAGTGAAAAATTTGAAAATATTAATCGAACATGATTTTTGTGAATATTTTTAAACCGTACTCCAATTGATATATTTTGGCATATATGTGAGTTTTGTATTTATACACTAAATTTTAAATTATAAACATGGTTGTTGTTTAATTATGAGGAGAAAGTAACAAGATTCAGAGATTCTATTTAAAATATATAAAAATTTTTATGTAAAAACACGTAAATAAATAATCGAAATTTTACAAATGTATGTAAACAATTTTAAATATTTAACTTCCACTTTAGACACAGTGGATCTAAAATTTATAAAGAATGGTACAATTTTTTGCATACTAAATTATATTGAATATAAAACATTCAATTTTGATCAAATTGAGAATAAAAAGTCATATGCAAAATATCACAAGAGAAGAGTATACAAACAATATTACTGCATAACTGATGATCAGATGAATTTATAATCATGTAATCAAGATATTTATATTCAAGATACAGATAGTAAGTATAAAATAATATTTTTGCAAGTAGAATATATATTATAAAAATATGAATATAAGAATATAATGTAAATATTTATAGTTTACATCATGGAAGATTATACTCCTATTGATGAAGATTTTCCTGGCCGTCTGCTACACCAAGCTGCTTTGTGGGATAATGCAGAATTATTAGAAGATCTTCTAAGAGGAGAGCATGCACAGTACATAAATAGTCAAGATTCATGGGGTAGAACACCATTACATGCTGCAGCTATTACTGAAAATTCAAGATGTTTGGATGTATTACTGTCTGCAGGGGCAAATCCAAATATTCCATGTGGACCACGGGGTCATTACAGGACACCGTTACATATTTGTGCAGAACATGGACATAGTTCCAACATTGAAAAACTTTTAAAATTCGATGCAAATCTAATGATCCAAGACAATAATGGTGAAAGACCATTAGATGTGGCTGAGAAAGCTAAGCAAGATGTCAGCATAAATTTGCTCAAATCAGCAGCTGAAAAGTATGAATTGGAAAAACTCGCAGTACATGCTTCTTTGCGTGCAATCTGTATTCAAGGAGATGTTGTAGCAGCTAAAAATCTTATTCAAGGACATACTTTGGATTTGGAATGCATTATCAACATGGCACCAAATGGTGCAAATACTCTACTTTTTATAGCTTGTGAGATGGGTCACAAAGATATAGTTCGTTTGCTTCTGGATCATGGTGCAGATTGCAGAATGCATCCTGTTACCAAATATTGTCCATTATATATAGCTTGTTACAACGGTAAAGTAGAAATAGTGGAATTGCTTCTCCGACACTTTCCTAAACAAGTACAATCTTTAACCGTGGAAAAATGGTTACCAATTCATGTGGCAACTATAAATGGTCATCATTTAGTTATTGATTTATTATTGAAATTTGAATATCCACAAACTACGTATCAACGCTATAAAGACTCATCCGGGGAGTATGAATACGAAATGCCATTTGATATCAATACTCAGGACGTTACAGGACAAAATGTTCTTTATATATCTAGCATGCTTGGAAACATAAAAATCGTAGAATTACTACTAAATTATAAAGTAAAAGCAAGAAAAATCAAAGAAGAAGATATGGGGGTGGCGCAGCCACTCCCGATGTCGAAAAGAAAGATTTCGAGCGGTATACAGAGATTGATGTCTAGTTTAAATTTTAGAAGCAAAGCGTTCGATAAAAAGGATGACAATATGATATGTCCATTAAACTTAGATTTGTATTGCAACAATGTTACCGAAACTGCTTTACATGCGGCTGTAAAAGGCAAGCATACAGAAGTAGTTACCGCTTTATTATTGGCAGGTGCCGATCCTAATTTGCCTGTAAAAGTTCCTTACGATCAGAGTGATCCCGAAAGTAATTACTCTAGCGCGTTAATTATAGCTTGTCAACAGCGTGACATAAAAATTGCAGATCTTTTACTGAAGCACAGTGCTGTAGATAATACATGCAAAGCAATCAAAATCGCCGCACAAAACAGAGACGAACCTCTCACGGCAAAACTTTTATCTATAAAAGCTTACCCTGATTCAGAATACAAAATTAACAAAAAAGCTATGACCGAATGTACCCAAACTTCTCACTTTTCTGCACTATCCTCTTTTGGAAACGTAACGTATTCGACGCTATTTCCAAATACACCAACGATGATTAATTGGCATGATCAACAATGTCATCTTTCACAAATACGTGCTCAGTGGTTGACAGATGCCGTATTACACGTAAACAAAAAGCTGAGTGCTAAAAATAACGACTTGGTGTTATATGCTATCACAAGGATAGATATCTCCCTTAATTCTATCACTTCTGTACCACCTATCATATTTTATTTACAAAGCCTGCGATACCTCAATATGGCTCAAAATAAAATAGACACTCTTACAGCTGAACCAAAAAGTCCTAAAGACAAATTGTGTCCAGTTTTGGAAGAGATGTATCTTCAGGACAATCGATTGGAACAATTGCCGGAATTCATAATGAATTTACCTGCATTGGAGATTATGGATGTTTCAAACAATAAATTGCAGTGTCTTCCAGATAATTTATGGCGAGCACCGAAATTAAAGGAATTGAACGCGTCGTTTAATCTGTTGAAGATTTTACCTAGTCAAGTTTCGCAAAATATTTCACGAAAAACACAAAGGGAGGATTGTTTAAACAATAGCCCTAGCAGTCGAAGTTTAGCATCGCAATTGGCTATATCGCGTGAAGATTCCTTGGAGTTTGAGTCATTCACTAAAATAGCAAATGCACAAATTATCGAGATGGATCGCCCTCATGTTTGGACCAAATCCGTTCAAGTATCGGAAAAGGTTTCAGACGATAACGAAAGTGGAGCAAGATCGGTGCTTACATCCCTGAACTTGGCGCATAATTTATTTAATAGTATTCCAGTAGCTTTGCCATGCTTAGCTGTTAATCTAGTTAGATTAAATATGGCTTATAATTCTCTTCGATCCATGAGCCATATAACATCATATCCGGCGAGTTTAAAACAGTTAGACTTATCCAATAATCAAATCTCTCGATGGCCCAGTTTACCACAAGTGGAGGGTGCTGACTTGATGGAACAAGCAAACACTGCGTGTTATTGTCCCGCAACAAATGTACAGTCACCAATCGTTCCAGGCAGTAACAGACAAACGGCTACATCATTACGCGATGTAGTTCTCATGTCGGTTTGCACGCATAGACGTCACTTACGCTTAGAGAATTTAAGAACATTGATTCTTGCTAACAATCTGTTGAGTAGAATTCAATTAACATCGATTGATGACGGGGAAATGCCAAATTTAGAAGAGGAGAATATAGACAGGGACACAAGAATCACTTATTCTGGCTCAAAATTGTATCTTCTGTTTCCTAATGTTAGTATGCTCGACGTTAGCAATAACAAATTGAAAGAAATTCCGCAGAACATTTACGAGCTTAATAATCTATCTGTTTTAAATATAAGCGGTAATCCGGAAATCATCGAATTGCCACCACAAATGGGTCTGCTTTCCCGTTTGTGGAATTTAAATACTCAAGGTTGTAGATTGCAAGAACCTTTGAAAACAATGATCGAGTCGAAGAAATATAAAACAATGGACGTGATTGGGTATTTAAAATCAATTTTAGAGGACGCTAAACCGTATGCACGCATGAAGTTAATGATTGTAGGAATCCAAGGTATCGGTAAAACTAGCTTATTGGAACAGTTGAGACAAGAGGGTGAAGTTCCAAATAAAAAAAAAGCTGCAGAACACTGGGCAAAACGAATGGGCAATAAAAATATTAACGCGAAGACTGCCAGAGGAACAACGATATCTACCGTTGGCGTTGATATAGGAGACTGGATTTATGAAAAAAAAGTGAGAGGTCAGTCATCCCATGGACCAGTTTATTTTAGAACGTGGGATTTTGGCGGTCAGAGAGAATACTATGCAACACATCAATACTTTTTATCTAAACGAAGTCTATATTTGGTTGTATGGAGAATCATCGATGGTTTTAAAGGCGTATCTGAAATATTTCAATGGTTAGTAAATATTCAAAGCAGAGCCCCGAATTCTCCAGTAATCATTGTTGGCACTCATTATGATATATCGTACGAGCATAGCGAGGCGTTACAACAATATATCCGTGATAAGTTTATAAACGTGGTTGACGCTGAAAAATGTGGCTTACCAAAAGTGATGGAGACCATTGAAGTGAGCTGTAAAACGAAGCACAATATAAAAATGCTATGTAATTTGATATACGACGTTGTATTTAGTTTAAGATCACCCGGAAGCAAAGAATTATTGCTTGAACAAAAAGTTCCTGCCAGTTATCTTGCCTTGGAAGATGTGGTAATACAGCTTGCACATGATAGGAAATTGTCCGGTGCAGATCCGGTTTTAAAAGCTGATCAGTATTACACAGCAGTTAATAACGAGCTTCAAAAATTGCATAGATCATTTAGAGATCCTGCTGAACTACATCAAGCAACACTTTTTCTCCATGAAAATGGTATTATTTTACATTATGACGACGCTACGTTAAAGGATTTATACTTTCTTGATCCACAGTGGCTTTGCGATATGTTAGCACATGTAGTAACAATACGTGAAATTAATCCTTTTGCCAGGTGTGGTATAATGAAATTAGACGATATTCAACATGTTTTTAAATCCTCTACGATATCGTCTATAGATACCCAAGGATATATCGTTAGCTTGTTAAATAAGTTTGAAGTTGCGTTAACTTGGGATTATCGTACTCTATTGATTCCTTCTTTATTGCCAACTGAAGAAGATATTTTAAGAAATAATCAAATAATCAAAATTCCTGTAAAAACACGAAGCTGGCACATACGTTCTAAAAAGATTACATCTCCGATGATAACATTTCAAAATTCTACCGGAGAAAGTAAATCAAGTACGGAATGTGTACTAACGTCTAGGTCACAACCAGATTGTTCTGTCACGCGGCTGCTTTTAATGTCTTATTTTCCCAGTGGTTTTTGGTCGAGGCTCATAACTAGAATTTTAGCCGACGATGCTATTGTTGAGATTGTGATGTCATTTCTAGCGCCTTTCAAAGATTTCGTTGATGATAATATTTTTATAAGCTTGTTAGATACACAAGCTGAGTGGGTACTCTGGCAAACAGGGATAGAGTTAAAATATTCTAATATTACTTTACTACGCCTCAAAGAAGTCAATTATAACTTAAAGAATTCACCGTATGACTATAGACAGTTTAAATTTAAACTGAAACAAGATGGAATATGGTGTACAGTAGATTTGAAGAATTCGGCAATTCTAGAAATTTGGTTTCCAGTTGATACTTTAGTGATAAAACAACCCATTATGTCAGACTCAGCTGAAGAAGAACCAATGGGCTATCAAGCAATTGTAGTAGAACCTCGACCAGAAAGTATGCCACAATTATTGGCGCTAATAGTCGATCATATTGATATTTTATTAGAAGATTGGTATCCTACATTAGGAACACGTTTTGTGCATACATCCGAGGGTAAACTATTAGTCACACGATTAATACCGTGTCCACGCTGTTTATTAAATAATGGAGAAAACGAAAATGAAATTAGTGATACTGATCGTTTGACCGAAGATATTCAAAAATATTATATAAATAAAGAAAGACAAAGTCAGGATAGTTATAAATCTGATGGCGATAGCGGTGTAGGATATGATAGCTTAACATCAAGCAGAATGCCATCTTTAGAGGGTCATCCAGATATTATTAAACAAAGCACTCATTTTGAAGGTATTTTAGCATATTCCTGGATGGTTGAAGAATGCATTTTGTCTGCCTATAGTAATAAACCAATTAGTTGTCCTAAACACTCTGATATACCATTGTCACATGTAGCTCCAGATATTATTTTTATGGATCTAGGATCAAAACATTTAATAAAATCAGAGGATGTTAAATTGGGGAAATTATTAGGTCGTGGAGCATTTGGATTTGTGTTTAAAGGTGTCTGTCGCTTACCAGGAACTTATCACAAAGTTGATGTTGCCATCAAAATGTTGCAACCAGTTCCGCCAGGTCCAAATTCAAAACAATCTGCTATTCTTGCTTATAAAGCTGCACAAAGTAAATGGGATAGAGATCCTTTACAGTACGCTTGTAAAGCCTACTGTACTGCGAGACAAGAATTAAATATTTTGTTAACACTCAGACATACAAATATTGTACCTCTAATTGGAATAGTGGTTAGTCCACTAGCACTAGTACTAGATTTGGCACCAGAAGGTGCATTAGATAATGTATTGAAAAATTACAGACGTTCTGGTGCTAAATTAGATCCATACACATTACAAGCTATAATTCTCCAAGTAGCAAAAGCAGTAGAATATCTTCATCAACAACATGTGATTTATAGAGACTTAAAATCAGAAAATGTTTTAGTTTGGCAGATGCCTTTACCATTTCAAGATTACCCTGAACATCCTGTTCATGTTAAAGTAGCTGATTATGGTATATCCAGACTTACATTACCAACTGGTGCTAAAGGATTTGGAGGAACAGAAGGATTTATGGCACCTGAAATTATTAAATATAACGGCGAAGAAGAATATACTGAAAAAGTTGATTCTTTTTCATTTGGAATGTTTATATATGAATTGATCACTTTAAGACAACCATTTGAGGGTCATGAAGCAGTTAAAGAATGTATTTTGGAAGGTGGAAGACCACCATTAACATACAGGGAAACATTTCATCCTTGTTATGCTCTTGATTTAATGGTTATATGTTGGGCTCAAAATCCAAAAGATAGACCTACTGCAAGTCAAATAGTTTCCATTGCATCAGCACCTGAATTTACGCATCTTATAGATGTCATATTATTAACAGAAAGAACTCAAGTAACTGCTATTACTATGACAAATAGAACTATAGAAGAAAATTTAAGTGGAGATGAAATTTGGTTTGGACATAATAATGGTGAAGTTGATATGTTATTAGGAACACAGAAAGGTTGGTTACAACATGTTAGGATTGAAACTCCTATAATACCATATGCAATGTGTGGAGTAGATGGATACATATGGATTGGTGATGATATAGGGCAAGTACATGTTTATTTAGGCAGTAATTTTGGTTGTGTTGCCAGTTATAATCTTGAACCTGATCATAGTATGGAATCTAAAATAGTAGGTCTAATTTATTTGGAACAAATAAAACAATTTGCAGTAGCACTGCATAGTGGTAAGACATTTCTATTGTCAAATTCTTTCACACAAATGAAAAAGATGGAAATTACAACTGATATTCAAGATAATATAAAGACATATTCCTTGGCAGCTGTCTATAAAAAGAAACGAATATTGGAGTTATGGGTGGGACAAAGTTTTGGTAAAGTATCAATTTATGTTTTAAAAGACAACAGCTTAATAGATACAATACAACTTTCTCATGTAACTGGGGAAACAGCTATTAAAAATTTATTTGCTACGCATTTATTGAGTGCTGAAAATTCTGTGTTATCATACACATATCCTGGATGTATTGTGTATCAATGGGATGTGGATACTAGACAAATAATAAATAAATTAGATATGTCTAAATTAGTACCTTGTTCAGAAAGTTTAAAGTCCATTTCTATAGAAGAAAATTTATCAACAGAAAAGTGCCAAGTAACAGCTTTGGAAGCTTGTAGGAATCAGTTATATATTGGTACTACTTGGGGATGTATTGTAGTAGCTGAATGTAACTCTCTTAGACCGATTACCGTTTTCAGACCTTTCGAAGGTAAGGTATGTCAAATAATATCATTTAAATCGACAGATGAAAAGAAATTAGTACTAGCAACTGTTGGCCAAGGTTACAGAAGTTTAATTTCACGATATACAGATTTTCTGATTGACAGTTTAGATGCAGAAGATCTTAAGCATAGTATGTATACTCTCTTATGGAGATCTGAACATTGGTCAGCTGCTTAATTATAATTTTTTATGATAAGGTAAAGCCAAGAGTGCTTTATGGTGCAAAGATAAAAGTGATATAACTGGTTGAGAATTCTATACGTCCATGATATATTTTAGTCTGTAGACTTTAAGCTTTCTATCTTGTCTCATCTTGTATTTTTTGAGCTGAAGATAAAAATATTTATCTTTTAATATGTCCAAGCTATATGGTGCTTGATTGATATATTCTCTGCAAATCTTCATTTACAAAATAATCATAATTTAAGCAGGATATTTTTATCTTTATGTGATGTATCACAGTATAGTTTTATAACTTATTATATAAGTACTTAGATTTTTAAAGTAATGATACATTCATTTAATAAAAAGAAAAAGGTAGAAAAAGGGATTATTAGCCTCGCAACATATTTGAAAAATTATTTAATGATCTCTGAAATATCACAAAATATTTGTATATCGGATACAGTTTAGCATATGTGCTTTTAGTTGATGGAAAATCAGCAAACAGGTACAATTAATGTAGTACCAATGTAACATATTTGTATAATGTCTGCTTAAAAATCTTTCTTGATATAATCTAAGAATAATGAGTGATAAAAAGTAATGATTACAAGATGGTTTTACTACTAAAAAGATTATCAAATTAGTATAAAGCCAAATTTTATTATAATTATAAAAATGTGGAAGTGAATTTTTTAATAATAATTAAAATTATTAATAATGTATAGCAGGGTGTGTGTTAAGAATGAAAGGTGAATGTTAAGAGATACGATCTAATGCTGGTAGTTCTTCCATAGTTTCAATGTTATACTTAAGAATTAGGTCTTGACCTCGGTACAAAAAATATCCTCTGAATAATTCCCCTCGTAACATGTAAGGGAACCAATATTCATCATCCGGCCACATTTGTTTGAAAGGAATATCTTTCAAATTATACCATTTTGGTCGCATTTCTGAACAAAAGAATATAAATATAATTACAGTGTATTTATTATATTTTTAAGTAGATATACATTAGATATTACAAAAAAAAGTATAATAGATATATTTTTAAACCTTTTTATTTTGCTCAAACATATTCTAGTTTCTTTATCCTTTTAATTGTTTTTATAGTTTGCAAAGCTTAAACAATAACATGCAATTTCATGACTATGATTAGATAGATATTATTGCGGTATGATTAAAATGAACAAATATAGAGACATAGAATAATAATTAATATTGCACATAAAAATATACATAATTAATAATAAGAATAAATACTTGATAATAATGTAATATTAATTTTAGTTATAATATTAATGTTTGAAATTTAAATACCTTCAGATTCTATTATCTCTCCACAATACTCATATGTTTCAAAAACGTGAACTTCTAATAGAACTTCATCTCCCTCAAATTCAAATTCTAAAATTCCAACTCTTTTTAATTTTTGTGCAGATAAACCACATTCTTCTTTTAATTCACTATAAAATTATACACTGATAATTTAAGAAGTATACACTTTAATTTTTATTTCATTTATGTGTGATAGCAATATTATAAAACACTACATGCAATAATCATATCATATTGCATACATTTTACTTTTAGCTTATCTCAAATATCTTTTCTATTATTTTTACCAATTACTATTACAATTTTAATTTAAGTGTAATATTTTGTATTTATTTAATTATTTAAAATTGTACCTGTGTATACATGATGATTCATGAAAAAAACATTTTAGAATTATCTTGTAAAGGTATTATATGCAGAAATAGATTTAAATAGGATTAAATGAACAATTTAATGCCATATAACGCTTTTTAGATATATGGCGTTATTAGAAACTGCAAATAAAAAATCCTGTGTATAACAATTTTGTTTCTATATTCTAAATAAAAAGATCTCTGATATTCATAAATATTTTTTCTTTAACTTTGTCAAATTTATATTATTATCATTTTCATGACTCATCCTGTATATAATTAAACAAAGTGATAAAAATCTTTGTTAAAATTTGTTGTTATTTAATGTATCAGTTATTATGAAATATAAGATATTGTTGAATATAATATTCTCAATTTATTACTAACAATAATTTCTCTTTTTAAAAGTTTATATTATTTAGTTTATATATAGTATAGTATTACAGTGAAAATTGAAATTCATAATGTTTTTCTTATCGATTTACAAGAGGTAAATTCAGTCTGTTATTTAAAATTATTTACCGCACAGCTCCTTGAAAAATTGATTCTCCTGGTTCCACTTTACCGCCAAAACCGTTCCATTTATCTTTTCCGAATCCTCGTTTTTTGAAGCCCAATAAAATTTGTATTGTTTTTCTAATAAAGACTAACGAAAAAACTTTTTTTGTAGACATTTTGATCTATAAACTTCTTTTGGAAAATCACAACAGTAATAAATTCATATAGTACTAATTTTGTACAATTTAAAATTGAAATTTTTGGTTCTTTTTTTAAATAAAGGTTGAATTTGCACTAAGAGTTATTGCATAATATGAATCTTCACGCTTTAATTTGAACGTAGTTGAACTGCTTGAAAGGTTATACTGCTATTAGAATGCTTAAAGTACACTAACAATAAGGGTAGTTTCTGAACGTACGTTTACACATATTTATTATATCCTTCGAAGTTTTATCATAGAAAATTTTATGATGGTATACCTTCTATAATGAAATACATATTTTTACTATCTAATTTATCTTGTATTATTAATTATATTTTAATATTTATAATAAATTAGCAGATTAGAACTTTTATTAAGTTATTTATTTTTTTATTTTAATTTAACGTCACATCAATCACTTGTATAGGTTATTAGCGACTCAAGGGCTAGGTTTATAAATTTTTATACAGTTTGATATTTTTAGGTAGCATAGTAGCGTGTAAATTATTGTGTAGCAATGATATATTACAAAATTATATATACGTTTAAAGTGATAAGGAGAACCCTTATATTTATTAACAACATATATAATATTAACAAAAACGAGATAGTATGCACAATGAAGATTAAATACACATGTTGCATCTAACTTAATATTATATTCTCATTATTCATTATTCTCTATTCAGTATATCATTATAAATACAATATATACAAATTCTTATGTTTGTTGTTCTTTATTATGTTCAATATTTCTGTGTGGTGGTACCTTTGATGATGATCTTTGAGTCTTAAAAATTATTTTATAATTCTCCAATGCTTTCTCATACACCTCTTTTTTATTAACACCACCCTATAACGAGTAGAATAAATTTGTAATCTGATTGTCATATGATTATATATGTCATATAGCATTATGTTTACTAGAATTTGTATTTTACATTACCTGTAATAAGCAATCATAAATAGTGAAAAAGATTTGAGTTTGGGTAATCTTATCTTCTTCCATATCTATAATAGGTAGTGATACATCTTTGTGAAATTTTCTACAAAATTACACATTTAAAATATAAATGTATGTTACAAGTACATGGTGATGATAAGTATATATTTTACAACTATTTACATATAATTTGAAATTTTACTTACGCTCTTATAAGATCTTCCTCATAAAATATTTTTTGTATATTCATCGTTGATGGTTTTCTACTAAAAGTTGGTTCATATTTTGGAGGATGGGCTTTGTATATCTCATACCATATTGGTAAATTATCAGAATGTAATACATCCGCACGTAACAGTGACGTTACTCTAAAAATAATTTAGAAAAATAAAATTACCTTGAAATTCTAAAAAATTATTTTCTCGTATAGCTATAGTAATTGATTAAAATAAAATTGTTTTCCTTAGGATAATTGTTTATCCTGAGAACTTCAAGATAACTGAATTTTAACCTTTTATCGCATTTATCATTTTTAATAGAATGGAAATATTTATTGTTGCCACTAATTTTGTACATAAATAGTAGCGTCTGTAATATGTGACGTCAAAAATAATCTATATGATATTAAACAATTTATCTAATAGTACAATTCTTAATTTTTATATAGAATATATTCCTTAAAATTCCATAAACATAAATGCAAAATAATTTTACCTTGTAAATATTGTTCCAATTCTTTCTGTTCTACTCTGTGCCATATTTTAAATATAGCGTTATAATTCGTGAATTTTATGTGTATATTGTAATATTTAATTGATGTTCACTGTGTATACATATATCCTCTTGTTCTTTCTGCGAAATTTTGATCATGTGACATTATTCAATTTGATACTTAACCTCAAATGTTTCTATATAACAGCAGTTTAGTACATATAATACATTTTTGTTTAGAACTTAAAAAAGGTGGCGTGAATTGTAATTATAACGGAATAAATTTTATAAAACATTAGCAAATTTTATATCTTCAATTAATTTCATTAAGAACCTGAAAATATGTTACATGTAAGTAATAATCAAATATCTGCAGTTGGCCGTATCTTAGGTAACAAAAATCGACCATTAAAAGAAAGGTTTCGTGCTTTATTTACGTTAAAAAATATCGGTGGAGTTATGGCTATTCACGAAATTTGTAGTACCTTTTTTGATGAATCAGATTTGTTAAAGCACGAACTTGCATATTGTCTTGGTCAAATGCAAGATGCCAGTGCTATATTAATGCTTATAGACGTTTTGGAAGACGTTAAACAAAAACCAATAGTCCGTCATGAAGCAGGTATTATATATTTATTTTTTATTCTATGTCATATTTTGTATATTACATATAATAAGTGACATATTTCTTTATAATAGCCGAAGCTTTAGGTGCAATTGGAGATTTTACTGTAATACCAATATTAGAAAAATACAGTAAAGATTCTGTACCAGAGGTTGCAGAAACATGTGAATTAGCATTATGCAGATTGCAATGGTTACAATTAAATAGCCATTTAACAAATTTGCAAAAAAGTCCTTATATGTCAGTGGACCCAGCACCACCAGCAGATATTACTGATGTTAAAAAGTTAAGAGAGATTCTTTTAAATGAAAATGTTTCTTTATTTGAAAGATACAGAGCCATGTTCTCTTTGAGAAATATATGTACTCCAGACAGTATTGTTGCTCTTTGCGAAGGTAAATAAAATAATAATGATTCTTTTTTCCTTTTTCAGCTATATTTTTATAATTTATTGCTTTTATAATTTTAGGTTTAAAAGCAGGCAGTACTTTGTTCAGACATGAGATAGCTTTTGTTCTTGGACAACTTCAGAAAGAGATTGCTATCCCATATTTAGAAGCTTCTTTAAGGAACATAGATGAAAATGAAATGGTGCGTCACGAATGTGCAGAAGCATTGGGTTCTATTGCTACTCCATATTGTTTTGATATTTTAAATGAGTATTTAAACGATAGTAAAAGGGTTGTCCGAGAAAGTTGTATAATTGCATTGGACATGTGCGAGTATGAGTATAATGCAGAATTTCAATATGCAGATACGTTAGAGAAACTTGCTGCCTAAAATTGCATTTTTACACATCTATACTTATAGATACAATGTTAATGTAATAAATTGTGTCTAAAATAAAATTATTCAATGTAGAAATTGCTACATGTCGTAATTTATTATAAGCAATTATTGTATTAAATTTTAATGATTGTAGTTTACCTTCATTATCAAATGAAAGCAGCTAAGGACATACAAATTTTCGATTGAATCATGTTCTCGTTTGTTCAAATGAATTTCTTCCAAAAATGAAATCTCAGCATTAAAGTATAATAAGGAAACACGCATAGGATAACCTCTTTTTACATTTTTCTTAACATTAGAGAATCTTTCTATGCAAATAGAATACAATTTGTTGAAAAATACCCAAGATTCGTAGCAATGTTAAGCGCGATATTCAGTTTATACGAATATTACACGTGTCACAATATGCCCATACTTTCGAGCATTTAAAATTCCAAAGAAATGGGAAATTTCCTTAATTATAAGTTTGCTGGTTTAAAACTGATCAAAGATTGCGATGCGCAACTATGTGTTCAAGTCGAATGCGAAGATTTCAAGAAAGTAAAAGAAATTTGGTTGGCCGTGGAAAAGGATACGTCGCATTATGGATTTGCAATTTGTACTATGTAATTATAAACTGTTTCAGTGTAATCTTTATAAATGCAAGTACATATAAATTTATCGGATAGATAAAATATGAAATATGCTAACTCGCAGGCTTTTTAAAAATCACCCGCAATACATGAAGTATTTCGAAGATGAATCAATTCCGGAATTCGTTCAAGAAGCTATAATTAAAAAAAAATTTATTACTATATGCGACGTCATATGTGCTCTGTTTATAAGTTATTACGATAAACCGTCTCGCAGAGATTATTTTCTTGGCTACATCGCAATGGTTCACAAGGACATGGGATTAACGTTTAGGGATCTCGCAGTTTGTTATATTCTGTGCATATAAAATAGGTGAAGAAATATTATATAACGTAAATTACATTTTATTTACAGAACTTTATGTCAGATCTAATGGAAGCGTTAATTACCGAGTTACCGTACTTAATGACCGATGATTATATCGCGACGCAGACAAAATATTCTAACAATGTAATTGAGATAATGATAGAACTTATGGACAATTATGTTGAAAGGATGTCAGAAATACTACGTACGAGAAATGGAATAAGAAAAGTATATGTTTTAGAAAAAACTTCATTTCATGAATCTGTTGAGCGATGAAATGTTAAACTTGTATAAAATTAAGAATAAATTTTAAATAGTGTTATATGTGCAAACCTGATCCAGAGTCACAGATCGTATATGGTTTTCCATTGAAATATTGGATATATGGAAAACGATATTGGGAATATCGGAAAGCGATGTGGGCATCGATGGAAGCAGATATGTTGACAAATTCGACGGACGATACTAATGCTAGCAATTTTCAAAGCAGAGGTTTTCATCAAAAGTCTATGGAAAACAACAGACCGTATCGTAAGAAACAAATAAAACCGAAAACACCAAAAATAGTCATAAGTTCGGATAGCAATACGTTGTTGGATCAACCAAGACAAAGTAACGCAATATTTCAAGCTATGCAATTTTCCGCTGTACTATTTCTACTATTTAAAATTTAAGAGTACTGTTACAGATATTGTTACGTATGTAATATATGAATATTAATCATAATTATGAATATACATATAATCAGTAAACTAAATAGTTTCGAAGGGAATAGTTTTTAATTTTAGTTTTAAGGGGATTAAAAATGTTTTTCCAATCTTTTTTTTTTTATTTTGATTATATTATTGAAAGGAAGAAGAAGTAGTCGCATCAGCCAGTCGACAAGAATCTCGTTGTTACTATCGAAACGAAACAAAGAAAGACAAGAAACTGAAGAAAACGT
Source organism: Bombus difficillimus (assembly GCA_014737525.1). Taxonomy (NCBI): domain Eukaryota; kingdom Metazoa; phylum Arthropoda; class Insecta; order Hymenoptera; family Apidae; genus Bombus; species Bombus difficillimus. The sequence continues at coordinate 1,542,850 of JACXIT010000199.1, read as the reverse complement.
TAAATCCAAATTTTCACCAATGGAATTTATTCTGGAGGTAGACAAATAATCTTTGCTTGTATTGCTTTTATTATAGAAATGACAGTTTATTATTTGACATGTATAACACATTAATGTTAAAAATAGACACAGTATTGGTAATATCTTCTTCCTTAAGGTGGAGAGTGACCGTGATGGCAATAATGATCCGATAAATTTAAATGGGGCAACTACGCAGAACCCAAAACAATCTTCTGCGGAATTACAGGAAAGTAAATATATATTATATATACATACGTATATTCTTATACTTTATCTTCATATCTGATTTTCATACTTGATTTTCATATTTTCCCTTTTATTTCTTTATCAACTGATATAATCACGAGATAAAATTCTTACGTTATAGGTACAAACGCAAAGATCGTGAACCAGGCGGCAAGAGAACGTAAACGAATGCGTCACTATCTTACTCATTTCGGTGTTTGAAATTTAGTATTGGCATATAATAAAATGTCTTTTATTCTTTTTTTCTTAATATTCTACTCATTTATTTCGTATTAACATTTTCAGAGGTTTGAAGAATTTGCATGCATGAACGTATATGAGACGATCACACTTTCCAGTGGTAATTGAACAGTTCGAAATAGGGTTCGAATGATGTAACGAAAATCACAGAAGAAATTTAAATAAATAGAATGCATAAGTTTTTTATTTCGTTTCTTTTTCTTCGCCTTCCGTCTTATTCGAATGTTTAGCTGTGCTTTTATTTAAAATTTCCTGAATCTGTCCGAAAGTCTTTCGTGACGTTTCCGGCATGACAACGGACGCAGTGATAGCAATTATAAGTTCGATAAAAGCAAAGGCGAGAAATATTACGTGATTTCCAACATGATCCGATATAAGTTGGTAACATTTGCCTACGATTATGGCGAGTATGGATCCGTAAACATTAGTGACCATGGTTGCCCAATTTTTCATGTCTATTGAAAAAATCTCGGAGGTGACGATCGCTGGAATCGAGCTTAGACCAAATGCGACGCTAATAATGTAAACTATGAGCGCGATCAATGGTACCAAAGAGAGGCTACGAACGTCCATATCTAATTTCTCAAGAAAGAAATACACTCCAATGACGATAAGACACAGCGAACTACCGTACGACGATATCAGGAAAACGGGTTTCCTACCGAGTTTGTCGACTACACACGAAGATATTAAGCATGTAATCATAGACATCGCACTTATTATCAGAAGAATGGAATTATTATCGAAATTTGTATGGAAACTTCGAATCAAAATGCTGGCGTAGGATAAAATGCCCATATATCCGGAAAATTGTTGACCCGCGAGTAACAATAACACGAGCAAAAGCGCTTTTCTGTGTGCCGCCACCATGAATAATTCCTTGTAGCCACCCTGTCTTTCCGCTTCTACCGATTTCTTCATCTCCTCCATCTCGTCGCTATTGTCATTCTTACGTCTTAGCCATGCCAAGCTTAGCGCGGCACATTTTTCCTTATTTTTCATTAAATAATAATAAGGCGATTCCGGTAACCATATAGCAGTTAATAGAAATATGGCTGTTGGTATTATATTCATCAATGCGAATATCTGAAACAAGTGTAAAATACGATATATATATATATATATATAATTGTTTCGTTTGTGATTACTCTTAAGTTGAAATATGTAATATCTATCGATTGTTATCGTTTAAAATTTGATCACTGATTCTTTTCAACATTTTTATCAATGTTCACGAATACAAATTTACAAACATTATATTTCTCTCTTTCGTTATTTTCTGTACTCGGAGATTTTATCTATTTAAGACGATAAAGTTGTGTTTTCGCGTGATTATTATTTTAACAATTTGTTTTGATTCCATAATGATTTCATAAACTTTTAGTCGAAAATCTGAAACAATTACCCTTTTATCCACTAGCGGACCAATGCCGTATACGAACATATATCCCAAATGAAGCATCACAGGCATCATCGAGCTGCTCACTCCTCTGATTTTTGTCTCTACCAGTTCTCCGATATACAGTGGGACTGTAGCGTATAAGATACCGATCGATATACCAGCGCAGAATCTTGCCACGAAAAGATACGTCCAGGATTTTTCAAAATACGTGAGTATCCAACAGGCGATAAATGGGACGCTCGTTGCATAGATGAGCCATTTCCTGCCGATGCGATTTAGCAGTAATGCAGATAGAATAGGTCCGAAGATGGCACCAATATTCAACGCAACAACTACCCAGCCTGCATTGTCGCCATTTTTTAGGTCTTCATATCGTTCTACAGCAATTGCTGACCAGGAGAAACATATCCCAGAAGCCAGTAGTGTTAGGTTGACTTAAAGAAAATAAAAACAAAAGATACATATTATGTTTCTTGATTACATTCAGATTACACTAATTGAGAGGCTCAGTGGAAAGGCGGTATAAGTGCATTGCTTTCTTTTTCCAGAAGGAAGACAACAAGCATAAAATGATACGTAACAACTGTATTTATTCAGAGGATTTTATGCCTCTCTTTTTATTACGAACCTCCAAGCCCTTATGAATATCTAGCGCGTTTTAATACACAGTTTTCCCAAATTGAAGATTTTATCGCTCGTACCAGTTTTCCTGTAAACTTCTCGATTAGGTAAAAAATTATGTTCATTTCCATTTCTAGGTGATCTTCAAAGTGTACTATAATTTTATACTAATTTTCATCAAGACCTTCATGGACTGTACGGATATATTCAAATGAACTAGAAATAAAGGAGGTCGAAGTTTTGAAGAATTTAACGAGATCGTTGTTCTATCAATAGTTAATTCTTAACTATGTATTTATCTCATTCGTTTGTGTTATTGAAAAAACTTGCGACATATTGTAACGTATAATGATAATGATAATGATTATTATTAAGAAGCAAAGTTCGACAGGTTTTTGGCGCGATTAGAATCATCAGACACTACTTTTTCATGGAAGTTGCTTCATATGCAAAATATATTCATAATGTGCACATATACAGCAGAAAATTGGTACAACTTTAAGATCCAAGATTCGAAAATCTTCCAGAAGCTGCATATTTTCATCGTCTCTGATTGCTAAATAATATGAAATTGATGAGAATATTACGATCGTATAGCTAAACGTATACCTATATTCACTATTATCATTAATAGACTATCATACAAGTACAAAAATTCTGTCGATATTTTTATCGATCCTTTATTGAATTCTATCGATGAACGATGATAATTGGTAACGCTAAAGTGGAGAGAGATTTGCCGAATCATTTATTACTTAAAATCGACAAAATTTTTCCACTCGTCCTATATGTTCTAATAAATGATATTTACCTACAATGCTTGATATTAATTGTAAATAAATTCTACTATTTTCCCCCTTGGCGGGTTTCACTTTCTCGTCGGCACCATCGTCTACTTTTTCTAAATCGACTTCTATGCCCGTCATGCTCGTTGTTTCCGACTTTGTTTTCTTTGTCTGGAAAACAAAACTTTTCATTATTTTATGCAACTTGAAATTCGATTCAATCGCTAGCAATATAAAACAGTACAAATCGATCGAATTGACGATTTTCCCTTGCATGGAAGGCGACATATTTCGAAATGATTATGTAGCACGACTAGCTTATATCTTCTTCTTATTGTACGTGTATCTCATGCGAAGCAAATAAAATAATGTCGCAATTTTGCCACCTGACAGGTGCGCATCAATCCATTTGTCACGAGGATGCTTGACAGTCACAACACGTTCCATCACAATAGGAGAAACAACCTAGCCAAGATTTATTATGCCGTTTTAAGAATCCTTAATTTCTTGTTTGTACTGGGCATGTGTCAAAGGTTTAAACGAAACGATGATCTTATCGTTCATTGTGGTCGTTTAACAGAACACATTTTAGCCTCTTGACTTTTCGACATTTATCGAAATGTATAACTCTCTGTATCCTATATGGACATTCTATGAGAGCTTCAAGCGATTAGGTTTGTCTAATATAGCTCGTAGAGTGACGTCAGTGGGAAAAATTATGATCAGGATTATACAGGATCATCCACCTAAATTGGAAACCACGCACGTGAGAACAGACGAGAATGGCAACGGTGTAACATGTACATGTGATGATAGGCGGGAACGCAAAGTGGTTTCAGTTGTCGCCATGTAACTTTAAATTTGACGTCACAAGTGATGGAGAAGACGATCGCCTTTCTCTGTACTCAGTATCATAAAGAGAAGCGAGCATTCACCACCCTGCGTGCTCACGAAGCTTTCGTGTAAGCAAACGTGTCCACACCATAACTTTTGATCTTCTTTCTACTTCGTTCAGTATTTTTCATTGTTAACATATTAAATATTTTCTCCTATGCGTTGCAACTTAAAGGTAACGATGCCATTCGACAAGTTAGCCGCTGTTATCCGACTTTGGACCGCTTTGCTACGAATAGAAGCGAGGAAAGTAAACAAGTCCTTTGAACAAAGAGAAGCGTACGACGAAACACCCCAGAGAATTCATATTTAGAGAAACTAGCTTTAAAACGGTTAAAGATTTTAGTTTAGAAATTAATTTGAATATAACTATGTTTATAACTGTATATTTCTAGCGACAGCTCATAGATGGCAGATGTATCGACGCATGATTTGGTAGCGAGAGTACATGTTACATTGTTGCCATTCTTACCTGTCTTTGCGGGCGCAGGTTCCAATTTAAATGAACGATCTTGCAGGAAACTCGGTCACTAACGTTTCGATTCATCTTGATGTTTTTCTTTTTGTTTTACGTTATATTATATCATTGGCTCGTTCTTAGACTGGCAATGAATCGCGTCCGTATCACAGAATAATATTCCTAATGAATTTTAAAGTACGTTATCTTGGTGCGAGTATTTCAAGTCGTCTGAAATGTTTCGTAATTTCTTATGCTTGTAACTGTCGTGTTTATCATTTTTTCTGATCTCTTGTAACGAGCCTTCTTGTTTAAGTATCTATGCGTATTCTGTTCCTCGATTTTTACTTTCTTAATTCTTTTTATTTATTTCTTCTGTCGTACCCTTAAGATATTCGTAATAAGCAGCGAATCTTCGTGTCGATTTGCATTTTTATTCACAACCGAAAAAGCAGAACCTATATAGAGTTATAGAAAGTATTTTACTTAGCTCGGATAACTTTTCCTAGATAGTAAAAAGGGAAAAACGAATATCGATGAAAGGGATGCATTAAAAGCAGGTCAGGGATATCAAAGGCAAAAAGGATATAAAAAGCAAAAAGGAAGCGTGTACAAGAAACATTTATCTGGCGGAACAACTGGCGTATGTATCGTCGATGCATCGCGGCAACGCGTAGCGCAAGGTTAATCGATTAAAAGTAACGAGTTTACCATATCGAGATAACTCGATATGAATTAATTAACCGGATGCCGGTGGCACGATCGTAAATCAATTTAGGGGCTAACGAAGTAGGGGCATTCGTTGCGGTTGTCGTCACCAAGCCACTTGCAGCAAGGATCGAACGATCGAACGTTATTGGTGTTCGGCGAACGAGCGAGGAGTTCAGTGACCATAAGCGTTAACTAGTCGAATCGGTTAACCGACTTAACCAGTTGGTTTCAGATCGTGTAAAGAGGTTTAATTCTTTAATCGTTTAACCGCGTGGTATTAGTAGTACATAGCGACGATCAAGCGGAGGGGGTGGATTTAAAATAGCATTAGATACATAGGCAGTGCCGTCAGTCGGACTCGAAGAACGAGTAGTCGTCGTCCAACCGTGTCAGCGATTGAGCGAATTGAAACGACAGTACGTGGCACGTGACATATCATACAGAATTACGGTAATTGTGCACCGCTTGCACATTGATAACCGGCTATCATGACGTGATCTAGACATCGAATCGATTTATTCAACGTGCATTCAGACCCTCTGTCACGTTTTTATTTTCATTTTTCATTCATCGTTTCTTAAACGAAATGTCATATCGTGGAACCGCGTACCATCCCACCACTTATACAGCGGTTCCTTTCGTTTCGGGAAACGAAAATCATTATCTTCTTTCTGCGAAGGGTTTCGTTCTTTTTCGACGATATTCCGCCACCGAACATGGGAACGTTCCTTCGTTTTTTCGGAATCTCGTCATCGGACGATAACAGAATCGATGAAGCTACAGGGTTGACGGAGAAACAGAAGAAATTAGTGCAGAACACGTGGGCCGTTATCAGAAAGGACGAGGTGGCTTCCGGGATTGCCGTGATGACCACGTAAGTGATATATATTTTTCAATCAACTGTTGCGAATCTAAGAAAGCGAAGAAGATACATTTGAGTCGATAAAAAGATAGCTGAATAAACAGCGTGTTGACTATAGTTTATGGTTATCTGTCAGCCTGTTGCGTTCATAGTTTTCTTTTTTTTTTTTTTTTTTTTTTTTTTTTTTTTTTTTTTTTTAATTATAGATAAACTTCGTCAAGAGATTAACTATCAAAAATCTTCGCATTACGTTTTATGTCATTTCTTTCTTTTTCTCGTTTTAATTTCGATACAAAATATTTGTACAACTCTGTTCTTCGTCCGAGTTAAACGATTTTAACTTTTAGCTTGTTTGATCTGGCTTATCTTAAGGAATCCCAATGCTACGCATTTATTTTAGTTTTATTTCATCTCTTTAATTCCTGTTTTTCTTATAAAGCTTTGTGCAGTTTGCAATACTCGTTCTAATTAATGCAAACAAAACCAGGCGTTAATAACACGCTATTAGGATAATATGTTAATTCTCTGGCATAAATAGCGATAAATTGTTTCCTCGAGCAGCAGATAAGTTCGACAGACGTTTCTTCAAAATTACGAATGCAATAGGCGAGAAACGTAATAATTCACATCTGCTGCGTCTTACACGACATTCAATACGTTAGCAATCAATTTCGTATCAAGAATGTCGTTGCACTTGATTTTACCAACCTTCGGAACATAAAAAAGATATTAATAACTTTAGTTATACAGATTAATGTTAAATTAACGCAACAATTAAATTAATATCATTCGTTGATTACAAAATATCGATTTATCGCCTTTTTTTCGAGTTTATATTTCCAATTCTATTAGATTATTCTCCTTCTCGATTATTCCATATCGAAACGCTTCTTTTTAGCCATCAAGCGACGTAAAGGTAGGAAAATCGATAAAAATGGAAATGATAAATCTATAAATTTCTATAGGATTTTCATATAGTGCTTATAAAATTTAACGTCGATTTGGACATTTTGACGATGACGAAACTCGACTGTCCGGTAATTCTTTTCAGATTCTTTAAAACATATCCAGAATATCAGCGATACTTTAGCGCGTTCGCGGACGTTCCGTTGGACGAATTGCCGGCTAATAAACGGTTTCAAGCTCATTGTGTCAGCGTAATTACGGCCTTAAATAGTGTTATCGATTCCTTGCACGACCCAGGATTAATGGAGGCGAGCCTAATCGGCTTGGGCGAGAGGCATAAAAAACGTGGCCAAACGAAAGAAGAATTTGAGGTACGAGTACGAAAATAACAGTAAAAAAAAAAGAAAAAGACTACTTATTGATCTTTATTACGATCGAAAACTTCCATTAAGACAGACGAAACGTCCTGTCTTAACACGTTCGCTGCCACGGTAATCGTCGGTGACTCACGTTAATAAATTTTTTACAATGATTAAAATAAGATAAATTTCACAGAAATTAAAAAATTTTCAATAACGTGAACTACTTAGATAAGATTGTAAGGGAACAGATGCGTAGATACAATATCGTATTTTACGAAAATTGAATGTTACGAAGTAGTATATTTTAAACATACTATATTAAACATATTAAACGTATTTTTAAAAAATATTGCGGTTTACAGAGCGAGATACTGTATAAAATTTGCCTGGCGGTGAACGTGCTAACGATGAACGTTTCTCTCGATAGAAAACTCCGCTATACAATTCTCAGAACTATAATTGTACGTGGCAAAGAATAAAATGTTATTTATCGCTTATGAAAAATTTATTAGTAGAATAAATCTGATTTATAAAAATTTGTTGAAAAAATCAACGAGCGATAAAGACGATTTATCGTATATTTGATTTCGATTTTTAGAATTTGAAAGGAGTAGTGTTGAAAGTGCTTTCTCAAGCACTAGGGAAACAATACACACCGGAAGTGGCCGAGGCGTGGAGCAAAACCTTGGAAGGAGCATTTGCGAAGATATATCAGGTTTTCTCTTCTTAAAGGACGAAACGATCGAACGCGCTCGAAAAAGATGAATCTCGTTGATATAATTAACCCTCAATAACGAATTTCCATAATAGTTGTTAAGAACTAAATGTTGTACATAAAATGCACTGTTTTACATGTTTGCACAGTTACAATCACTAGAGCTACGTTGGATGAAAATGGAAAAAAATGTTTCACAAATTATCCGTGAATATCGAACAGAAATATATACGTTTATATCTTCAACGCTTAATAGACTTTTGCGCACACTAACGTTAACGTATCGTATAATGCATGTATATATGGACATGGTTTTATTTTATTATTTTCGACTTAATGTAACGCACGTTGAACCATTGAATATTTGAATTAAAGTTGCACGTCAATTTATTAGACCAAAATGTATAAATCTTTTATTTCACTTTTTCTTCTTTCACGTTCTTCCATTTTCTTTTTTGTCTTCGTTTTATTTTATCCGTTCACCCGATAGATATAATGCAATTGTACTTATTACCTAACGAGTCCGTAAATTTAGCTCATTCATTTATGTTTTAAATTACAAAATTCTATTTGGCAGTAGGAGAATTATAATTTTTAGACTTTTGATTTCTCCAAGATTATAATTTTTTAAACACGCAACGATTCCAAAGGAAATATACAAGATATTTCTTTTTTTGCATATCTCGCGTTATGTACGATAACTATATCTTCCGTGTTATCAAGTAATTTTCGGGGATTTGCAAGTATGTTTAGTACAATTTATTATACCATTAAAGATCATGAAATTGTCATCTTTCTCATTATCACATCCAGAACATAGCCATATTTCAATTTACGCCTCTTCTTCGGAAACAAGATTTATTGTTCGGTATCGTCGAACAAAGTCGTGCTTCTTCGATAAATATTCCAGAAAGAGCAATTTGATTAACAAGCGATTGAGCGTGGCCGATCACAGCGGATAGATAATTAAACTAAGTACGAATTGTGTCATAATACTTGTACGATGCCGATCTAACCAGGCGGACGCGTATTTTTCGCGTGCAATCGAAAGCACTGAATTCCAGGATAAGTAGAGGGGTCAAGTGTCATCTAGAGTTCTATAGAAGACTATTCACATTTACATTACAAGCGAAGCGCACCGTTTGTAGAAGAAGAAGAAGAAGGTGGAACGTTGGAAATTCTGCACAAGTTTCACATCCGTCCAGCATTGCAATTCAATATTAAACATTACAGAACGCGATGAAACGAAAATACTATCAAAGCGAAACGCTATTGGAAGTATACGAAGAGACGCACGATCACTCCAAAATGTTAATGTAAGAAATAATTACTCACCTGCTAGAAAATATCGTAAATAAAACAATATATAACTTGTTAAGGGCTGCTTAGAGACTGGTCACTATTAAAACATTGGTGTAATTCTGGGACGCGTTAAACATCTGATACTGACTGCTACGATTTATCCACTTTATAAACTTTCTCGATTACTCAAAATCAGATAAGGATATTTTTCCACACAAGAAGCAACGACGATCTCCGCAAAGTTGTATATTCGCGATATCAATTGGTTTCCCTTTTCCAGCGTTTACATCATTGTCTATGATATATATGATAGATATAATCGACAATAAAATTATCAATTACTTTTTGCCTAGATAATATTGTTTATTATAGTAGAATGCGCTGTTTCACTGTATCGTTATACTCGGTAGTATTATCAGTAATATTTTATATACTACGTTAATTTTTATATTAATAATCTATCATTATCTATCAGATATAATTCTTGGATAGATGACACAGTGTTCGATGTTAGACGCTCTTATCTCAAATGAAATTGCCTTAAAAACTATCATTCTCTAGGGTAATTCATCGACATGGGTAGTAATTTAACGAGACTTTCCATAAAGCGAGAATATTCCTTTTTGTTATTTTCCATAGGAAGGATTAATTATCAAACGGAAAAGCTGTAAATACCGATAAAAGTTTGAAGAAATTGAAATATTAACTACCTTTCAATGGCGATTGTCGTGTCATAAATCGTAAGCCTACATAATTTTACAGAATTAATTAATTTTGAAATTATATTCTTATAATAATTAAATATTTCCAGGTCAACCATATTAGTTACTGCTATATATTCTTTTCCATTGGGTATATACAATATATCTTGAAAAGTTACGCCGAGATTTCTTGTTACGTGCTAACTTTATGCTTTTATAACTATAACTCCGTTCTTCCAAGTCAGGAGGACTTAAACGGAAAAATCAATATATACGTTTCAGCATAAAATTAGTGTACGTAATTCGTTTACTTGCAGATTTAAATAAAACCACTTCCTTATTCAGAAAGAATTATAGTTGAATTTTCTGAATGTCGTGCTGCAGCCAAAAAAGCATGATAGTTATATTATCGGACAAGGCGTACTACTTTTACTCTATTATTAAGTATAATGATATTAAGCAATACATTAGCATCCTCAAAGCAGTTATTCTATTTGTACGTTGCATCGAAATTAATTTGGTTTAAAAAAATGTTATTTTATTTTATCCTTTCCTGATAACGAAGTATAAGCAAATACAAGAAATGACTGAAACTGTTAATTTAGTTAATTGTAAGACCGTAATGCAATCAAAACACAATTCAGAGCATACGGAACATACATGTCGTTAATGCTAGAATTTTATTTTATTGATATTAATATTTGTTACATAATAGTATAGTTATATAATAACGTGTTAAATTTGTTATATAATAGGTATTAGAACGTTGACAATTATTAGGACTATCGCCAAATGATTATTATCGTTATATTTAGCATACAATGCATTTATTTTATAAATTCCATAGGTACTTCAATAAATTTTAATATTTAATATTTTAATAATATTTTAATATTTTTTACACATAGTTTTAACAGTCCTTATACATTTTCTATAAACGCTACAAACAGTCATTTATATTGAAAGAAATAGCTCTAGAGCTATTAGCTCCAGAGCTATTTTCCAAAATATTTCGGTATTCGCAAAGAATAGCATTTTTCTTTGACGTGATTCCCTATTACAAAATCGTACGTGAGAAACTGAAAGTTGGTTCCTGCTATTTTTACCTTTAACGATCATTATCAGTGGGCTAGTCCACTTAAAGCAACATGTACTTCGGCCCAAAGAACAGTCGTTTTCGTGTTACCGTTACGCAAGCAACTCTTCCAGTCATCAGTGCAAATAAACGACTACATATTATCAATATCTTCGTCTATCTGCATAATCAAAGACGAAAAAAAGTAGTACGTTACTTGATTTTTATTAGTAGCAATTTATTACTAGCAATATTCCAGTCGATGGATACATGTGACATATGTAGTGTTATAGTATACAATTTTGAAGGTACAATAAATACTCGCTGTAATAAATCGATTATACTGTAATAACGAAGTTATAATACAATAAATCCCAACTACAGTGCGTTGATAGAAAGATCGTAAACAAACTAAGTTGATAGCAAAGAAGGTACGAGACATCTTTTAAGATGGGTTCCATGCTAACTTATTTTCTCGGCAATCCAGACGATGATATCGTAGATCCGAAACTTGGTTTGACTAATAAAGAAAAGAGACTTGTAAGAGAAACATGGGGTGTATTGCGTGCTAATTCGGTAAAAGTTGGCGTAGATATTATAATGAGGTGAGACAATGTATATAAATACGTATCGCATCATTTCTTTTTCTTGGCGCTAATTATGTTATGTTGTAACATTTTGCAATACTTGTTAGAGTCGAAATTTAATCACTATGTTAACGATAAGATAAAATATTGATCGTTGAAATATTAATACTACCATGTAAGAGATAATGTGATACGATTTTAATATGAAAATTTTTGTCCGATGAAACGTGTGTCACGTATAGGTATACGGGATTATTTTGTTTTAGTTACTTTAAAAGATTTCCTCAGCATCATAGAGCTTTCCCTTCGTTTAAGGATATTCCGGCAGATGATTTAGTAGATAATAAAAAGTTTCAAGCTCATTGTCAGGGTATTATGAGTACATTGAACGATGCGATCGATGCTTTGGATGATATTGACTTAATGGAAGCGATATTGCATACCACTGGCAAGAGACATGGACGACGCGGTCAGGGCAGACAAGAGTTTATTGTAAGTCTGTCTTATTTTTAACTACTATATGTCCGATTAAGCTTTCTATTCTTAATTTTGTTAACGTTACTTGCGTAACTTACGAATTTCCTTATTAATAATTTATTTATTAAATGTAATTGGTGAAATAGTTATCGTATTATTATTAAATAACATAGAGATTAACGCGTGACAATAACATAGAATAAATTAAATTTTGAGGATAATGAAATAATTAAAATTATTCGAACAATTATTATTATTAATTATATATTATTATTACTAAGATCAAAAACACAATTTTTTTTTTTAATTTACCTCTTGAACTTTTTAATAAACGCATGATATAGCGCAACGTATTATAAATATTCTTCTTGAGCTATAAGTATATCTTATTTCTAGTTCCAAATATATTGCCGTTCAATATTGCGAAAATATTTCTCTTACAATGTTATCGTTATGTATCAGATATAAAGATTCGATTAGATTAATTGCGCAAATTGATAGTCGTTGATGTTCCTTTGGTAGAGATAAAACTTTAAACTCATCATTTATCGCTGAATATCGTATGACATCATTATCGCTATACGTATACGTAACAGCAAAGGTATGGATGATCAATAGAAGATGATAGAACCAATGACAATTTGATTTATTCGTCGATATCAGCATTTTTTTGTTAAAATTTTAATTTTGAGTCTGATTGACTTTTGTCTTTGTCATAGGGTGGGATAATATGGGATAATTACTCCTTTTTTGATATAATAATTCTTCTTTCTTCTAAGTATATTACTCATTTTACTTTTTTTAAATATGCAAACCATTAACTATTAACAACGAATTAGTCTATCGCTACATCGAAAAATTATAGAATATCATTACTATTAACTGTAAGAAATGAGAGGAAAATATCGGACCCTACAATCCGCACTATCGTTCGCTAAGACTGCTCCTTTAAATGCATTGAAACTGAAACGACGCTGACGAAACATTTTTCTACAAGGTCAAAACTTGCAAACGGAAGTCTTGGATGGTCTTAACATGCATCAACGATAGCTTGCAGACTTCCGGATATTAAGATGTGACGAGCAAGGTTGTTCGCGTTGATAATGATAGCTTCAAGACCAAGACTGACGTTGTATCGACAACCAAAGTAAGATAGAACGTTAAGCGTTTTCAAATAGAAATAATTCAATATCGATTGTTTCTTCAATCATTTAATATTAATGATATAATATCGCACATTAATACATTAATAAATTTTGTTATCGATAATTTTCTAATTATTAGGTACCATATTAATTATTTGATTAGATATCGAAGATTTTTAGATCGTACTGATCGATAATTGTCAACGAATTTAATACTGCAGAGCATAAAAGGTGATAGGTTATTGCTAATGTCTTTAAGAGGAAAGATATTATCAATAACGAAGTTAACGTGTTTCAATCTTCAAGTATTATAGAATTACAGAGTACTGCAATGATTCTTGAATTGTGTCAGTAAATATTGCAGTTTTTAGGTAATAAGATTTAGCGACTCGAATCTTTATAAGCGATGTGATATAACAAGCTTTAGGGCTTAAAGTTTGATCTTTTCTTCAAAATAATTAACGATAAGAACTATTTTTGACCTAATTGTATCATTTTGTCGTTAACAAATTTAAGATTAAGAAAAAAAATGAAATGATTGTTATGTATATGAGTCAATATTTTGATAGAGATTCTACTAAAACATTAAACTTAAAAGTATCTCGAATAGCAAAATTATTAGAAATTAAATTATACAAAAATTTGAATAATACAGGATATCGCCTTTACATTATCTTACAAATGAAATGTTTCGTACATGTTCTATATTATTATTATTTATTACTCGGTCGTTACATACTGTCATTATGTTACATTTCAGGATTTGAAAGGAGTGATGTTGGACGCAATGAGGGACGCGTTTGGATCGAAATTTACCACCGAAGTGGAAGTCGCTTGGGACAAAGCGATCGATGTCTTATTTTCAAAAATATTCGAAGGCGGAGATATGATATAGCAAGCGTAAACGATTTTTTTAGTCAGCATCTGTATCGTTATCGCTATCTGGATGTATATAATCAGTAGCTACAGTGCTTACGTCAGTAGTGTATTTCTTCTTTCTTCTTTCTCCTTGCGCTTTATATTCTTCGTCTTCGCTTTCCCGCTGCTTTAATTTTCTGTAAATTAAGCACGGGTATATAAAGGGTGTATAAAAAAAAAGTCGGGGAAAAACTTTAGGAGCATATAATACTCGCGAAAACAAGGAAAAATGTCTTAATAAACATGGGTTGAAAAACCACCCGTTTCATAGTTATCTCTTAATGTATAAAAGTATAGTATATAGGTAAAGCAGTAGTTGCTTCGTTAAACGTGTTGATACAACGAATCGAAAACTGCTGCCAAAAGATCAGAAAAATGGCAGGATATGTCGTCGTGTGCACAATTGTATGAAAAAACGTGCCGTAGCATCGAAATTAATGGTTTTTTTACCCATGTTTATTAAGACCTTTTTTTGCTCGTTTTCATGAGTATTACGCTATGTCAAAGTATTTTCCCCATTTTTTTGCACATCCTGCATGTATATATATATATATATATATTTGTGTAAAACGAAACACGAAACAAATGGACAATTTTTGTTATCGGTATCTATAACACGGCAAAAGTATGCGGAAAATGATAATCGAATTATAATCGTACTTGTACTTGATTTTGTGAAAGTGCTGTTTGATCTTTTGCAATACTGTGTAACATATCAGTGTTAGTAGGGTTCCTAGCAGTCCTAATAAGATTGCCATGAGAATAACATCGATTTGTAGCCAAGGATCTTCTTCTTCATGGCGTTTGAATGATTCAAGCGTGACTGGATGACTGTGAAATTTGAAACGATAAGTGCAAATGTACCGACGATCAAGACTGTTCGTGGCTATGATGCTTTTATTTTTAAAGAAACATTACGTTTTATTAAATAGATATAGAGGTGATGCTAATTCACATTTTTGGAGGATGATACACTAAAAGTTCAAGATTGTAAAAGAATGTATAATTAATACTCTCAAGTTGATCGTAAAATAGGAAAATAATTTCGGAATAGTATCTACTTAAAATAAAGTATAAAATTACATTATGACAGTATTATAGAGAGGATTTTTCTTCGGTCCTACTAAATGGAATTTTTATTTAGACGAAGAAAAAGCACTTCGTATTTGTATTTTGTGAGACTTAAAGCGTGTTTCGTTCTATCGAAAGAAAGGTTTGTTAAATCGATATGTACCATACCGTTATTTAAACGGTAATCGAAAAATTTCATCAAGATTATCGGGTCGTTCATCTTGATACGATTACACGCAACTTACGGCAATTCCGTTTCTTCTTTGATGAGTTCATCGAACGTGTTTACCAGTGCCCTGTCGAGATCTTTCCCTATTTGCACGAACGAGGATTTTCCTAACCAATCTGCCAGATCATTTCGATTTATTTGACGAAGTCTGTGGGTTAAAATCTCGTGAGTGTTTCCTTTGCCTTCGGCTGGAGAACTATTCCAGTGCAAAAGATGGCGGATGCAAGGGATATCGTCGTCCACGTTACGTTCTTCCTCGAAAGATTATCAATAGTATTATCAGCCATTAAAAACGAGTTATTATTTTTAATGGAGGAAGTATAACGCATGTAATATTATTATATTTAGCATAATTATAATACTAATATCGTAATATATAGTAATACAGTAAATATAATAATTAATTAGTATTCGGAGTAATCGTTATCGAAGTACTTTTAATTGACTCGAAATATAATTTAGAATTATCTCGGATTAAAACAAGCAGATAGTTCATCGTAAATACGAACGTAGTCGTAACTAGATTGCAGATGTTTATGCAAATTTGCATCTTCATAAACACGACTAAAGAACTGAAACACAAACAGAAGTTTGTATCACTCGATAAATATAACGAAGTAGACTATACTATATCTACTTTGAATATTTTAAATACAGGGTGTCTCATAGCATCGGGGACTTACTTCGGTGATAGATTCCGCACGTGAACAATAAAAAGAAGTTCGTATACCCCGTTTGACCTACTTTTCGAGTAACGAGTTTTAACGAACTATGTCTACGTAACTTTACAAAAGATGTTGAAAATGCCCTTCTTGCGTTCGAACACAAGCCCAGCGACATTTTACCCATTGACTGTCTTATCCTTTCTATTTCTTCAGGTATCGTTCTGATTTTCTGGAAGCCTTGCTCGATTCTCTCGCGAAGTATTTCGACGCTGTCAACGGGCAAATTATTCAACATAAAATTTGCTATAGCTCACAAACGCAGTCAAATAAGGCATGCGTTTATACGAACTCCTTTATCGTTTTTACGTGTCCGATGCTACACGGGAGTATACTCTGTATTTTTAAGTATTATGTACATTCTACGCTGTTTCATATACGTACAAAATAAATAAATATTCCTTTCACGATCTAGTTATAACAATCTGCCGACTTGAATCCCATCCAGAAGCAATAGAAAGAATTGAAGAAGTTAATAAGTAAATCTCGATTGAAATTAAAGCTTATGTTTCTTGACGTGTCTATCAATCTCTTCGTTATACCACTCGAGATGAATATACTTCAATTTTCGACTGATTTTACGATTACAATATATTTCTTCCTATAAGAAGAACTGATATGGTCGCTATTGTATTCTATTCGATCATTGACCGATTTACCAGCAGCTGCGAGATTGTTTGGTAGATCATAAGTGATATAATGAAGCGCAGCTATCAGGCGTCGACACTCGAAAGGATTAAGACGTGCGGCTAAATATTCCAGCTCGTTTAAATTGACGTCGATCGTGCCGAGGACATCGTATCGCGATAGAATAACGATGAGGCTTAACCTTGTGGGCCATTCGTGCGTTCTTGATAATTCTTTCATTACGAGGTTCACGAAACGAAACGTCTCGTAACGGCGACAAAAAACGATCGTCTTTTGCTTTGTTTCGCGAGAAATTAACTTCACGGCTGACGGACTTCGATGAGTTTCAAATAAGACGAATCTGACGAATTTCGGATGATTCGCTCATCATCCGGTAATTTGCAGTTGCTAGAATTATACATGGTCGAGTGGCAAAATATATTTTATGAAATAGACACACAACGACTCGTCCAAGTACCTGGATATTTAAAGAAACTTTTTATGCACATATTATGCGAGTTGTAGAAAAAAATTGTGAAATTTGGAATGTACCTGAAAATGTATAGATATAGAAGTTACAAAATATTTGTTGCGAGTATACATTTCGTAAAGACCGTGAAAGTATTTAAAATGTGAATTATTAATTATATTAGGAAACTACAGTATTTAACGAGATCATCTCTAGCATTAATCGTATATTTAAAACCATTATTCCTGTTGTATGCTAAGTTACTAAGTGCATGTTTGCAATAAATATCTTGCCGCTTCTACATATATCTTCTAATCAGTTCATATGACCGGTCTTTGTCCTGAACCTTAATATAATCGTTTTTGATAATATGGACGACGATTTTGTGAATTTCTATTGACTCGGTAAACGTTTTATAGTCCGTGAAACAATATCGTCGCGAAGCAGTTTCCGACATGCCGCACGCCGAAGAGAAAAAGACGCTGCTTGGAGTGGGAGGATCGCATGACCTCGTTATATGTATAGTGACAGCGATTCTAAACAAAATACAATTCCAGCGTAGAAGGTCACCGTTGCGTTGCGAATGGCCGTAAATTGTCTCTGGTTTATAAATATTTTCGACTCCTGTTACCTTTTGTCGTAAGATAACGTTTCACGAACCTAAATCTCACTCGAGAAATGCTCTTTAAAAATGTTGAAAATCGCATGAAAATCCGTCCACTGGTTCTCGAGATCGTACTATGTTTATAAATTAGTTTCAAATTTGATCAATAATATAATTACGATTAAAATTTCAACAAATTGCGTGTCGATAAAAATTTGTTGCGGTAAATGTCCGTGAGCCAGTGTACGATGGTTGCAAAGAAAAATTACACGCGTGAACGTTTAATGAGAGCTTTATACAACCCATGCAGGAGTCTTTTCATGTTTATCTTAAATGGTACATTTAATTACATGTTTCATCTCTTCGGTCTTTTGGTACTTTTCTTCCGTTTCTTCTTGTAACATCTGTAACAAGCCGTCGGCTCTGGTTCCTCCAGTTCCTGTGGTACAGATGGAGGTGGCACGGTGTTTTGCGTGGCTGTGTGCACCAATTCGTACGACGGAGGTCGTTTCCTTTTTATTCGTGGCTTTCGAATGAAGTAACTTCTAGACACATCCTCTATGTCATCTCCGATCGCGATAAATTTACTGATCAGAAAGCAATTATTATTCGATAAGTTCACCGTGTAGAATATCTTCGAATAAGTGGTACAACTAGAGAAAGGGTAAATCTATATGAAAAAATAAATTCAAAATGTAGAGTAAGAATTGTAGCTGCACAGGACTTTTCATTTTCGAATAAATCCACATTACGCGCGCCTTTGACAATAATTTGTTTGAGTTATTAGAAAATATGCTACTACTATTATTGTGTTACTACTTCGTAGTAGCCGCTATTATTATTAGCGATACACGTTTCGTTAGTCGCCAGCCAAAAGTTGCAGCCGCAGCAATCAAATTTCGTTTATCGTATCATCTCGTTGGTCAAACTATATGCTATTACTTTTTAAACGGAAAAAATGTATTTCTTCGACAAGATAGATTATCATCGCTACACTTTGATGAAAACATTGAACAATTTAAAATAGTTTGAACAGTTTGTTATTAAATTAGTAAATATTTACTCGCGTTGAATCGTTTATAATGGTCAAATAGCTCAGTTATCATAATTTTCGACTTTAACTCTAATAGAATCTTCCTTGTTGTGACGCGTTAACTGTATGAATCAGAATAAGCTAACAAGAAAATTATTTCTGTATTTGAACATTTGAAGATGGAAAATATTCTGATATGCGTTCACAAAAATATTGTAAGCGTGGCACAACAATGCTGGCAGAACAAAGGCGATCATTTCGAACAATCTTTCCATTGACAAAGGAAAAAGATTCTTTGTCAAAGAACACTTCTATTTCGTTGTTTATCCTTTGCTATCTAACGCGATTAGTTTAAATACCAATGTTGATATGCAAGCAGGAGTAAAATCGTATGTAGTACAGAGTGAAATCGTATTTAACGAATCTTCAGCATCGATCTATTGAAAAGTTAAGCTTGGTATAAGAAAATGATGCTCTACATTTTTCATTTGCCTTTTCATGTTCAGTGGATCGTGAAAGTATTTGAATATTTGTCATAGAAAACTTTGACGTATATGTGTATTGTATAAATTGCAGAAAACATTGTGAAATATTAGTATTTTAATGCGTCACGATTCTCATTATAGTACTGATAAAATTTAAGATCTAAATATGTACGTATACGGAAGATACAAGTTATTTATTGCAAACATATAAATATATTAGCATATGGCAGTAGCATAGCAATGGCATAGCGTTAGCGATCAGATCTCAGATGTATAATTAGTGTTAAAGATAGTCCCATTAAATATTAAGGCTTATTAATATAACGTATAATCGATCGTTTAAATACTTTTCTAATCTTCGTGAAATATATTTGCACTAAATATCTTGCAGCTTCTACGCTACATTTTTAGAACTGTTCCAATCTTCACTACGTAATCATAATGATTATAGGTTTTGTTACGGTAAAAATTTTCAAAATATCTCGTATAACGCATAACAGATTTATAAAAGATTTTTTACGAATGTTCTAATGGTTTCTTAGTATTTAGTATTACTTAGTATTGCCCGGAGCGTATCGATTCGAAGAACAAATTAGAATAATTATAATCACCCTTTCTTCTTCTTCCCTCGTATTCTATCGAATAGTTTCATCAGTCTGTTCCTTATAAGTAAAGTACATAAACAAGATACGACTATGATCGAAGCGAGAACGATGCCTGCGCTGTGCAACGACAGTTTGATAGTAGTACGTCCTGCGAACGAACGTAATACATTAAGATTAAAGAGGAGTTATTACAGCCAAAATGTGACACTTATTACCACTGATCTTCTGAATCATCTGCTCCGAGAGTTGAGGTTCTGTATTACTATCTTTCTCTTTCAGCGTGGCTGTTGTCGCCACTCCTTCGTATTCGCTGAGGAATGTTACAGAATGAAAAAGACAGCGTGATAAAATTAAATGAACGTCTGTATATCGTAGTATCGCAAAGGGTATTCTAAGAATGCGTTTGTAGTATTGTTTCTTGTAGTTTTATCGTCTGCGTCACGAGTATATTTAGAAAAAATTTCGAAATAGTTTATCTGTAACGTGATAAGGACGGAAGACAAAGTAAAAGATTTTCCGCGAAGAAAATATTATGGTATCGTTGGAATCGTTTAATTATCCATAATATTAATAATTATTGTCATATGACACGACGATGGACGATACGATGAAGAACGAAAAATTTAAAAAGACACGTTATATTCTCAGTTTTAGCATTCTTCCCTATTATGTATGTGCCAGCGATCATGAAAATGGCCTAAGTTACATACTCGAGATGTATCGTTTCGAGATATTTAAAGCTTTGCGTTTGACGTATGAGTTGAATTCTATTTAACGACGCAACAACCAACTCAATGCAGTGGCTTGATATCTACTACTTTGCAAGGATGGTTTCAAATTATCGTAATGTAGGTAGATTCATCGCAAAAATAAACGATAAAATCACTTTCCTTAGATTCTTGAACGTAGGCTATTTTTCTAATCATCGGCACCGTATATATATGCAAATTTATATGAATATCGATTAACATTCAGCAAAGAAAAATGATCAAAAGGATACAAATTTTTAAACGAGTATTTTTCAAAAAATTCCTTTTACGATTGAATTCTTTATCCAAAAACAAAATCTAAGTACTCTTTCCTATATCTTCTAGTTTCCAAAATATTTCAAAAAATATATTTTCAAATCCTAACTTTGAGAACTGTTTTCACCTCTTCCAAATAAACGACGAATTGCTCTTTTACTGCGTAAAACTTTCATTGCTAAAGTCTTATTAGCGTCGATCGTACACAGTTTGGGAAGTTATTTGAAAATCCATAATGATATCAGCAAACTTCTAATTGCTGATGTGAATTAGTTTCTATTATTTACCAATTATCGGCGTTATTCCGTTATTTACCAATTATCTGATAAAATTGTATTTCACCGTTATAATCATTTATACGATTATCGCTGTTACATTTTATCATCTATTCTGATTGATCATTTTCACGAATTAACGTTAAATATTAAGAGTTGTTCAGTTTGAAAATTTCGAAATTGCTGTTCGAGCCTGATGCCCGAGTTATATCTAAAGCTTAATTTGTTTGTTAAACGACGATAACTCACTCGAAATCGTCCGCTTGAGCTTCGCGAATTACTTTCGGTGACTTGGAAGTTTTCATGCTGAGTTCTGCGAGACACGCGATTAAATCCCTCCTTCCGATGCGTTCAAGAAGACTGTTCAAGATCGGATACGTGTTCCTCGTAACCGTTCTTAATTGACAAACCCATTTCACTAGTCTTCGAAAGCAACTTTGTTCCCGAGCTAACTTTTGTATTTGCGCTTCCGATAGTTGAGCTGTTACAATATTTTATAACGTCATCCGATACCTTTCGCACTATACTTTTAATCGTTTGAAAACCTTATGAATATTAGAAAAGAATTTTTTACAGTAAGCAATACGGACAAATTTAGTAATTAAGTAATCTTGATATTTGCTTATGATATTTACCAAAACCATATCGCTTTCACTAGCTATACTTTCCTTTTTATTGCGTATATGTATAAATATTTCTTGAAAATGTTTTAGCAAATTAATAGAAAAAAAATCGAGTATGGAACATTTATACGTAATACACGCATAGGCATAAGAAATTTCTGTACGTTAGAAGCGATTTATTAGTTGCAATCATACAACAAAAATATTTTGTACGTATGAGATATATGTTGGGATTGTAATTAATTACATTTAAAAATAAGACTTACTATTATAATATTTCTATTCCTCGGAAAAATGTATAAAAAAGTATACACGGTATAGCGTTAATTCGCGAATGTAATATTTACTTACTATTAGAATCTAAGGACACAAGTTTCACACACTCTTCGGGCTTCAAATTTGACGCTAACAGCTGCAATTCTGGCACATCAACCTCGGTAATGATCTTTGCGAAGTAAAAAACAATACATTGTAGTTTCTGACAATCTCAACTGTGTTTGTACATTGTCCTGTATCATAATTGAAGAGTAAAAAAGGGTGTAAGTGCCGTTTGAAAAAATGTTCTTTCCTTAAAAAGCTCGGTAAATATGAAGAGAAACGTTATCACCGTAATTCGTTTTTAGCATTTCGTATACATTGCACGGTCGGTTTCTTAAATTAGATCGTAAGATGCTATGTGCCAACGAGCTGCTTCCTCGTTCTTGAACGTAAGCATCGCGTTTTTGATTCCGAAAAGACGTTATTATTATTTTCATCACTCGACGCGGGTACTGGCGATCGTAGCCTTTTTAAGGGAGCTACACGATGGACTTATATTCCTTCTTAAACTATGAACTTCCTTTTGTCGTTAATTAATAGGTGTTTGAAATATTAAAACAGAAATATCGTAAAATTATACAAAGTAGAATAGTACATGCGATAGATAAGTTTTGTTACATTTTATTAACAAGTAACATTTTGGCAAGCAAGACGTTGTTTTCCACAAAATGTTTGTCGTGGGACTTACAGCCTTATTGACTTTCACTCTTCGATCATTGTTTAAGACAAAATTGTCATATTGATTCGTTTAAGAGCAATTATCACAGACAACGAACGATTTGCAGCATTTTAATTCTTTGACGAATATTTGGGAAAATGTTCTCCTTGGATTAACGGCGATAATGAGATCGACAGAGGATCAGATTATATAATGCGAATGATCGTTTTAATTATGCTTTACGTAACAATTATTTTCACATCAACAAAACGAAGATACGAATTTATAAAATTACAAAGTTATTTTTTCGTTTCAATTAGAATTTTTGTTTGCGTTATAACATGTCTTATTTGAACAATCTATATGAAATACAACATACCTGGAGAAAGGAACAGGTAAGGTTGAGCAGAAGAAGAAACAGTGCATCTTTCAATACGTTTCTTAAATTCATCGAGAGTTTCGACGAATTAACACGGTTTCGTTACATGCTTTACGTTAATTCATTACAGTCTACGGAAAAGTAATATCGATTGTACGATTTTTATGTTCAAGTCAAATCTTCTCAATATTCTGTAATAAGTAGAATTGATTGGTTAAGATAACAGAAGGTGTGAGAAATAGTATTATCAAAGAACGAGGCAACACTGAAGTAATAAAAGGGATGGGAACCTTAGAAATGATATTTCCTTTAACAGACTATTCAACATAACTGACAATTCTATTTAGTAAAAGAGTGGTACAGAATTTGTCCTTAGTTTATTAACTATACAAGAACAGCGACACAGAACAAACAGAATACTCTGAAATATTTTTTACATCCAACTTCATGTTTCAAGTTAACGTGTCTCACAAACGCTCATACGTGTGCCATGAATATAGTGAATTAACGTTGCACGATTAAATAATTTGTCAAAGAGATCATCTTTCGAATTGATCCATTAAAACATTTGGAGCTGAAGAAAGATGCCATAGTCGTTTCGTAATCGATAGCATTGAAACGACTGTCGATTATGGATCTGTCAAAAAAAAAAAAAAAAGAAAAAAATATTTTCTCGTCTGACAGCAAAATGTAATTCACCGATTCATAGTGAATTTCACCTGTGTTCATTTTACAATGAAACTTGTATGCTCGATTTACATTTTGATTGTGGTTTTAGCGGAGAATAAGGTGAGCATCTACGTAGAAGGAATTTGAGGGGTTTTGGAAGATTTAGTACAAATCAATATCTTATCTTATCATACAATGGAACGCGTTGACGATACACTGATAAGACAGTGTGAAGATAATCAAATGATTTTTCAACTGCACGATATCATGTTCGTGTCCTTTGAGAAATTTTCTTTTCTTAGAAGCCCAATCTGTAATCTTCCCGATATTAATTCTCTATTCTTATAAAAGCGTGCAAATCTTTTGGAAAAAAGGACAAATATATTAGGAAAATATTAATGCGAAATATTCGATAGTTTCCTTAAAGAGAGTACTATAAAAATGACTTGCTTTTGAAATGCTTTTGTGATAAATATCCTTTAAAACGAGACGGTGTAAGATAGATAATATTGTTTTACAAGGACAAATTTTTGGTTCGATGTATCGCCAATATAAAAGAAAACGAGCTCGTCTACCTGTCACAGAAATTAAACCCCTTAGAATGTTTGCAACTTATACAAGCTATATACGAAATAACTCCAGTGAGAGCGGAACGTAACGTGAGAAAACACGAGATTCAACGCGAAGACTTAAGTCGTATGCCAATTACGTCGAGGGAATGTCTTCTTGACCTTGAACAATGGGACAATATTTTTCCAAGTAAAACCTAATAAATGGAATTAACTTAAATAATTAACCGATGAAGAATCTGTTATTAAACCTCTATTTTTATAATATAGTATTTCTTACGTGTATATCGTATGAAGCTGTTTTATTCAATGTATTTTTTATATTAAAGAAGCGTGGATATGATCCTCTCAGTTTCTATACAATATAATTGATATCTCTTTGAGTTTGAACACATTCGCGAAAAATATAGTTAATCATCCTTCATAGGATACGATAACGAAGATTTTAGATATTTAAATTTGAATAATGAATGATGAGACGATAAATAATTTAAATTACGATATACGCGTAATGTTAATACTTTGCTTAAATTTTAAAGAATTCCTAAAAATAAAGTTTAAAAGGAAACAAAGACATAGACAATGATATTTTTCGTAGCAAATATGATACCTAATGGACGGGCAGCAATGGAAATGACGTTAAGATGGTTAGGACGACCCGATCTGGCAAAGTATATGAGAGAAAATCCCAGATTGACTAAATCCCTTAACACAGGGGATTACGATACAGCAGATACGTTAGGATTTCTAGGACACAGATTGTCGAGAAGGCATACCTCAGAAACGGACAAAAATTTACGCGATCATGCAAAGAGGAAGAAAAAGAAAAAGAAAAAGAGAAAGAAAAAGAAAAAACGTGTGCGTCATGCACATAAAGAATGCGATCGAAATACGCAAAATAAAAGAGTTCAAAAGGGAATGGTAGCAGCAGCACATACTGCGCTGTAAGAATTTCCAATTTAATTGTCTTTCTTTAGAATAATTGCCAACTATAATTCAGAAAACTACTTTACTTACTCGAGCCAACAAAATTAGTACAATCATTGGCAACAATATTTTGTCGAAAACTTTCAATTAGTTTCTATTTTCAATCTATTATTTTCCAATTAAATATATTTCGAACGTAATAAATGTTGTTCAAGCTTGTAATTTTCATTTCTTTTAGCGAGGAGAACCATAAATTAAAAAAGAAAGAGAATCATCGCTCAAAGAAGATTAATTCCATCGCGCACACATCGGTCTGGTGTTTACTTTTGTTCATTCTATTCTTTATTATCGTTTGCCTTGTCGCTGTCTACATCTATTACAAGCGAAATGTTTCGAAGGCACGCGGTACGCGATTCAAGTAATTATCGTAGAGAAACCTAAGCGTAATCTGATCGTACATTTTTATCAACGTACATATTTTCCTTTATTATCAAGTTGATCATTTCCTGATCTAACTGCAACGGCAGCAATTTACTTCGTACGTTCTTTTAATTTCGATGTACAAAATTTGTTCATCATTCCTGTATCGATACAATAATCAATTGAAACTAATTAATTTTAGAAAAAGCATACCTATTTATACCGATCTCTTTAAAACATAGAGATAGTTGTACGAAATAAATAATTCTACATAATGCCATAAATTGATTTAATGTGTGAAATTCGGTTAATTTCAGTATGGTATTTTATAAATTCCTTTTATTTGTATATTCGGAATTCAGATACGTCTGGGACGAAAATAAAAAGGATAAGGACACTTTCACTGATTGCTTGGAATGGAACGACGAAGACGTATGTGCTTGTTCGAATATTGAGGAAGCTTGCACAGGAAAATGTGAAATATGTGATCGAAATTATCAAACACATTACGTAGCGGATCATCGAATTTGTACCGACGATTCTATCAAAAGTGTGAGTTGTGTGCATCAACCGCAGAAGGAAGAAAAGAAAAGACAACGGTTTAGCTTCTTTCAGAGAAGCTGTCAGAAAAAGGAAAAGGATCAGGAAAATCGGGATAGGAAGTGCGTAAAAAGGAGGAATCCTGGTACGATAGAACTTGAATATAGGCAGGATGCATCACGATCGTTTATCCTAATAATCTTATTTAAAATAACGTGATGCATCTTGTTATAGAGATATTAGTAACAATTCCTTTCATTCTGAATCAAGGAAAATTTTGGAGAACGTAGCAGCGAAGAAATGTGAAAAAATGCCGCAAATTGTTCAAAAGGATCAATGTAAATGTTGTAGATGTACCTTGAATTCTAAAGGTAAATAGAATACGATTTTTATATTTAAACTCGTACTATGTATATTGTTATATTCAAGTTGCGTGTGTACAGATAGGATATTACGTGAGAAGAGAGAAATACGCAAGTGGAAAGCAAGGAGAAAGAAGGAAGAAAAGAGAAGGAAGAAAGAAGAATCAAAGAGAGCAAAACAACTCGCAAATGTATGTTTTAAAGAGACATGTAAATAAATTACTATTGCATTTGTTATTTGAGTGTTTTAAATATTACTTAAGAACAAATATTTACAATAATCGAGGGGAAAAGAGAAGGAAATAAGGAAATTTATTAGAGAAACGTTATAGAAATATTAAGATTCGATTAAATACTTAATAAAAATTAATGAAAGTAAAAATTTAATATTACTATGCTAATATATTTTTATTCCAGTATTAATACTATTATATAATGTGTATTATTGCAGAAGTTAAACTATGTATAAGTAATAGTCTATTAATCGTGAATCAGTTTTTGAAATTCTTTTTTGTTTTTAATTGTCTTTTGTTCAACAAATGTAATGTATAAATATATTTTTGTATATATAATCATTTTAGATTTTAATTGTTATGAAAGAAATACTGAAATCCCGCGTTTAAATCGAGTATCGTATGATACCTTTTGAAGTCGAGAATATCGATCTTTCGATTATCGAAGGCGAATTCGCGCGCATTTCTGCACACCACTTTTGTAGTTCGTCTTTTTAGCAGTGAGTTTGTTACGTTATAAAATACCGTTCTGTGTGAAAAAGATTGTGATATTGCTGGTTACTATCGTTTTTACTAAAAATACTGTAGCATATAGCATCTATACAGGTAAGAGATAAAATTAAATTTTCTTAAAGAACGATAAGAGATGATATATTTAATACTGCAAAACCGTGGTTTGTACATTATATTTTTTGTATAGTAGCAAATTTAATTATTACAAACATGTATTTATAACTCTTTGTTTTATACATTTGTTTAGAAATAATTTTAGTTGTAAATTCGGTCATAAAGTATATCATTTATAATCTTTTAACTATGCGATATCACATTTCGATATTGACATTAAAACTATTTACAAAGAAATAAATGTTTATCAATATTAATCTCTATACTGCATATATCAATATATGAGTAGAATATACCTGTTAATAGAATTGAAAATAATACTGCACAATGTAGGAACTGTATTGAACAATGTACTCTACTATATTGTACTATACTGAAGGAAAAATCTTAGAAACTAAGCAAGAACAAAAATAATACATATGAATTGCATATTAGTAACTAATATTTGGTTAAATACCTTAAAAAAAACTGATTATTTTATGTTAATGGATAAGTTTATAAGAATAGATAAAAATTACTCACTGATCTCTATTTCTACAAATTATGTATGTCGCATTGTGAAACGTAATTAGAAATAAAAATATTTTTCAATTTCTCTCGCAAGTATACATACTTATTTAAAAATTGCAATATGACTGTTATTATTATTATCTTTCTTATTAATCAAATATCATGAAGTTAAATGTTAGTACGTTCAAATTACATTAACTATTTTCTTATATGTGAATTTTCATATTTAAATTAAAATTAATTTGATTGATTAAAAATAGTTATAAAACTATTTATTCAGATAAACTTATTTTTTAATTAGCAAAAATTATTTTCTATTAATTATGGAATTAATTCTGTAAAATTACATGAAAATGTAATTTTGTCAATTACTGCAATTATATAAAAATGCAATTTAGTTAATTATTTACTTAATTTAGAGATGTCAGTAACAGCTTCATTTGTCTTTCTGTAATTGAAGTAAGATTATGCAAGTAATTAAATGATGAAGCATAAGAATAAAAGAAAGTCAAAGAATCAATTACTAAAATTTCTTTCCTCTCGCAGTAAGCTATTTATCACTTTGGCAGTATCCTCTATGACAGGGTTATCCTGTTAAACATATTTAACTTAGAAGATATTTGATTATTCTATATTCTCTTAATTTAAGATATGTCATTTAGAAACGTATAACTTAAAAAAGACTTAAAAGTATAATCGTCAAGTCAGACTCCGTTCCACTATTTTAATTCAGGCATCTTCGAATTGACCTTCCTCATGGCTTGATTGCCTAACTATAGCTCCACATTTTAACATCTTCCTAATTCGTGTCTGAACTCTGCTTTCGTGAAAGTCCGCAGGACGATATACTTCTTGGTATGGTTGATAAAACGTCAACGGGGGATAATATCGTTGCTTTGGTTTTCTACATTCTGAAAATAAGATATATCGCTAATTTATATAATCTTTAGTCTCTTTGACACATGATTTATTCACGATATATAAATTTTTTATAAATTAATGAGGATGAAGTATACTTCTTTAAATGAAATTTCATACGTGTCTTAAAATGCATTCGGTTTAACAATCGATACACCCATACAATTTTAATTAAATTCTTATCATGCGAAAAGAATTATTAAATTCACATAATTTTTTTTTTACCGTTGGGATCAAATTCGTCGGCCGAATCTTCCGAAGAATCCCAATGTTTAGTATGTACATCGTCTGCTCTGAAATAAAAATAATATTTTAGTAGAAAGATAATTCAATGTAATAATGCATTGACAATTGATAATAATGCCTAATTTATATATTACTCAATGATTCATATATATAGCTAACATTTCTGTAAATATTATTTTTAACTTACGACTTCCAAGAACACTCTGAATTACTATCAGAAGAGCTCGGCAATGGCAAGATATTTGAATTACTCTCAAATATCTTATATGAGTATGGGGCGAAGAATTTTCTAACAGGAAACAAATCCACCCAATAATCTCTCAATGTTGTTCTCATATCTGCATAACGAGGATACCTAGTTTGCTATTAATTAAATTCATTAATATAGAAAACCCATGGTAATTTTTTGAAAATAAATGAAGTCAACTGTTGAATTGATTTTAAATGAAATTTGGCTTAGTTTCACCTACACAATTGTGTTCCTTTTATACTCTTACCACTAGAAGTTCAGTTGAGAAATAATTTTGTTCTACATCCAATCCTTTCAAATTTGGAAGGCTTAGTATTACTTCTGGTAATATCACAAGTTTATTATTATACAGATCCATATATTCCAGATTGTACAATGATTTCATACTCGAAGGTAATTTATTCAATTGATTGTTAGATAGTATTAACTCTTTTAGGGATGTTAATTCTCCAAAATTTTTAGGAAGAGTTGTCAAGTGGTTTCTGTTTATTATTAATGTAATCAAATTCCTCAAAGTACAAATCTCTTTAGGTAAGAAGAAAATATTATTACCGCATAAGTTTAAGTTAGTTAGATTACAAAATCTTTTTATTGTTCTGGGTACTTGTGAAATTCCTGTGTTCTCTACGTTAAGTACTTTAAGACTACACGGTTTTTCTTTTGTATTAGCGGGCATTACTCGGAAATAATTTTGGTGAAGCATTCTTTCATGTCCGAGTACTAACTCTTCAAGATTTATCATTCCAGCGACTATGAATTCAAGGACCTTGCTATTGAGATCGCACTGCTTCATAAATAACTTTTTAACATAGCTTACGGACGTCCTCGGTGGCTGATAGAACATTTCAAACCTTGTATTATTCAGTGACACTGTTTCAAGCTTCTTGTAGTTGCAGCTTAATATCCAGTTTGGAAATGAGGGACAGATATCATTTTCTTCTGCATAAAATGTGGTTAAATTAGTACTCTTGGGATAGACATCTAAGTTTATATAATTATTTTGTGAGAACTCAAGGATTTGCAAACTTTCCATTCCACTGGCTATACAATTTGGAATCTTTTTAAATTTATTGGTACTGAGACGACAAACTTTTAACTGATTTAATTTTGCATATGAATTTGGAAGATCCTGTAATTGATTTACATTTAAAGACAAAGTCTCCAATTTTCGTAAATTTCCTAAATTATGTGGAAGATGTACGATTTTATTTTCAGAAGCCCATAATTTCTCGAGATTATATAATTCACAAATTACATTCGGGAGTGATGGAAATTGATTACTATTTAAATTTAAAGATACCAGTGTCGTTAGCATGTTAAAAGATTTTGGTAAAGTACGAAGGCCACTATTGCTCAAATCTAGATCAACAAGTTTTGTTATGTAGTCAATAAATCCATTAGGAAGACTGCATAAGTTGTTTCGTGCTAAAGATATATTTTCAATAATTTCTTTTCCTGTCATATTTGTGATTTGATTATTAGTTTCTTGAGCCGATGATGTTTCTGATTCATCGTCAGAAAACGATTCATTTGTTGCAGCAATGTCTTTTGACAAATCCATTGAGTCCATTGTTTCTGTATTACCTCTAACAAACAATTCAAAATAATATTTTATATACTTTATATTTATTGTGAACTATGTAAAACTATATTATTTACACTATATCTTTGTTACATAAAATTCAGTTAAAACTTTCTAACAGGTCAAAATAAAGGTCAAGTGATGTGTATACAGAATTCTATAAGAAAGATATTAGGTTTTTATATATCGACATTTACCTTAAATTAATAACTAAGTACCTAGTAATATTTCATTTAATTTTAATTTCTAACTGATGTTTTACATAAAAGAAAAGACACTAATAAACCGAAAATTATAATATACTAAATTGGTTAAGATAGAAGAAAGAACAGATTTTTGTTATATTCAATATAAATATAACCTAATAGAAAGTAACACTTTCAATTACAAGTCTATATAGATTTCATCGTTATGTTAATATTTCCAAAAAAATTCATTACTATTTAGATACTAATTAAAGCTTGTAATTAGAAAATAAATACTAAAATACTGAACTTAAAAAAATGTTATGTTAATAAATTTACGAAATTATCAGTCAACAGTAAACAGTATAACACGTTTTCACTATTAATCTCTACATATGTCAGGTTAATCACATAGGTTACACAGAAAGGTTATTCAAAATTGAATCAACGATCATTTTTGTTATATTAGATAATATTCACGAATAACACACAGTTTCTTAAAAAGCATGTGAATTCATTTCGCAATATAGTGTATAAATTTTATAAATGAAATATTAAACTCGAATATAATTTAAAACGATTAAATTGTAATGCTAAAAATAAAAACCAATATATGCATTTATATTGATATAAAATTTTATATTTCTGAATAAAAAGGCTACAAAATAAAAAGACATTTTTTTTACGTAAAACAGGGCTTGCAGAGGCCAGCTCATTTTATTTAGGAGGCTTATATTTCTGTTTTGTACACAATGTATACGTGTGTGTGTGTGTGTGTGTGTGTGTGTGTATGCATGTGTGTGTATATGTATATATACATATATATACATACATGTATATATGTATATATATACATATATATGTATATATGTATATATATATGTATATATATGTATACATGTATATATGTATATATGTATATATGTACATATATATATATGTATATGTATGTGTATATATATATATATATATATATATTTAAAGCGCTGTATACAATCTTTAGAACGTCGTCAAAGTTTTTTTACGTAATATTTTGCCCATATATTCCATTTCGCGTTTCAATGGTGAGATTTACATGTTTATATCAAACAAAATCGACGCTAGAAACTTCAAATTCTCTTTTTCATAGCTATATTTCCAAGTTTCGTCAAAGTTTCTTTCGTCTGACTATAAAATAATCCTTTTCTTCTTCGTGTACAAAATCAAGGAAGTTCCATTTAGAACATTAAAAGATGAATACATGCCGTAGAAAATTGCACCCTGTTATTTTCAGAAATTAAGTACCTTAGTAATATTAACGAACGAGACTGATTCGCTTAAAAGTTCGTTTACATACCGTTTTATATCGCAAGACATATGAGCGCGTATTTTATGCGTGTTGAAATGTTAGATGAATAGTGGTTGTTCGATCGAGGGAGAATATGTTTCGAAAAATTCCTTTAGTATCTACATACAAGTATATTATGCTTTACGTGTAATATTCGATCAACGTATCATCTATTTGTTACCGTATTCACAAAATTTTCCCCTCGTTCTTCTATGTACGTACGCTAGTAAAATTCTGTAACTCGTTATCAGACCCGAACAAAATAGCATTCGGAATAGAAACAGGAAGAAATGACGGTCGATTCGTATGTTCAGTTACGATCAATTTTCAAGAAAATACGATACATCGATTATCGAATGAGAAACACAGGAAACTTTGTGCGTGATTATGTTCTATTGCAAATACTATTTTTACCCAGTTCCTTTTATTGTTAGCGATAAATAATATCATGATCCATGTTCATCATGAAACAAAGAGTTCGCGTATGTGCGCCGATCGACTCGAAATGACAAGAATTGTACTAACGTGACATTAAACTACATCAATAAAATATTAATAATATTAATAATTATATTAATAATAATAATAATTAATAATAATAATACAAATCGTAGAGTAATCATAGCGATAACAATAATATGGTGCGCAATATAATCTAATATGTGGCATAGGAATATGTTTTTTTTCTCTTGAATTATGCAATTCTGATCGTGAGTATGAAATTGTAATGGATGGTAAATGTGTATCACCGTTAGCTTCGATCGTTATATTCCTTCGAAAGAGCACAATTACATTTAGAGAACCATGAAAAATATGGCGTGGAACTTCTTCATACTTTCTATCGTTAACGTTAAATTCGGTTTCAAGATTGCACGATATACATATATATATATATATTGGTTCTTTCGGGGATTTTTTCAACGAACAAAAACGCAAGAAAGAAAGAAAGTAGAGAAGAGTTAGCATTCATACGTATTCTAAACGAAAAATATCAATTCGCGATAATTTAATTTTGTTTTTTTACATACGAAAGGAAGTTCCCGCATTTGAGACTCATCATTGTAAGACAATATATTTCCGTTTCTCGCGACGTTCGTGTCCATTATTTAATCGTATGCTTATATACGTGTGCGCAAACTCTTCGTGCACGTACGTGCCTTTGTGTGTTTGTACATTACATCCGGATTAGTCGTACACATTCAATTATTTCTTAGATATCGTAGATATAACAAACATACTCGCGAGAGGAAAAACTTTCCACTATGAAAATGTAACGATGAAATCGAACAATTTTTCTAATTATTAGCTGCCATCGATATTTTTCATTAATCTCATACAGTTTTCTTTTTCAATCCTGAACAATGTTATATAATCATTGATTCGTAAAATATTAGTGTCGCATGAAGATTTATGCTAAATTAATTACGTAGGGTGATAAATAATCTTTAGGTACTATTTTAACTTTACTAGTCCCGATTTTAACAGCAATATCCATGCACGATCTAAATTATTTGAAACATCAAGTTAGTTCACGTTGATTCGACAATTGAATTCGTAGAGATTCTTTCTCTCCGAGTTTAATAGCAAGAGAAATTTAGATTATTGGTAGTTTTGCAAGTATTGCGGTTATAGATGAACCAAGTAGAGGGAGAAGAAGAAAGAGAGAAAAAGAGAGAGAGAGAGAGAGAAATTCGTTGCCGATTTCTTTCGACTACAACTACATTTTTTCCCTTTAGATCCGATATCTGCAAATAACTATGATTACAATAAAAATGCAGATAGTTATTAAACGATATAAAAGACCGACTCTTTAAGTCTATAGAAATTAAAAAAGAATATTAAATTTTCTACCGTCTTACTACTTTCATTTTTTAAATTAGATCTTCGATAAAACTTTTTACTTGGTAGACCAAGAAATAAGTGATTGTGCACTTTTGAATCGAATACAATGTACATTATATATACTCCGTTACATTTGTATACATATCTACATATGCATATATTGTTTCTTACGTTCTTTTTCTTTCGACGATACATGTACAAACGCACAACCGCTGTGCGTGTATACACACGACTGCACACAAATACGTATGCAGAATATGGTCACTTATAAAACTCTTTCGTTTAGAAAATATATTTTCATACATACATACATATATATATATATATATATATATATATATATATATATATATATATAATATAATTATATATAACATATATATATATAATTATGTTATAGATAATTTTGCGTATGTGTGTACATATACATAATATATACTACATAGAAACATAACTCAAGTACCTATATATACATTCTTCTTTTTTATATTTACTCGTATCTTATGGTACTTAATCGTGTATATCCTTGAAAACCATTAGTATTTCGATATGATCGATGCTCTCGAAACGTATAATTTTTTCTATTATAGTTAAAAATGACGAAAATCAAGGAAACAATATAAAAGTGGTGATACGATACGATGAAATATTTAAACTATTTCTGCTTTTCTCTTTTCGAATGTTTCGTGCTCGGTCAATATGTTAAATGAAAATCGTAGCGACACTATTAATTACTAAGGATTTAACATGCATATCACTTTCTTATATAGTAATCGTATATTACGTCAAACAGAGCTGGAAGCTTCACACACACAAATATAAGATTCGTTTGTATTTAAATTTCGACAGAGCGATAACACTCTTTTATAACATTCTTTTGTGCATGATTTAGGCATCGCAATATGATCTATAGATCGAAGTACATACTATATCGTAACAATTAGAGTAATCGCGTTTTCTTTTCCTTTACATTAGGAAATTAGCTATGTTTCGTAGAAAGTTAAGGAAGAAATATTTACGAAACTTTCGAATCAAGTATTAATAAAAGGAAGACGATCCGACAGTTTTAACGGTAAAAACAGTGAAATTTTTATCTGACACTGCTATAAGTCTCTAATATATTCAGGCCATTCGAAACATCACAAATTTATATATTAAGTAGTTAAAACTGACACAAATTCTTAGACATATGTATGTAGCTTGATTTTATTTTATACGAAGTAATGTCAACGTTTCACTCGAATTATATTCAACCTCGTCAGAGGTCCAAGAATGCAGTTTTAATTTGACATTCGGACCTCTGATCAGGTCAATTGGAATACTGACGAAACGTTTAAGTCATTTTATGAGAAGACGCAGCTCACGTTTGAAACTTTCTAACAGTTTTGAAAAATCCAGACTGCGCGAGTCACGAGGACTATCTATAAATTTCTAATTCTTTTTTTCTTTTTTTTTTTTTCGGTAGAAACGCTGATTTCAGCGCAAGGCAAGTATCACAATTTTCAGACGTACGCGTAACATCCGGATTCTCGTTAAATTCGTTCACCTTCGCTAATTTTACTTTCACTTGGTCGTGAAACCTATTCGTTAACTTCAACGCATAGAATTCAGCTATGCACGACGACCACTTTACGCGCAATCGAACAGTAATCGCACGAAAAACGTCGAAAGGAAGCGACTGTTCGCGCTCGAATCGGTAAAAAAAAAAAAAAAAAAAAAAAAAAAAAAAAAAAAAAAAAAAAAAAAAAAAAAAAAAAAAAAAAAAAAAAAAAAAAAAAAAAAAAAAAAAAAAAAAAAAAAAAAAAAAAAAAAAAAAAAAAGAAAAAATAAAAGAAAAAAAAAGAGAAGGAAACATCCTCGAGTTTAAAGCGAAAGATGAAAATCGTGCGCGACTAGTTTCGTGCATCGACCATGAACATTATCGATTAAATGCATCGCCCGCTCTTTTACCGAAGAGAGAAGCACAAACTTCGTGGAGTCGATCGTACGAAGCTAGTCGAAGCGTGTGTATCTCGCCTTTCAGCGAGATCTGGTAACTTAAGTCGATGTCTCTGGTCCCCGTTCTCGAGATAATACAGTAAATTATTATATTATCACATTCGTGATTAATATACATCGCATTAATCACCAACGTGCTAATATCAACACACGTATATATTAATATATATATATATATATAATATGTATATATCTAAGGTACGCGTTATTTTTCGAAGTCCGTGTCTTCAGATATACTTATGCCCGTTTCTTTCTACTCGATTCAGACATTAAACGGAGCCTTTTGCTTTTTCGTATATTATATTTGTTACAATTCTCTTACTGTTACTACCGCTAATATCATTTTCCTCTTGTCATCTTTATTTTATATTAACAATTTTCCTACTTGCATAGTTATTACGACACGAGAATCGCTTAAAATTTCTCATTTCGAATTTTTAAACGTCATTACGTTCCGATCAAAATCATTTGGCGGTAGTAACAGCGAGTTTCAAAGGAAATATTTTAACTTTCGAAGCGGTACGTTCCGTTTGATGCGTAAATCGCGTTAAAAGAACCGAATATATTTCTTTTTTTACCGCTCGTTGTTTTAACCGCTTCGTTGTTGCTCTGCAGCGG
Organism: Bombus difficillimus; assembly: GCA_014737525.1. Classification (NCBI taxonomy): domain Eukaryota; kingdom Metazoa; phylum Arthropoda; class Insecta; order Hymenoptera; family Apidae; genus Bombus; species Bombus difficillimus. The sequence goes on along the minus strand of JACXIT010000199.1, from coordinate 1,505,477 downwards.
TCAACGGCTGTCGTGTGTCGTCCTGTTTCGATCGTCTCTTCCGGAGACGGTTCGTTCCGGCCCGTTCCGGCCCGACGAACGTTCCCATCGGTTTCTATTCAACTTGCAGTCCGTAGACGATTACCACAAAGAAACAAAAAAGTATTTAGCACAGTGTCGCGTGCGGCACGATGTGCAACGAGGTTCTAATACGAAATTCTATCACAGTTTCTCACACTTTATATCTTTTTATTTTTCATCGAGTCGCAATCTGATCGTTTATCGTCGTCGATGCGATCCGATCTTACGGCGTCGACCTCGAAATCCTTCAAATTCCAGCCAAGCATCGTGCGAATCTTCCAATCTTCCTTCGAATTATCTTCTTTCAAACAATCGCGAATCTCAAGGAGAGCAGTAAGCTCGCTCCCTTTCTATTTCTTTCGATCGTTTCGAACCGACTAAACTATCTCGATGTTTGCTCGTTTCTCGTTTATGTTCGGATACCTTTGGCACGTGATTAATACATTGAAAGTGGGCACAACGATGGTACGGATCCGTGACAATCGATACAGTCTCAGCCATTTTACATCGGTGTCGCTTGTGGTCGAAAGATCGAGATGTTTCAAGGTAACGGGCCGATGTTACCGGAAAAAGGAGGAGAAAAAATTCGCGACAAAGAGAAAAGAAAAAAAAGAGACGAAGAAGCAGAGAATTCTGCAGCCGGACTGGCCGTGAAGTCAGTCTTTTTTTCTTTTTCTGTCATCCTCGCACCTTGTTGGCCTTCGAAAGATCTCCAGAGGTCGACCTTGGACGGATCATTTCGTAAAAGCCGAATTGCATCTTCTTCGGTAAATCTCGAGTGGCTATTTAACACGACCGTGTCGACGACGACGATTCTCTCTTAGCTTTCCCGTTCCTCTTTTACTTAGGTTCGATGAAGCCTTCTTCTCTTTTCTTCTTTTTCTGTTTTTCTTTTCTTGTCATTGTCGTTATCTATGATATCTCTTTTCTTTTTTTACTCCTTTTAATTTACGAAGCTTTAAAATTCCTGGCCGATTCTTTTTTTCTTCACGGTTCGTTACCAGAATACAGCCTTGAAACGAAGTTTAGCTTCATCGAACTGGGATTTGTCAACGAGGATCGATCACTTTCGCACGCAATTGGGCCAGCTACGGTATCCTGCGCTCTAAATCTTCATGAAGTAGGCTATTGTTGTTAGTTTCGTGCATCGATGCTGGAGATGCTTCTTCCGGTTGTTCACCGCCACTTAATTCTAATTGGCCTGTGCTGTCGCCGCTGCTGGAGCCACACTCGCCATCGACGAATCTGAAATTCAATTGTCTCGTGTTATTTTAATTGCTCTCTGTTTTCGTAACAGCCCCTTGCCCGCCAAAGGGATTTCCAGACAGAGCGTATGACGTACGATTGGAATGTAATTATCGACATAATACGATTGTACTGCTGTAAATTTAGTTAACTCCATATCGAAGCTGGTATTTATAATTGTTTTGTTAATTATCATTGTAGCTGTTATTGTTTCAATGTTATTTTTAAACTTGTTGCAATATTCTCGAATATTTTAATAACATCGCAGCATATAATTATAGTATTTAAACTGTTCTTCGACATTTAATCAGACGTCAGATATCAGAAGAATATAACGTACACTATCATCTATAAATATCTAGCGCAAATCAATCAAAAGGACGATATTATTGATCGGAGAACATTTTCCTATTATTAATTCTTCCTTCTCTTGCCATCAATGGTATCAAACGTTCTGTAAATTTAAATCGTAACGAAGAATATTTCTGTACTGTACAAGTTCTTTATGCATCTGTAACGAGTAGCTGACACCTTACGAAATCTATATAAATGTTTAGGAAGTGGTTCGAGACACATATTTCGATTGTTCGAAGACTCAAATACCCTGCAAATCTATTTGACACGTCAACTTTCATAAATCTTCAATTATATCGCTCTTTCGTTTATATTAATTAATATTAACTGTTATTTCGATCAATATCTGCTAATTGTATACGATTGCTCAAAGATAAGATCAAAGGACAAAATTATATTAAAGAGTTCCATTTCAAGCGTATTTTATATCTTTGTAATAATTTGTAATTGTTCAAGTATTTATGGACGACAGTGTATTCGATGTAGCAATATTTTTTAACGACCAAAGAGCTGAATAGTTCTCTGTGAAATGCGAAACATTCGAGTGGGCGATCCTATTGATATTTCGAGTAGCGCATGGCTAGTGGTACTAGCTAATTTACTTTCTATTTTATAGAGAAACAATTTAAACGCGTACGCTAGTTTAAATGTCTCGTGTATATACATATTTGCAGTTTTCGCGTTCAATCGACTGAGATATAAAGTTCATGGTCTTTCGAAGTCTCTAAAATGAATATCGTATACGAAGAGTGAATTATCAGAAACAAAATATTAAAATGTTTTATTTTCTTGTAAGAGATACAGAGAAATATTAAGAGCAACGTTTAAACGAAGAACAAAGTGTTCTTGCTTGTTTTCGAAAGGTCTATCTCTTTCAGACTAAAAAATAAACTAAACTATCGTCAATATTTTATTAGAAATAAAATTATACTTTTTTTTCTTACCTTTCTAACGATAATTATCAGCACTTACTTCTTTTATTCGTTAAAAAGGGTAAATAGCGAAAATAATAACGTACTAAAGTAACAAATAAATAATTAAGAAAGTCAATAAAAAAATAGTTGATTTAATCAGAAATAAAAGCTTCGAAATGAAATACTACCGAAAAAAGTCGAAAGAAATAACATTTTACAAAGTTATTTAACTTTTATCTCAAGTACATATTCGGATATCTTTAATACGACGAGAGATAATTATGCGCTTTATTTCTGGTGTATTATTCCGTGTATTTACTACTCTCAGTCCGATAGATCTTGTAGCATTTTAAAGGGAATTTTAAATCATTTTCAGTAGACAGAACGCTAATCGAAAATTCGATGATATTTCCAACAAATTACGAATTACGAACAAGATTCGATAGCTTCGCATTGTGACAGTATCTCTCCTCTCGGAATAGAGCAATTTCATTAAATCGAACTATGTTTATATCGTATTACATTACTATTCCCAGTATTGCGAGCATTATATATACCATATGTAACGTATGCCATAGTTTATTAACGTTATTTGCATGTTACGATACGACGTTGCTTTCAGACGCAATGAATCACAATGCAATTAATTACCTTGGCCTTGTGACGCTCACACGAGAAAGAAGAAAAAAACCTAAGCATGAAAGAAACAGTATCGCGTCACTATCTTTTGTTTTCTTAGTCAATGTACCGTTGATGAGGCGTGTTTTTGTGGCAAAGACAGGCTGTTGGCTCTACTCCAACGACTGAGAGATAAATCGAGTTGTCGTGATTTAACGCGGTTACCGAAAACACTTTCGAATTTCTCTTCGTTAATTATTCCGGATTTGGGTACGAATTGTACGGTGCACGCGAGAGACGTCTCCTTTCATTGAACACGCGACAGAGACAAAAGGAGCGGGGCGGCACTGTAAATTATGGATGTCAAAAAAATCGAACTCGTTCTCGATTTCACGTTAAATATTTATTGGTGAATTTCTTTTAAACGGTCATCTTTTAAAATTGCGAAACGAAGTTTGTACATGTCGACCAACTTTTGATATTTTCCAATATTTACTGACGCTGCATTACAACCTCGATGCCTATGATGCAATTAAGCTGACACGATGCCACTATCTTGCCCGTTATCTTACAATGTTATCTTATAATTTCGATGTTGACCAAGTGTTTTCCTTCGCATCTTTCTCGCTTTTTCTTTTTCCTTTTTCGCCAACGATCGAACAAATCTTTGTGCCATCTTTTTGAACAGTGTCGATCCTGAGATTGCCGATGAAACATCGATCGATCATCCGAGGAAAAGAAGAGCAGAAAGGTTAACAGAGAAACATTGAATTTTTGTATATTCGCGAAATCGATAAATTTCGCCGGAGAAGAATTTCAAAGTCAAAAATTAAGCAAAGCGTTAATCGGTGTTTAGTTTATTCGCGGCAGAAGGAAAGATAATGCCAGTAAGACGAGTATTCCGACAGCGGATAAAGCAAAGGTCGCCGATAAAATTGCTGTCTTTGCTTTCGAATGTCGATTCGATATCGGCGAACGTTAACGTTAATAAATAATAACGAATAATATTCTATTTATCTTGAACGTGGTCGGCTAGCGAATGTATATATATATATATATATACACACGGAACGTTCAAATTCGATAAAACGCGAATCCGATGTTAATGAAGACATTTCGATTGCACCATTTAGGGTTCAGCGAGCGCAATCGCCGTGAAATGTGAAATTTGTGGCAACGAGTCGCAGTACGATCGGAATATAAATGTTCATGTAACTAATTTACTTGGTATGCACAGCTTCTATCAGAATTAACAACTACTGCTCGCTGTTCGTTTTGCAATTAGAAGATAATGTCACGGCAACGGATATTTACAATCAATGAAAGAAGGTCGGGGGAATTCGGAGATTAACTACTGATAGAGAGATTTGTAAAATCCTCATTCGCGTTGAGAAATTTCCTGAATGTACTTGGAAAGACAGAAAGTTTGTGTCATTTTTATAACGAAATAAGCGAAATGAATATTTTTAATCGATTATTTGATGATTCTCTTATTTGACTTTAATTGATTTATTTTTGATAATAGAATTATAACTTGTAGCATTATACTTGTTCTTCGTTTTGATCTTTATCTTCATATTTACGAATATCTTTCGATATTCGAAACGATATTCCCGGTTGCGTTTTTACCGCTTTATAAAATGATGTAATGAATTTTATACATGACGTATACGCGTTAAGAAAAGTAATTCAGCTGATTCGAATTTTTGACGAGTATTTTACGCGTTTGAATTTAGCCGTATAAAATTCTTACTTTAATCTCCGCCTTTATACAGTCTTCCCATTTTTGATAACGATGGTACAGATCGATTAAATGACCTATCGATCATATCAGATTCGAGCATTTGTCACACGGAATTAAGACATTTAAATTTCGCTAGAATAATTCCTGTTTCATTATTCGTCGAGAGCATAGAACTGGTTTCATTTACCCAGAATAATTATTTATAATTTATAATTATTTACTTTATTAAACTATATCGTTAATTATTTATTCGTAAGTTTCTAATAAAAAATTTGAAAATTAATTCTCACCGCATACGATCGAAACTTTCTACGAAAATTTCAATGAAAAACCATACGTATAACAATGTCACGAAGAAACTGATCGTGTCTTTCTTAATATCGAGACTATATCGATACAAAAGATTTGGCGTACCTGCTAATAATCAAATGGATTCAAAAGAAGAATGCTGTAACCCTATTTGAAATTATATCATAGTCTTCGATTAGTGGGATGGAATGATAAACAGGAAAGGAGCAAGATATTTGGAAATATGTAAGTATGCGAGTGCAACGGACGAGAAAGCATCGAGGCGTTGAAAGAACGGTGAAAATAAAGAAAAAGCGGTGCATCTTCGACCGTTTAATGGCAATCGGACGTTGTACTCTAACTCGGTTACATCGACGTACACGACATTCGTAACGCCTCTTGCAAAACTCGATTATTTAAAGAATTTCCAAATGTCACCCATCGACGTGTGATATTTGAAATTATCGTTGAACCCATCCTATCGAATTGCCCTAGATACAGAGAGTCTCGTTTTAAATTCCAGATTAGGGAAACTCCAAATAAACGTCTCAACTGCTTTGATGACCACAGGTTTTCTTTTTCCTTACTCCTCGTAATATTTTCAATCTTTATTATCCTCATTGAACTATACGCAATTGACGTGATGTTAAAACATATAAAAAAAAAAAAAAAGGAAAGAAATGTGTGCATTAAAACCGTGTCTTCGACTTGAATCGCGAAAATCCATTTAATAATTAATTAAAATATAAATGAAGCACATACATATAAAATACAGAATTCTTACGATATAACAAAGGAAGAGTACCAAAGAGAAATATTTTAACGACTGTCCTACTTTTTTTTCTGACGTATAGAATGTGTGCGTGAACGCGAAACACAAGCTGTCGTTACATTAGAAACTACAAAAATGAGTTATTACGCTTCGAATGGCATTTTAAACTACGAAATTTGAATATTTCTACGGGCATTATCTTTATCAATAGATTACGTTTACCGTGGATTACCGAGAACGCTCAGGTAAAACAGAATTACGCGATAGTCTCGAAGTTAATCAAATGTAATTGATTTGCCGCAGAGATGTCTTATTTTCTTTTATCGATAATCGCGATTCTGTCCTCCTGATTTCTTTTTTATCTTTTTTTATTATTACGTACAATCCTTTTAAACGAACTCGCGTACGAATTGATAAAACTACTTACGTATACGGTTGCTCCTCGCCACGCATTTCGCATATGACGTTTGTCAGGGCCATTATGTAATTCTTGGCCAACGTAAGCGTCTCTATTTTGCTGAGTTTCCTTTCCATTTTTACGTGTGGTATCACTTCGCGTAGTTGCTGAAAATGATAACATTATTCCCGATAAAGTCGATACTTCAATTACAATTGAAGTTCTGTATGCTAGAGAAGCCGTGTTTATATCACAGAGAAGATTTCAGAAAAGATTAATAAAATAAAGACACGAGTAAGAATTTATTCATAGAAACCATTTAAACATAGAAAAGTTCCTTGAAATTTTTTATTCTTACAGGGTGTTAATAAATAAATGACGTTTGATAAGCTGTGATTTTAGACGACGAAGTAAGTTCACGTACAAAAATATCGCTTCAAACCAATTTTTTGAATTACCATTCGATTTTACGTTAGAAATATATTATTAAATAGTTAGGTTATTACGCAGGTTAAGGAATCAGCTAACGACCTTTCTTCTCTATCTCACTCATACTCTATGTTTTTCACTCTGAGGAAGTAAATGATAATTGGATTCCAACTGTCATCAAAGCGAGAAACGCGAAGTGCGAGTGAAATAGAGAGAAAAGTTCGTCAGCCGATTCCTTCCTTAGTTATCAGTATATTTCTAGCTCTAAAACTAAATTCTTTATAACTTGAAACGATAGTTTTGTACATGAACTTTTTTCATTCGTTCAATATCCTTGATATCTACAATCGTATTATAAATATTCAAAATGTTCTCAACACCCTGTACATGTCTACGAGTTTCTATGTCTTACGATATCCACGTCTCGTTGTCTGTCTATTTCTCCTCGACCTCTTTGCGGAAAGATGACTTTTGCATAAGGCGATGCAACGAGCTACCATATGAAGTTTACAACTCTGGATTCCCTTATTTCACACCCCACCGCGCGTCTCCGCCCTTAAATAACATCTCAAGTACTACACGAATCGCCCACGCTCACGGCAGATCCGGCACTGACTGGCAACATCTCCTAGATATTACGCTTCTATTATTCCGTTGAACGGAGTATTGTGCGGAGCATGGAAGAAAAAGCCTTTGGGGATATGAAATAATAAGATCGTATTGGAACGAGGTATTCGAAAGGATAAAGTTACCGCGTTCAATACGTGGTTTGAAAAATGAAATTTCCTATCGACTTAGGTAACTGTGCTTTATTATATTGGAAATAGAAGTTGGAGATTTTGTAGTTTGATAATATCACGAATTGACGTGTAATTTTTTTCTAGATAAAAAGATACCAATTGAAAGATTGAATTGAATTTGAGTACTTTTCAATATATAGCGTCTCATTGTTGCGAACGTATCATGTGCGTTGTAATATATCATGAATATAACAATTCGTTAGAATCGACACAAAATATATATATATAATAAAATAAATAAATATATATATGTATATATATTTATAATATATTATAAGTACATTATCTTCATCATAATCAACGATTACGCTATAATTGTAAAAGATTTTGATAACGTGTATTCAAATATATAATATCTTTGTGAGTTAGTGTAAATTCAGATTTTCAGATTTCCTACGATTAACTTTCAAACGAGTAAATTTACCGTGAACATTTATTGTTTTTTTTTTTAGGACGATTGAAGTGTGTCGCGAAAAGCTGTTCACGAATCGCAGCTATTTTGTAACGCGTGGAAAATTACCTCGAAAGCGTCATTTAGGGAATGCATTCTCATTCTTTCTCTCTCGTTGCTCTCGAGCCTCCTCAGGTTCCTTTCTCGCGCAGAAATTCCACTTTTTCGTCTTCTCGTCGTCGGTGGTCCTCCGCGATTTCTTCTTTTCGCTTGTTTCGGGCTCCTCTCGCTGCCACTACTGTCACTCTCCTCACCCACCTTTTTAATCGTTTCGAAAAGACTCATTAACTTATGTTCGCTCCTTCCACTATTCTAATTACTTCGCTAATTATTTCTCTTTCTCGTTCCTAACGAGTATTCCAACGACGAAAGCAAACTTACGAAAGGTTTATGGAATTTATATGTACGACCGATCGATGGAAGAAGATATTAGAGAAAAATTAATTTTATTTGGAATATTCCTCTGAAGTGACCTTTGTTTACTTTTAATAAGAAACGCTGATTACAATGTTGATTAATGAAACTGTGTTCTCCATTTTTTTTTTTCCAAGACGTATCAAAGGCGAAACTTCTCGCATTGATCCTCGCATTTCATCGATGTATTTTCATTATGTACGGTATAATCACGGAATTATATAACGAGTCGTATTCTAATATCCTCTGGAAATTCAAGTTACTCATAATGTAACAGATAAGATTAAGATTGCTCTGATATCTATAATATAATTTTATTTGCTGCTACACTTACACGTATATTCTCTGTACAAACTACGATGATACGTAATTAGATTCCCGCTTGGAGTCCTTTTTTTTCGAAAAAGGCGATCGATAGATACATTTACTGGTGATATTTTTTGCGAGTATAGCAATCCACGTAGCGTTTCAATATTTCATTTACAAGTTAATTGTCTTATCGTTATTTATAAAGAATAAGTACACGGGTACTTATTTCCGTATATCAGTTACGTTAATTGAATTGGAACTACAACAAACGTTATCTCTAATCAATCAAAGGAAGATAACGCAAAGTTGCTGCACCTGTACGGCTCTTCTTGGAAACAAAATTATTGTGAAATTGTAGAAACTCTGTTGAACGTACCGAATCTTAATCGATGATAATGAGAAATATTTGCAATTTTAGATTTCATTTGAATATATATTATTTTAAATATATCCTCCTTGTTATCTCTGTATATGTTGTATGCTTCTACAAGAACTAAAATAACCTGTTCGGAGCGTTTACAAAGCTCAGTATGTGATAACTTTATCTTTGAATTTTCTTTCACGCGTAACTCTCACATGTATGCAGTGATCATAGTTTAACCGCATAATATACGCATGTATTATTTCAATGGTACAGACATATTAATAATTGACAATTTATCTTTGTATATTATTCATCTTATTCTGCTATAGTCGACGAAAAATCTGTTCATTTTTATGAATGACTTTCCATATAATAAAAGAGGTAAAATTCTTGAATTTGTAATTAATCTGGAATCTCAAGGACTCGATACTTACTTGATAAAGGTTATCAATCAATACTGTAACTACAGTGAAGTAAATCAATCCGTATAAATTATTAAATTTCGTATTATAACAAATCATACCAAGAAAATATGATGTACACCATGTGAGAATTTTTATTCGTTATGTTTTCTTCACAGAATGTTATCGCGTCCTTATGTTTACTCTAGCACAGTACCTTAGAAAAGACTTAAAAATATTGGAAAACACGATTTATGCCGATGTTTTTAATCGTCAATGTACACGTACAATTTGTTGTGTACATTCGTACAACTTCTCCACGTATTCTCGCATTTTTACTCCTGCACAGTGCTATAAGAAGTGCCCAAGCGCAAAGAAACGAGTAACACAGGCTATTTTAGTTTGAGTAGAATTTAATTTATCCGGCCTCGAAGTGCCTCTGCTAGCACGTCGGACTTAATTACACCGAAAATAGAAGAAAAGTCCTTACCTCCGCGCCAACGACATGGTGGCGACTTCGTTTTCCGGTAAGCGAATCGACGGAAGCGTCGTCTAGGTCGATATACATCTCCTGATCGCAGTCTTGATCGCTACCCGATAACCTCTCCAGGCTTCGCATTATCCTGAGGAAAGTTACGCTTTGGACCCCCTGCAATCGTACACGGATCCAACATTAATCTCCGTTTAACGTTTGAAAATATTTAAATACCGCTAATTTCATCATTGATATTCACCGATTCATTGTCACTAGTGTTTCAGACGTCCGGTTCTCCGGTTGTGTTCCGTTAGTATTCGTAGAAAGTATCGCGAAAGGAATCGATAATTTTGTCGTGCAATCACGTTGCTAATTGCTGTGTCTAAGTAAGTCGTCGGTTGTTGGTCATTAAGAAATTCGTTCGACTACATTGGATTTCAGGTGAATCAATTCATCTTCTTGAGTTATAGCAGGTCATTGTCTTTTTTTCTATGTAATCGTATAAGCGGTTTAACAGAGCAATAAATGATCTTCTCGTGTATGTTGCTGTATAATAGCTAAGCGTTTCAGTAAGTCGACTGTTGTTAGTCATTAATCCTATGGTGCACACGCGGACAAAAATCACATCAGTGCACACGTACAGAACAATCACATCAGTGCACACGTGAGGAAAAATCACATCAGTACACCGTCGGGCCTGTCGACAGGTCTATTACCCCTACCTCTTTAGCTTAGTATTATTCTATAAGTTTTCATGTGGAAAATAATCGTAAAGATTCAAGGGTATATATATATATATATTTATTTTATTAATATCAACAGTCTAAAATATCTTGAAGAAAGGATTTAGTTAAAAAAATGTATACTTTATAACGTAAGACATATAGCATAGGCGACCTCTTAACCTCAAAGTGTGTTCTATAAGGTTAAGAAATATTCGTTGGGCTACATCGGATTTCAGGAAAATCGATTCGTGAAATAGCAGGAGATAGCGGGATCTCAACCTTTTTCTACACAGTGTGCCATGAAAATATTTGGACATTTATATAAAACATTTTGAAATTTCATTAGCGTTATAATAAGACATAATTATCACGGTTTATTTGGTAACATTTGTAACTTTGAAGATGCACAGGAATTAGAATTGTAATTTCTACTTTTAATAATGTATATTAGGTCTTTCGTATTTTGGTTTGCAGTAAGCAATTTGTAACTACTATACACATTTTCAGATTGGTGTCAAGTTTTACCAATCTACGTACATACGTAATCACCATAAACTGTTTCATTACGGTGCTAATAAAATTTCAGACAGTTTCATATAATACGCGTAATAGTAACATTCTTAAAAAATTTTCGTCGATAAGTGTTCAAATATTTTCGTAAACCATCGTAAGTAGTTTAACAGTTCGACGCGTAACCGTGTTAACTCGATATCAATTATGAACTGGGTGAAGCTAACTGTGAATTCCTGTAAGTTACGAGAAGGCAAACGTACGCAGTAGGAATTTCGATAATTCGTTGTTGCAATAGCCGCCGATCCCTAGTGTCAACTAGAGGTAAGCACAGTAAATATGCAACGATACCGCGCGCATATTAACAGTTTGTAAAGAGAAATTCTAATTTCAGTATCAAGCATTCGTCGAATTCCAAGCATATCGAAATTCTAAATTGTCTGTCTATTTTTTTGATCGATCGAAAACGCGTGGAAAACTACATATATATAGAAAAATTTGGAAGGTCTACAACGTTAAACTTTTAGAAGGAAATCAATGGGGAAGTACAAATGTAAACAGTGGAAGATTGCCATAGCAAACAGATAAACAAACTCGGGGATCTCCCGATAATTTGAACGGATGTATGTATAAACATTTCAGGACAATCAAGAACCACTCGCACGAGAGACGTGCACGCAAACCGAGAGATAATCGAACTGGGATATCCCGTTTTCCCGGACTCTGCTTGATTCAATGCCAAGAATTCTTCGCACACAATTACGTCGTTCGCTGTGCTCTACGATCTGCGATTAAGTAATTGTGTGTATCAACGCGACGACCCGGCGCGACGTATGGACAGTTATAGGTCGAGGAATTATCGACAAAAGAAAATAATGTAATCACATTTTCCGCCATTTTTTAATTATTATTCTCGATGTTCATAATATTGTTTGATTTTTCATTTTTCTCTATTTTTTCTGTATGCTTGAATCGGGAAAGATGGTTTCCAAATGGTATTTTTATTATTATTGATAGGATATATATACATGTACATATTTCGATAGACTGTTATTATAGGGTCGATATTATTTAATTAATACGTCATATTTAATTACGCTATGATAAGAACGATCGACAAATTAAATTTAAAATTCATCGATATCACTATGTTCAATTCTGGTATTTAGTAGATATATATATTACAAGAATTTACTAAAAATATCGTGCATTGGTATAAATGCATATTGCATATTGTACGACATATATACGAATGATTATTTTATTGAACACAAACAACGAGTTTACAAAATCCAAAAGAAAAATATACGTAGAAACTGAAATAGCGTTGTATAATTATTATCAAAATACGGTCGTAATTAAAATTCCTAGTGGATATATGTATAGAATCGAAGAAATAGACAAGTTCTAGCGTTTGTTAAGTTCGAGTACTACTTTGAAGAGAAAAAGCAGGGAAGAAAATATGGAGAGAAAGCCTGTTGCGACCGATGCTTTCTTCTGGATTGGTCAGTTCGATTTTCTCGTTGGGGAAACTGACTCGTAATAATTCTGCGTTTTAATACTCTTCGCTGAATATTCCCAACTACGTATCTAACACTAAACAGAGTTAACGCTAACGGAGTTTTAACATTTCAGGCGATAATTTTTAAACGTTTTACATAGGATAAACGGAGCTAATAAATAATTACGGCAATAAGTTACGAAATAATATACTTTATGAAATTTATGACTGTCGATGCTGTTACGTTAGCGAGTTACTTACGATCATGTGAAAATAATTATACATTCCACATTATAATCTGTTATCGTAATTGTTTCTAATATACTGACTCGTACAGCGTTCCATACTGGTACGGTGCAATAAAAATTTGCAGAAGGCACCTATTATTTCCATAGAATCTAGTGTAGAAGCATAATTGCACAGGCTACGTACATATTGACACAGAGAACGTGGATTCCAGCTAGCCAGGAAGTGAAATATTGCGAATCCTTTTTTCTCAGCGAAATATTCTTGCTCGAGAAAGGTTAACCGTGTGAAAGATGGAAAGGAAAAGAGCTGTCGTTCAGAAAGAAAATTACCTTGTAGCTGGTTGAAATTTTATTTCGAAAGGATTTCGTCGTTCCATTTCTTGAAAAATCCCATGAAAATTTCAATTTTACAAGTTTCTTTATAAAAGTATGACAATTTCGTGATATCCTAGAGTTCTATTTTTTAGAAATTCAAACATTCTCTCTCACGAACGATATCGTAAGTTTGCTCAAGTGGTTTAAAAACCATTTCTTAGCCAGATTAACGCGAATTAATCTATACAAGATTAATGACTCAATGATCGGCAATAAACCAAAGTAAATTATTTACTATTTCGTAAATCAGTCTCGAATCTTCTTTTTTTTCTATATACACACATATCACTCGACTTATCCCGTACATGATAATTTCACAACACTATCAAGATCACACATAATAGAAAATTACAACACCAAATAAAAGTCTAACACGATGTCATCATCTCCCATCGAAATGTCTGGAATCGATTTCCGAATGAACATGCAAGATTCCTCGTTTAAAAACACGTTTGCAGAGAGCCACCGAGCACCGAGCATCGTTACACGCGAAAAAGGCAATTAAACTCGGCGAGTCTTACACGCTTTATCGAGTGTCACAATAAGATCTTCAGCGTGCACTTCAACTGAGACATCAACTTGACTCGATGGCTCGATTCGCGAGATGCCTTCGAGCATCCTTCGATATTAATCTTCGTCGAATCTATTGGTAATACATCCTTCTGTTCGTCGAACACCATCGGCGTTGGATGAATTGCGGCTCGGTCGAATCGAAAGAAAGAGAGAAAGAAATTCCTCTGCGATATTCCCATTGACATTATAAACGTCATTTCTTTACGGCCAAAGAAAATGATTACTCTTCTCTCGTCGTCGTTACTTTTTATCTTCTCTTCGCTTTTTTCTTACCCTCTGTTTTTTTTCTTTTTCTTTTTTTTTGCGCCGTCATCGACCTCAGACCGCAGCGGTTCTGTTGACGACATTCACAGAAGCATTCTTGCTCACGGCCGAGTACATGCTCGAAGCTCGCGTATAATGGCACCCAATGCGAATACATTCTGCGACTTCATTAATGACGGGGACACGGTGTATCACGTGGGACCATTACACCGAACACACACGACTCTGTTGTGTGAACGTTACGTTACCGGAGTTATCTAAGTCGCGCCGCGTGTCAAGTCCTTCGGAGTTGGACGTGTGTCTATTCATTAGCGATATAATGCACCGGATCGCATTATTATCTGCACACCAGGAATCATTTGTATATATATTATTGGCGAAACATGTCGGGATATTTATCCGTGTTGTATATATAGCCGGAATATTCGCGAAGCAAGTCGGGAAAAAAGAAACTGACTGGTTTGCTCGAAAATTCAGCAAACTCGTGGGACTTGAACCACTTTTTGCGATGTTTCGTATGCCGGCAATATAATACGGCAGTGTAGCGTTTTAAGAACATGTAAAATTAATGGCACATGATGGGACATCAGCTAGGTGATTCTATATATATAAGTTTCTCGTGGAACATTATTTGCGTGTAGGTGAGTGTTTACTAATAGGCTAGATGTTTGTACATTTATGAAAAATGTTTATGCGCAAAGATGTGCAGGTTTTATACGCACAAATGTTATAAAACATCCGAAGTTAGACCTATTAAATGTCATTATGAGTAGGTAAATTTACAATTTTCTGTAATTAATCATAAGTTGACTAAGACTGTCAGAATCCTCGATGATAATGTTTCGCATGCTCCATTGGATATTCCTAGAAAGTAAATTGCAGATGTTTACGCAAATTCGTATTTCTATGGACATGATTATAAAAGTGGAACATAAACAGACGTATTAAATATTATTACGAATACCTGTTTATATTTCATTTTTATAGCTGTGTTCGTGGAAAAATTGTCACGAATGATTCTGCAAGTCTTAGTCAACTACGATTAATTACAGAAAATGTTATCTTTAATTCGATTGTCGATAACTGCCAAATGCGATTTGTAAGTTTCGTGCAAGCAAACTCTCAAAGTGTATATATATATCATATCAGTGTGATATTTTTTTAATTTCCTAACTTAGAAAGGCGAGTGAACTCGTTCAGATTACCATAATCTTGGTGTAATAATTTTTTAGTCATTTATTCGCTTATTTACCGTTTGATGCACTGTGACGTTCCCGATAAAGATAAATTGTATCCTTCTGGCATTTCCACGAAATGAAATCGTCGAAGGTAACTTTGTCTTTATTAATTTTGAATTCCGTCGTTACGATTATGTTAGCTAGTTAAGAACGAAATTTCTTTCGCGTAGTAGAGTATTTACTTAAATCTCGTCACTTCGAATCTCTTCCAGGAACGTACTTGTCCGTACAGCGATGCCTCGTTTCGACAAATTGCAGACATTACGATATCATATCCGCGTAGAAACGTAAAATTTCAATGCGAGATTAGCAATGATTTCGAGAGTATCGTTCCTACCTCACTTCCTGGGAGTGGAAATTCTCGACGTCGACGTCACATGCCTTTACGTTTTTCCTTGGTTGCGACTTTTAAATCCAGTTTGTAAATATTATTCTGTTTGTGTACGATTGAATCGTATATGACTACATCTAGATATCTACAAATAATTGAGAACAACAGATTCCTTGGTAAGTATTAGGTTGTCCGAAAAGTTTCTTTCGTTTCGTAAGGTGATAATAGATGAACAACAATTTCTGTTTTATATTATTTTATCGAATTAAGTGGGAACCATTTCGTTCTATTTCTATTATTATATTCGTGCATAATTCAATAAACTAATATAAAACAAAAAACATTGTGCGTCTATTATTTCCTTCTAAAACGAAAGAAACATTTCGGACAACCTAATACTTAAGCTATCAAGTGACAAACTAGTTTTATAATGTTTATCAGTTACAAACGCCAGTTTCGTTGTTTCATATTGTCGTTCGAAAGTCCAAATTTAATCCGGTTCTAATATCTTGTTCTATGCAGCTACGATGATTACAAAGAATAATATTCATCGCAGTTCGATTTATATTTATTATTATTTCTTTGATAATTATATAAATATTTATATATATATCAATATATACGTATATATTATTAAATTATTATTTATTATTAAAGTACACAGTTCCGAAAAAATAAATAAATATTAGGATAGTTCTGAACTGTAGTGTACATGTCAAACTAATCGAAAGAGGAATGTTTCTCGGAATGTTGCACAGCAGCTTGCAATCATCTGGCATTTTCATTCTTCTTATCTTGCGTATAAGTAAAATCTTTCAATTATTTTCTAGACGATATTTGTCAATAGAATTTTGTAATGCTGCAGAGATAACATCGAACGAATTTCTGAACTTGAATATCTTTGATTCGTTACTTAAGATTCTCAACATATTTTAGAATCGGATAGCATCTCTAATAATATATTACGTTTCTGAATATGTAGTTTCGACAATATCTGTGCACAGTTATTTGGATAATTCTTAGCATCGTAAGTGGAATTTTAGAAAGCACCATGTTCACAATGCGAAACTGTTCCGAACACGACACGCCTGAAGAAACAGCTACTAAAACGCAAATGTTTCGACGAGTCGAATATTTTATGAAAATATCGACGAAGGAACTCGAATTTATTCGAAATAAGGAATAGAAATAGTCAGAAAATTAGAGAGATATTCGATGTTATCGATCGGACGACGGTTTGTTCTTTCTTGTTTTTTCATTAAAAATATATTTTCGCTAACAGGAAATAATAGTGGTTTTTCTCACCTCAAAGATCCGGTTTGTGAGTTCATTCACGTGGAATGTTATCCAAGTTCTTCTCCTAAATATTTAATGCTCTCTTTTGAAAAAGTTCCATAAGTCGAAGACGAATATTATAATTACACGCAGAACTGAATCTCGCTCGATTATAAAAAAACTTTTCTTGAAATACAGTTTCATTCTATGGAATACGGCTCTTCACATTCTAATCTCTACTCCGGTAGTTTTCCAGCCAGAAAAATGTAAAATTTTCGTTATTAATATATAACGATCGACACGATTTTAAATAACGAAAGAAATTGCCACAGCTAAGAGGATTGCTTAATAAAGAAAACATAAAAGTTTCGTTTAATAAATGAACGAATATTATATATTTGGAGACAATCCAGAAACACTGCGTTAAGGACTTTTTCAATAAACGGATTATTTTCAGCTTTGATCAATATCGTCAAAGATAACGTCACGCTGATAAAAACACGACACACTCAACGAGTTAACCATTAAGTGTACAGAGCACACGGAACAGCGAACCAAAGAATGTCACATCCGCTTGCTTCTAGAATTTCTTCATCTTCATAAACATCATTTTATTTCATTCTTCGTTGTACTGCGAATATTTAGCTACCTATAAGTTTTTTCTTGTGAAAGATTTTACGATATTTTATTGGTGTGAAACGAATTTAAAGAGTACGCGTCTATCGAAAAGAAGAATATTAAATTTGAAGCGTCTGTTTTCATTTTCATATGTCGAATTAATAATATAAATTAATAAGTATATTTGCATAAAATTTTATTTGTGATTCCAACAGGTTTGATTACAAAAATACTATATACTAATACTATACTAAAAATACTATATACTATACTGTATACTAATAGCATATTATTAAATTAATATGATTATACAATTATAATTATTACATGTTTTCGTTTTAATTTCCAAAATAATTTAAATTTGACTATTTCTCCTTGTTCGGAAAAATCCATTTTAACTCCAATAATTGCGGAATTTTGTACATTTAATGAAATACAGGAGGAGAATTTTATGGAATCGAATGCCATTTTAGCCAACAAGCTTCGATTTTTAATCACCGAATACTATTCGATCGCGATATTCAGTTATTAATGAAAAAATAGTCGATCATCAAGTAGATGTAATTTTACACGCTAGTTTTAAATTTAGAATTATCAGTTATATCTCGTTTATATCAACAATTTCCAAACTTACAACACAGAACAGTAACGTTTCGAGAAAAGATTTCAATAATAAAATTTTCACTATATTTAAAAAAGATTATAAACAAGTTATAAAATTCCTTACTTTCTCGACAAACTGCATAAGATAATACTTATAGTATCAATTTATTATTCTAGATAATAAGATCAGTTATCAGATAACGTAATAATAGTAATAATATCAATTTATTATTCTCCGCTAATTTAATCATAGCGAATGACCTAAATGGGTTCTCATCAAAGATTCTCAACGTGTACTCGAATCAACCGGAACGACGTGGCGCGTCGAAAAATCCATTCATTTATTCTCGTTTTAACGACGTCAAAATTCCACGAATCGCCGTGAAGATTTTATTCGCTGCAAGCAAATCGTTCGTGAAAGCGGACGAGTCGACGACGGTCGTGGAGTGAATTTCAACTTTCGGTCGAAATTCAAGCACGCCCTCCTTCCTCTTGGTCGCGTTTCGACAAATGCTTTTAAAGGAAGCAGAACGATGGAAGATATTATCAGGCCGCGCGGTTTCCTGACTACGGGCCTAGACTCTCGTTATTATTATGACACTCGCGACACGAAAGTATTTTAAAACCGGCCGGAGTCCGTGACTTAGTCTACGCATATTGCTAAAGCGCGTTGCAGTTAATTATTGTTATAATTAATGGCTTGTAGATATAGAACGACGAAGTGTCCGTCATTTTTTTAAAGTAGGAAATTTGTTCGACGATGACGTTCACGTGCCACGACGAGGTATCGGTAATCCGAGCAACGACGAGTGTCGTTTCAATCGGAGTGACGGAATCGAGTGAAACGATAAGAGAAAGTGTGATGACCGCGGAATTATTAAAACACGAAATGTTACTAATATAACGGATAGAACGGACGCTATTGAGACTGCGGTTATATTTGGGTCAGAAGGATATTTGAGTCGAGCTGAGTGATTCGTGTTGTAATTCGACAAATTCGGTTATGAATCACTTTTAAGCGATCTGTATTTAAAAACCGGACTATTTTAACTCGTCATTAATCGCGTGCTAAACAATGAAATATATCTTGTACTTATATTTACAGGCTGACAAGGATATATATATATATATATAATAATTTTTTTATATTTATTTCTACGAGAATATAGATATTGCTCGTGAAAAGGAAAACTCGTTCAACTGAAATTAATATTCTCGATTGTAGGTATCAATTCAGTGTGTATGTCACTTTATTTCTGGAGGGTATTTATTTTTACCTTCAACTTGATCATAGGGTTATTCGTGTCATTTTCTGGCTTTTGATGCTTCTTCTTGCTATATTTAAAGTAGACGATATTTTCTTTCGTTTTTACGATACATTAAAGATTAATATGTATATAAGATAGATAGGATAATATATGTTAGAGATTAACATATTATATCGGCGTTTCATAATACACATGTATGTTTGATTATTCTGAGCAAAGTTGAAGATCGAATGTTAAGGTGTGGAAGTTTAGGTGACTTAAAAATAACTCTACCTTACTAGATTTTGTCCTCCTTAGTTAAAACGCCCTATGATTTCGAAATTGAAGATAACTGAAATTTTATCATCTTCTTCGCATCACCTTCCACTTTCAACTTCAACTTGAAATACTTAGTCATCGTTTCGTAATAAACTGTACAATAGAATTTTTCTTAAAAGATAAAATACTCGGAGAAACGAGTTGATAAAAGTTACTTTGTTTTTAAACATCGTGCAATTTTTAAACGTTTGCCCATATAAAAATAGAAATGTGCAGATGTGCATTGAAGAATGTAAATAGAACATCGGTAATTGTATCGACAGGTAACCGTCGTTTAAGCATTAAAGTGGTTACGTAGTTGTAACAATAATATGCAATAATTATTTCGTCCGACAAACAAAAATAGGAATTTTATATATATAATTACGTTCGTAGTTTGTTGTAATCATGTGAATTGCTATTGTTCATGCGTAAGTTTGTTACTCTCATTGCTATATTTTTGTTATGTTCAAAATAATTCATATATCATGATATTAAAATTCAAATAAATTTTAATAAATAAATTTACATTACCTAATATAAACTTGTACAAATTTTGATAAAATTTTTGCTATATTGAAATTTTCAAAAATAATTTTCCAAACTGAACAACTTAAACTTAGCTCTCACGGTGTTTGATCAATCGATTGTTGTTCCTTATATACTCACACGCGTCGAAAAGAAATGGAATTTTAGTACACAGTAAGTTACGATGTTTAACAGCATGTATTGAGATACGAACGTTTTCTTTTCAAGCGTACACTCGTCTCGTTTGGCACCTCGAACCGGTGCGGAGGAATGGCCTCTATATGCAAATCCCTAGGGACTAATCTGAGCTAAAAGTTGTTTCCTGTGTACGTTTTAATGGGTTGGCCATGTTCTAATATCGATAGTAAACACTATCCGCGTGATACTATACTTGGAAAACCTATTTGACTTTTCTTACGTGCTACTTAGTTGCTCTCGTTTGTACAAACAGTTGGGTTTTTGCGATAACGATAACAATTCCACATAAAAACGATAACACACGCTACTAAACAAGAAACTTTCCTTTTACCTTCTGCTTGTTTTCGGAATAATACGATGCGAGGAAACAGTTTCCAATGACGCGTGTCAATTTAATTAAATCATGTTCCACAAGAATGCATATTTGGACTCTTTATAAGCAGTAATTCTCACAAGTGTGTTAATCGATGTAAACAATACTTCCTTATTTAATGGGAATCCTATTGTTTGTATTATCACTGATTAGCATTTGAACATTAAGCAGATTTGATTTTTTTTTTTAATTCTTCTTTAAATGTGATTATAATAATATGACGTTTTGCAATAGAGGAAATCGAGGGTATTAAAATGGAGCAATAAGAAAGCTTATCGATAATTAATGATTGTACGTATTAAAGTACTCGGATTTAGTGGCAATTTTCTATCTACATATATCAGCCATCGGATAATAAATAGTCTTGAGTTTATTAAATAATAAATAGTACTCAATTTCGTTAAATATTTTTGTTACTCGCGTTAATAAAAAATAACATTTATTGGCGAGGGAGAGGAAGATAATATTTCAACAATTATTTTTTGTCGTTGTATAAGATATAAATAAAATGATACTAATGTAAGAAAATGAACAAATAAAATATAAATTTCAAGAATCTCGTGTTAGATTTTAAACGCATGATAATATGGTTAATAATAACAGCGTTATGTTTACGGAAACTTTCAATAACCTATGTTGGAAGAATAATCCATTTTGTTCTCCAGATATTTTCCAATCTGAGCATACCTATTTCCTTATCAATGTGGATAATACAAGAAGTTTAACGTTGACAGTTTGCCATCTTTAGAAACACTATATTAGTCACCAGGCAAAGAAAAGAATTGTCAATAATTGTGGATTTCGAAAACGTATTTCAACAACGAAACCTTTGGTTATAGAATTATTTTTATACGAACAAAGTACGCAATACACGAAACGAAATAATTATCGTCCAAGTGTTTATCGAAAACGAATTATGCCACTTCGTTATTAACGATATTTTATAATTCCAAATCTTATGTTATTTTATAGTATATATATATATATATCATTTCATCCACACTTTCCTTTTTTTACCTACAAAAGTCCTGTTATGCTATTCTAAAGATCGTTTGGCAGAAGAATACGAATATACGAAACCACTTTTCATAAAAATATACTCAAAATATGCACTGGCTCACGCAAGTACACAAACATACAGCGACGTAGAAGATTTTAATCAACGTATTACGCGTGCTATATGAAACTTCCTGAAATTTCATTAACGCTACAACGAAACACGATTATCGTGATTATGTTGGTAGAATTTGAAATCAATCCGAAAACGTGTATGAAAGATACAAACATACGCGTAATTAACGGTTAATAAAAAATTAATATACAGCGTACATAGAAGTTTCAAACGTATAATTGGTATTAAAATTAATCTCACTAAATATCGTAGTTTACTAATAGAATTAGTAATTATCCGTTTAAATATCTTCTCGATGATCTTTGCAAAGTACGGTGTCTACAAGAAGTACTCGCACGTATTCTCATTTTTCAATGAAACACTTTTTCGTTATCAATCTAATAGTATGAAAAAATTATCGTTTCTCATAGTATCAAATTTTCGTAAAATAGTAAGCATGGTTAGTATGATCGCCATGTAAATACAGTGTTGCGCAAACATTTTTTGTAACCGTTGTATACGCTTGTAACGCTTGGCATATGTATCCTGTAACTTCTATGTTATGTTGAACTTTTCCGATGTAATCGTGATAGTGTACTCTCATAACGGTGCTAATGAAATTTCAAAATGTTTCCTACGACACACATAATATATTCGTAAAAAATTTCTACAAGCGTTCAAGTACTTTCATGAGCCGTCGTATTCTGTACCTGTATAAGTAATGTGCCCCGTTTTCTGAATTTCTAACGCGAGTCTCCGCGTAACAAATTCCGTCGCTCATCTAAGCCGCTCCGCTCCGGAGAAAGTCGAGCAGATTGCAGGCACGGCAAGGCGACGCGAGCCGATTTTTCGAAACGTCAGATACACCGGAAAACAGCGGGGCAACGTGCAACCGTTCCCGTAAACACCGCTTCGTTCGTGAAACGAAAGTTCGCTCGTTGGCTTGATCGCTGGCTCGCTTAATTTTAGAAAGAACCAACGAGAGAGTAAAACAGAGGGAAAGAAAGAGAAAGAGAGAGAAAGAAAGAGAGAGAGAGAGAGAGAGAGAGAGACGGAGAGAGAAAATGTTCCGAGGACATTCTCGTGCAAGGTTTTACGAGACGCGGTTAATGAATGATCGAACGGCCGCCGATAGTAATTACCAAACGAACGATAACCTTCGACTGAACGGCGAACTTATCACGAAACCGCGTAATCTTGCTTTTATATTTCATTGTAACGCCGTGACAAATCGAGAATAAAAGTATGTATAAATGTTTGGCGACAACGGTAGGATGGAAAGCGAGTTCGATCGACTGGTGTAACGAAATTGTTACGTTCGTTGTCAACGAAGGAATAATGTCGTATCACGCTAACATACGTCATTTACATTTCGCTATACGCGAGCAAAAAGAAAACCTGACGCATGCACACGTTGCCTTTTCCTCTTTCTCACTCGATTCTTCGTCCTTTCTTCGTTCTGTCTCTCTCTCTCTCTTTTTTCTCTCGTCGCCGAGACACTGGCGCTCGCGCACGGCCGCGATGCAAAAATGCGCATTGCTATGCAAACGTAGGTGAATGCACGCACGCACCGGTATTTCTGCTCGATCAGAAGAAACGCGTGGGCATTAAAGGTGAAACAGAAAGACGGGAAAACAGGTGCTATATTTACCTTGGATGTCGGCGGTCCTGGCTGAGGTGCGTTCGATTATCTTCGACGCGCGTCCATGGAAGAAACCAGCTCTCGTTCTTTACGACACTCGAATTCGATGAAAATCGATGCTTTCTCCTTCGACGAACTCGAAGAATCCGTTTATTATCCCGTTTGCCAATCTTCTTAAATATATCAATTCTATTATATTCCTATTTCCACGCAGAACAATCGACACTTTCCAATTGACACTTTATATAAATTCTCGATTATTCTTCCGTTTCTTTTTAATTACGTTTTCTTCTTTCACGAAAAAATATTTCCTCTTTGCTTCTTGTTCGCTCCAAATTGTTTTAACACACGACACTTTTCCTTCTCGCTTCGACCGACACAAGTTTTATCCCGTCATTCAGGTTCCTCCGTCCAACGAATCCTTCTCCTCCTCTTCTGCCTGTCGCTCGCGGCCAGAGTTGATCAATAACTCGTGCTTCGAGTTTCTTTCGGGGATTCCCAGCTGGATCTCTCGGGCATCCGATGAAATTACCTTCGATTGCCAGCGGAGGAAGGCACTATCTGCGCAACACGTGGAAATTATATTGGCTGACGAGGTGAAAGTCGCGTATTATCGCGTATTATGATGGAAGAAAAGAAGACTTCCACGGCTTATCTCGCAGCCGCGAGAACGAAACGACAGAAAATTGACAATTCTTTCGTTCGGATAGGAGACCTGTTGCGCGTTCACTCGATTCGGTCGATTTTGCATCGCCAACGTTTACCAATCCACGTTCAAACTCGTTTAAACGGGATTTATTTCTCTCTTGTTTGAAAGTTTTCGACGGCGTAACGATCGCGGGCAAGATATTTTTATGCAAACAGTCGTCGCGAGAAGAAATTTACGCGCGTCGTGCCTGCTACCGATTTTGAGCTTCAGCCATGCAAAACAACGGATCAAAGAATATCTTTGAGAACCCAGAATGTTATCGTCCTTCTTTTAACGTTAGAGCTATCATCTTTAATATGTACCTAAATACGTTATACAGGAAGGCTAGAGGGGAAGAGTACAGGAGTAGCATTTCTTGTCTTTCGCGAAGAAACAATTTCGAAATTCACTACGTTTTTGATCGATAATCAAAATTCGATGAAATCACGTTTCTATCTCGGGAAAAGTAAATATTAATATTATCGAAAAGAAAAAATCCGGTAGCAGTCGTTTTGATTGATTTGATAGTTCTAATGTTAATGCTTTCTAACGTTATGTGAGTTGAAAATGATATGCTTTATTTATGTATCTATTAGATGTAAAAGAATTCGGTGCTTCAGTCTTATGTTTAGTTTTATATTATGGCGTGTGCCTCCCTTAACGTATCCTTTAATATTCTAATTCTGACATAATTAAAATAATAATTGCAAATATAATTGTCTCCGATAAAATGTGCATTTATGAGTATGTTCTTCCTTATCTATCGAAGTTGTAAGAACGATATACTTTGTTGGCGATGATACTGATGGATAATATAACATATACGAAACAATACCGGAGATTATTTAAACAAGATTTTCAGTAAAATCTTTTACTCGTCAAATCCTTCGTACATCGCGTTCTAGTAATCGTAAAACGTTCGAGATGCAGAAACAGCTGGGTCAAAACGACTGAAAGAATGGAAAAGAAAATATTGAAATAATCAAAAGATAGGAAATAATTTTAATTTTTAAGAACTGGGAAGTACATTTTGCTCACAAAAGAACGTGAAACTAAAGGTACAGAATTTTTCTTCTACGCCTAATATACATATACATTGTGTTAATTTTATTTTAGTCGTTTCTATACCAAGGATAAGATTTTAAACGAAAGACACTAAAATCGTAAAACGACATAAAACTAAAAGCACGAAATCTTTTTTTCCACATCTGATACGATACGTTATCATGTTACTTCTATTTTACACATACATTTGTATAGATATTTCTTTTATTATTATTATATCCTCGTATTTCCATCGAATAATTTACGTGCTACTTTTTACTTTTTTTTTTTATCAACGTGGAAAATTATAACCAACTATGCGATTATAGAGGGTTAATTTCTCTCTCAGCGATCGTAAATAAGGTGGTGAATCGATATCGCGCGACGGAATACGTTTTCTCGTATACGCGACCGTAGCAACGCAACACCGCGAGTTGTTATTGTTGATTCGAATTTATGAATGGAAGAAGAACCTCCGTTGGAGACGAGCAAAGAAACGAGTTGTACGACTAGCGGGATTTTCCTCCTTTCTCCCTGCCATCGTTGCTTCCTTTCGCTTTTTTTCATCCTTATTGTGGCATCTGTAGAATTATCGTGTAACTGAACGTTCCAATATTTTTAGTTATATCGTTGCGTGATCGAGCCGCACCTTTGAAATATCGGTGGATCGTTTAAAAAACTTTTAACGTCGTGTGATAGTTGGAATCATCGAATTCATTATTTCAATTCGTTCTTCGTATTCTAGATAACACTGTGAAACCGGAAATCTGATCTAAATGTTGTTCACATCGTTTCTATGCATATTCGTAGAGTTCTTTTCGTTTATATATAGAAAAAGATCGGCGAGTAGTATCGCATCCACGAAATCTAGCTTTCGCGCGTCGAATAAAGAACAGCTCCGATCGAATTTAACGATGACGACACGAGCCGAATGGGAATTTAGAGTTTAACGTTAGATTCAAGTTCAACAATGTAACGCGAGAGGTGATTTTCTCTTCTCACCGTGTTACTAGTCGCTTCCTCTTTCTCTAAGCCTCTTAAATCGGCGACTATCATTCTCACCCTAAATACAAATAAGATCGTGTTATGTTCTAATTTATCCCTGAGAATCTTCCTTTCTCTTTTTCTTAAAATGATCTAACCATGGAAAATCTCTCGAACGATATAACGAAATTATTAAAATTCGATAGGTTTGTAGGAAAGAAATAATGCATTGGATTTTCAAGAACGATGCTCGGAGATAACGAGTTTGGTAAAGCTATTACGAGTCACGTGTATGGAATTTCGCGAACGTTGGTTGCGTGAACGAAACTCGTTCCCATGAGCCTGAACGCTTTTCAGGGAATTCCTGTTTCTTGCGGTACGCAACGTACATTGAGTCAGCGTATTTGTTTGGCGAGCGCGTAGGACGCGCAGAACGAGGAAAGAAAAGAAAAATGCAGCACGCGACGGAAACGCTCGCTACGAGGCGGATTATCTCCGCGTGTGCGTTTTCATTTCCCATTTCTATCGTGATCGTCTCGAAGTCCTCGCCGAGTGTTACGAGGTCACATCCGCGTACGAGAGTGACCGTATTCGTTCGCGTGCGTTCTTACGCGCATCGAGGCGTCGCTTTTCTCGCGGATGTCGCTCGTTCGATACAAAGCAAATTCATCGAAACAAATGGAGGAATCGAATTGACGAGCGAAAGAGTATGGTCGTTTCCTCGAATCGTTCGTTCGTTTACTCGTCGTGGAGTACGATTGAGAAATATTTCTCCCGCTCTCCGATTGGTTATCGATCCGGAATGTTCTGACGATCTATCTGATAAAGACGACGGGAAGATTGTTTCTCTTTTACGTTGCGTACAGGCTAAATAAACGTACGAAAAGAAAGTTAGAACGGGACGATTCATCGGGAAACTCTCACGATCGGTAAGAGACGAGGCAGGCAAGGCAGTGATAGTCGCGCGAGATCGAAACGCGAAAAGAATCGAACTGGAAGGTAAAAAGAAACGCAAACGACGGGCCGATATACGTGCGCCCGTATCCGATTAATCGTGCACAATGAACCCACGAACGATGACGTACACATATTCACGGCGCTGTCGTTTCGTCCACGCGGATCTTCCTTTCCGCCAGTCTGGTATATACCGTTAATTGTGCTCGATTCGATTTCGTCAAGTTTCACAGAGGGTTTCGGTGGTTCAGGTTGAACTCGTTCAACCTAAAAAAAAGTTGCACGGCCACACGGTGCAACTGTAGCGATATCGTCGAGGCCGAGAATGAACGTACGATCCTTGGATAAGAACGATGCTTGTTGCGTGGCCAAAGTAGAGAAACGTCGACAGGGGTGGGCAGACTACAACGACGATGACGACGACGACGACGACGACGACACTTCACTCTCAAACTCTCTCGTCTCGATGCGATCGCGCGTGTATGCGCGTATAAGCGACGTCGCGTTTAATACACCGGCTCGACAAATCGGAATCGATTGTGGAGCTTAACGCTTGGCACAAGTAGTCTCGGCTGACCGAACGCCCGATCCGGACTGACTATAACTGTAAACCATCACTTGTCGCTGCCAAGCTTGCCCCCACCGACTGCCGCGAAACGGATCGTTCCCCACTTCGCCAACTGCCATGCCACGCCGCGCCGTGCCGCGTCGCGTCGCGCCACGCCGCCGCGCCGCCGAGCTCCCGCTCCAAACCAGTTTTCGATGCGCTTCGCCACTTCCACCTTCGTCGGCTTCGCTTCAGAAGCGTTTCCACCTGCTGCCGTCGCCGCCGCCGCCGCCACCGATACTGCGCCCGCCCGAATCCAAACAGAGCAAACGCGCAACACGGTCTTTCCACCTTGAACCGGCTCTGGCCGAAATACGCCGGCTCTGGTTCCTCTGCTCTTTCAATCCAGCGTACGAGATCGCGCGTCTTAGCCCTGGCGCGGATCCCTGCCACGTACAGTGTTTTAAAATGACTGCCTAACAGAGAAAAAGTCATAATTCTGATCGTTTTAAAATTAAATAAACGCTATTTGCTTATAAAAACGTGCACGTAGAAGTCTTTGTTGTCTTAGAGAATCCACTTATCTTTCGAATTGTCTTACGTATTACACGTACATGCGGAGAAAAGCGCATACCTAAGATTCGTAATAAAGAGATTACAAAGATTTGACGACGCTTCTGAATAGACACGTTCAAAGACGGTCATGTTTGGAGCGAATATTTGAAATTCGGTCTTAGAGGTAAAGCTATCTGGATTGACGCGGATTGCTCAAAATTGCACAGCTATTTGGTAGTTTCAGTGCTTTGACTCTTGTAAAAATAAGGTGCTAGTTTTTGCAATCCTTTTCCCTATCTATTTCAGTTACTAGGTTATATCTTTAGAATATCTATTGCCTATACAAAGCTACCCATAACAAGGTAATTTTACCTGAAGAAATAAATACAATAGCTCAAACTCAAGCGTCAGGCAATATTAGTCTGCACATGGTGCGATGACTCTGTTGCGGCCAAACAGTCAGCCGCACGTTGAAACATATCAAACATAGACTCGTTCTTTTTCCTAAGGCAACTGAAATGTGCTACTTTCCGTAATGCACGTCGAGTGATTCGACGTCGTTACGATTTCGATACGATTTCGTTGCCGTGACCGTGTACGATTCGTCAGATTTATGTTTCTAGCCATGAAATAGACGCGCTAATAGTATCGCTAATTTTCATAAAATGGTGTTCTGCTGTTACGCAAAATTTATTATATTCTTTCAAGTGGTGAAAACGTATCGTGGCAAAGAATGAGATCACGAAATAATTTATTACGAAATTAAAGGGACGACGTTTCAGTACGTGGCTAAATTCAAATTCCAATGATCTTGACTTATGTCGCTACGATCTTCAGCACTATGAATGATAGAACGTGCGATTTTCTTACGGTAGGATTCTACTTATTTGAAATTGTCGGAGGAGAGATAGCAGTTTATGTAATAGGAAATCCTTTTCCGTTCCGTTATCGATGATTTGTCGTTTAAATAATAGTTTCGTGTTCAGATAACTGGATCGATAAGCGTTCGATTAATTAGATATTAGGTAATTAGAGGATGTTAGAAAAAAGACAAAAGCTGAGTAACTTGGATATGTGATATTAGTATTAAAAATGTTATTGAAAATGATAAAAAAAAGCAGATAAAGAGGAAGCAAGCAAGTGCTCACGGGGCAAAAAGTTGACAATATACACGCGAATATAATATTTTGTAGATAGAAGCCTATGTTTACGTTATATTACGTAAAAAATCTACCAAAATATATGTCGTTAGTTGTATTTGTTTTTAAGTGCAAGCGACTTTTGTTAGGTGACTGCACTTTGCGCTCGATCAACGTTGAACGTTGATGCGAGTCGAATAACCCTTTCTTAGCAATTTTAACATAACCGAATGGAAGTAGGTTAGGGCTGCAACGATTTATGCGTCGGGGAAAGTAAGGATTACGTTTGAGACGTAAGCATTAAGACGGAAGGTTTATGTAGTTCACTGGAACAGCAAAGACTTAGGTTATTGGCCCGGTTTGGTGCGCATAGAGGAGACCGGTTTCAAGGATGTATGAAATGATGCTGAATTGTTTGCGGTTGCAGAAGTTAAGTGGGTTTGAATATCGTGTACGAATTTAAATACCGTTCTTCAACCCTTCCGATATGATATTCTTAGAACTAAAGACGTTTCTGCTATATATATATGTAGGTCAAAGCAAAAACATACACGCGAATATCATCTAAATACTTTGTATCGAATAATAAGTCAATAATTAATTACGATGTAATATAGTGTACGAGGGAATAAAAACGATTTTATGTTGTAGTAAACGTATACGTGTGCTTTTTGAGCAAATGCTCATGTTCGAAGTTGTATATTTTATTCTAGATTTAGCAAATCTGTTAAACGACGAGTTTCGGAGTTTCTATTTCTTCAATTAATTGAAATATGCTTAAAAAGTGCTTATAGAAAAATTATTGTTGAGTTTCATTGCAGTAGAATCGCGATTATGTAAATAATATGTATTTATTTTCGACATAATTATATATTTAATATACTTCATAATTATATATCAGTCGTATTAAATCAATTAACCCACTGTGAAGAAGTTAAGGCACCGAGCAATTAAAAAGAAAGAATTTGATAAAATAAAATATTAGAAAAAAGTAGAAAGGGTTCATAGAAACTTAATATGGCACGAAGAGCAAAATTTTGTATTCAACGGAATAAGAAACGCTTTTCCAACAATTTCTAAATTAATAAAATTTATTGCGCGTGAAGAAATTGTTTTATCGTGCGTTCTTCGTTACTCAATACAGTAAACACAAATACGTAGAGATATTAGTCTACGATAGGATCATCAAGTCTAGACACAGGGTAGTTAAATGCATACGTATTCAACAGATAGCGCGTAATTTTGTCACAAACAAATGAAAAATGTTATTCTATATCTTTAGCTTCTTTTGTCGTGTGATATCATATTCTTTTTCGATTGTATAAACATTTATAAAAAATTCTCTATATTTACGTACTTTTAGTGGTAGAAGATTTCATAGAAAATACCAGCTTAACATTTGAGTGTCATTTTAAACGAAATCGTTTTTGACAGGCGATGTAATTTTGAGTTAAAATATTCTGGTAAATTTAGATGTTAGATTTGACGGTAACTGAAAGTTTTCAATAAACCTATATCTTTGTTTCTCGAAACAAACCAATTTTGAATGAAAGATTTGCGATACATTTAGATTTTAGATTTGGGAACAACAAAACACTGTTTCAATGAATTTATATCTTCGGTTTTCAAGAAACATAATTTTCTGTCGATAGACTTCGTTTGTGCTTCTTAAATTTGAGAAACAGCTCAAAACTTTCGATAAAATTACATCTTAGTTTTGAAAAACAACGTATAATTTCCAGCTAAGGACCATTGTTAAATTAAAATCTTCAATTTGACAATATCAAATATTGATATTTTGAGCGAACGTTCTCGATAAACTTAGATCTCCTAGCTGGACAACTATACAAATAACTTTACAAATGTAAAGAATTTAAAAACATTATGAGAAACAAATAAAAATATAGCGTTTAAAAACAAAATATATAAATATCTTTAGTAACTTTGGTAAGTTATTATACAAGTAAACTTCCGTATAATGTTGGTTAATGAGATTCAATGTAATTGATATCTTAGCTAATTAAATAACATAATTTTATCTGTTACTGTTTTAATTTATGTTACGCACGATTTTCAATTGTATAATATTAGACGGAAACATGTTATGGTGCGTTAAACTTAACTGTAGTCTCTATTGAACTAGTACCAGTGTGTGGCTACTTATGATGTAATAGATACGATCAACAAACTATCTGAAACACATCATTATGATGGTTTTTTGTTGTTAAAGTTTTTGCTTGATTCTGGCTGCATTAACCTATTAATATTTTAAAAATAACAAAAGGAAACCTACTTGTTCTGTCCTGAAAAGTCATATGAGTACGTAACATTAAATAATCGTAAAGAAACCTAGTTCCCACAATTACGTTAAACCATTAAGGATGAAGCAGTAAAATATTATGTAAAAGTTGAATAAATGCCGTATTATTGGAAAATAGAGATAAAATAACCTACAGATTATTTTATCAAAGTACGAAAAAATTATTAGAATAATAGATATTTTATAGGAACGCATTATATGGATTAGAAGGATTGTAAAATGGAATTTCTATGATTTAAAAAAGATTGTTTTCACGTTACTATTACGCTGAGTTTCATAAATAATTCATATAATTGCAGCATCTAGATGGAAGAAGGAATAGCGACGATAAAAAGTATTAAGCAAATCTTTGGAATTCCCTTTCGTAATCGTGATATCGCAAAGTAGAATGCAATAATATAAAATGACCGAAAAGTTGAAAACAATATTTTGAGCTAGTGTAACGTTAACGCTTAACGAGTGACCCGATTCTACCAACTAAATTTATAGTTACATTATAATGTAATTACGATCATTATCAACGAACAAAAGATACATTAATAGAGTTCAAATAAAATTGCCTAATCCAACGTTGAACAAAGTTGTTTTCGTTTCGCAACAGAAAAATACCATTCATCCGTTCTTTCAAAAATAAATTCGTCATCTCGAACAATAATCGTACGACGGGAGCTAAATCGGAATCCGCTATCGTCCCAATAATTATGTCTGATATCGTGTATATATTTTTCGGTCATTTATCGAACATTATCGTTGCTCTCTACCCGATTAGTCTACGACTAAATAAAGATGTTCCTTATCGATGTTTAGTTTCCTTTAGTTTCTTTAGGTTTCATCTTTGATATTTAGCTTTTTTCTTTTAGTTTTTAAATTTAGATGTTCAGTTTCGAACATCGTTGTATCGTTACATACGGCTGTATGTTTTTTCTTCGTTCGTTGAGCGACGTTTTTCACGTCGATGAAATTCACTTTGATGTGTATGTATGTACGTACGAACGAGATCGTGAGAATCACTCTGGGAAAGGAGAATGCCTGTGGCAGGCTGATTTCTGAGAGGGTTAAATAAAGTCGCGCGTTAACGTTCGTTTTTCGCCTATAATTAGCAAGATAGACAAATCAGGAGTTCATTGTTTCGGATCGAAAGTTTGTCAAGACGCTCGTTAACAATAATACAGCTAGATCGCGGTAAAGACTGTTTGTTCTTTTAGAGTTCATTTACAAATCTTCTTTATAATTGCCATGCGGTCGGCGAGATAAGCGGGTTGCTCGATGTGTTTCGTTTTCTTCACGAACAATGAGGACTTGTATTTTCTTTGAAATTACTATTGCCAAGCATCGACCAAGCGATACGTATGAAAACTATTTCTTAAAAATCCGTCAGTCTCTGCTGTCTCGTTGCTTTGAATAAACCTCCAGATAAGGTTATCGTATTGGAAACACGAATCGCATTGTCTGTTGTGACGTTTGGTCATTCAGCGGCTTGAAATTAACTGTATCAATTATGGAAACGTGTTTAAGTACGTTTATATAGTGCAGGCTACTATTTCTGTCTAGAGATAACCTTCCGTAATCTATCGCTGAATTATTACTTTTAATCTTTTCGTATATATATATTCTAACGCCTCGCGAGTCACATATTATAATTTGTCGCCATTCAGCGTGATGAAATTATTTGTATACCATGTAGGATTTTTATCTTATGCGTTACGCTTCTTTTTTTGCCTTGTTTTTATTACAGTTCCATTACTCTGACCGATTGCTGGTTTATCGAAGCACAGAATCGTTTTGATCGTTTGCAACAAATTCGCTGCAACGAAATGGTCGACGAGTTTCGTGAAATTTTACCGTTTGCTTTTGCATTTTGTATCTCATTACTGGAAATGAATACGCCTTAATGCTCGTCCAAACGAGAACTTGTCTTATTGTGAGTATTCTTGTCGTACGACTAAGTGATTCAGGATTTAATAATAGCGGTAACGGACAAAATTCCTATTATTTCAGGCCACGCCGTATATTTACTCGCGTCAAACAAATTTAAAGTAGAATTCTATCCACTGATCGTAGCGAAGAACCTAGTTGTACGTCATTACTTTAATGCAGTAAATTACTATCATAACAGATTCCACCTCTGTGGGTTTTAAATTATATTCAATTAATAGTTTTGTTACTGTAAACTTTGCAATAGAGAAATTGTAGAATCAGTTACGTACTGTACGTTGTAATGATAAATAATTTTGTTAGGAAATGTAATATTGTCAAATGGAAATTATTAACTGGACTTTATTCGTCGGTACAATTCTTTTCGAATGTTTTATTGCCTCCTTTTTACACATTTTAAAAACGTGGATGTCGTTAAATTCATCTCCAAAAGAAACTGCATTTAACCGAGCTGACTGTATAAACTGCGCTTCAAATCGGAAATTCGAATTTCTTCCGCCGTTGACAAACATATTTTATGAATTATTGACATTAATATTAATCATCGAGATGAGTGTTGTATTTCCTCAAATACATTTATAATACTTTTAAACACCGTTAGAAGAAAGAGAATTATGAGTAAGACACGAGAGTTCTTAAGAATTATAACTACTTTCACGTCTTTAATGTAATATGAGCAATAATAAAATATATTAGGTTTCTCGGAAAATTCATAGAGAAACCTAACGAAGATTTAAATACAACAGTTAGACGTTTTGTCATTTATAATTTTATCATAATTAATTAATCATTTCTTGTAAAATTTCTCTTCTTCTTCTTTAATGAATTCCTTCAGATAGTTCTTACAAAATTTCAAAAAATTACATTTTTATCTCCCCCTTCCGAATAAATTTTACAAAAATTACAGCAAATAACAATTTCTCGTACATATGAAGTTCAACATCGTATCATTGGGAAAAAGAAATCTGCTCTGTTAGCGAAATTTAGATATTTTTCTTTAGCTCTCCTTGGTATCCAACTGGGTACTGTATTTGTTTGAATATTTTATTATTACATAGAAATTCATAATAAAAAGGTTAGGAATTTTTCGAATAACTCAATAAATTGAAAGTATACAGCATTACCTAGCGACGAACGAACGTAGTCACAAGATTAAGTTTCCCTATTGCAAACTTTAAAAAGTTGGATAGACCGTTGGAAATGCAATTTTACTAGAATTAATTGGAAATTCATGTTCTTTAAAAATTGCTCAATGCACGCTTTCATGTAACATAGTTGTCGAAACATCTTCATCAAGTCAATTTTTATCTTTCGTGCATTGAAAAATCTAATCGACTTTCACAATTTCACTGTGTATTAACTGTAGAACGTTGATTCCTCGCGAGATTTGCATTTAACGTTGTAATCAAGAAATATGCTTTTTCTAATTAAGGCCAACAATTATTTGCCGGTAAACGCGGTTACTGGCCACCGTTCTAAATGCGCCATATACATACGTACAATACATACATACGAGTCTGAATCCGATTTCGCATGCAATGTCAATTAACGCGCAGTTGTTGTACGTCGATTCTGATTATCCAATTCAATTTACCCGTTCGTTAAGGATATTAAGCGCAAACGATAGTGTCTTCTGCTGAATTCTATGGCTGTAGTTTCTACATCACGCAGTTGTTAGTTTAATGTACGTATCTTGGAGTTCCTTTGTAGAACAAGGATACACGGTAAAAGGTAAATATTAAGAGTTGATGTTAAAATTGAACTTTACAGAATTTCTATCGACTATTGGCATGTCATAATTTATAATAAGTTTAATTTATGGATACATTTACGTATAAATTGTAGAATCATTACAAACGTCTGTCTCTAATCTTCAAATTAGATACCGTTGGTTATTTCGCTTCTTTAAATATTTTTCTTAGTACGTTTTTTATTCTGATATGTAGATACTATTATACGCTGAATAAATTTTTATTATGTAATAATAATGTCCTCCTGGTATGTAAGACGAGATCCTGTAATTACTTTTAACGATCTTTCTACAACTTCTTACATTTTGTACATCATATTCTATCTTATATAATGCTATGTTTTATATGTATATATATATATACATTTTTACATATATAATACTGCGAATGTTTGTTACGAGTTTACCTTTCGTAATATCATCATTGACAAAAATTTTAGTGCATCTTACAGAAAGGTCATGTTGGTTTAAACGAAGCATATACAACATTTATATATATTATACTTCTTAAGATAATACGTAACACAATTAAGACGATAATATCGCAGCTCGTGATTAACTTGGTATAGAACACATCAATTTTACGCTTAGAAGCATTTTATTTAGAATACAAATTACCTGGATAAATATCTACAATAAATAATAAATAATATTATACGTATTATTAATTTTTGTATACAAATTTGTAAACCATTGTACGAGATAGTTTCATATCTGTGTTATATACTTTGTGTATTATACTTTGAAATATAGTACTTTAACAAGGGTTGAGCAATTCATTTCCGCTTAAAAATTGTTAAGGGCAAGAAAATGGCAGTGGTTAAATCGTTTGATGGTTAACACTTCTGGCCTTGCGTGCATTATAAAAAACACAATAAATGGTATTGGTAATAACAGACCTAGTATTCAAAGTTGTTCGCGTACCTGTCGATGCCAGTCGACTTTAACGTTAGCGTAGGTGGTTGCAGGTGAACGTATGAAATTGGTAATTGTTAAGTGACGTGAATTCTTAACGCGGTCGCGAGCATAGTTAACTCGTGAGCAATGTTTCTGAAAACAATATTCGCCTTTCACGGGTCATCTCCCGTTGTAATAAATAGATACTACTAGTCGCGATACGCTAGCTTTAAAATAATTTATTATTCTAGATAAAAAGCGAATTTAAAAAGCTACATTTATATATCTGAAGTCGACTATTCATAAAAGGATATCACGAATGATTATATAATTACAATAAATTTAACGAATCGTTAAGCATTCATGAATCTGTTGCAACTGAATATTTTATCTAAATCGGAGAAATTTTTATTACCATTTTCAACGATGTTAAGCAAATAAGAATCTTGTCTTTCATAATTGTGCTAGCATAACGTAGCGTTTCATAGTTTCAAACATATTAAGTCGAACAAGTGCGTTGATATTCCCTATCATTGATATATATTTAAATTTATTATATTAAAAATAGATACACGTTGTTATACATTATGAATGTAACATATCTAAATTAAAGAGAAAGAGAGGTTTAATTGTTTGCAGTTTCGTTAACTGCGAACTATAATGCATTCAAAGACGATGATTTAGATTTGGAAATTAGTAATAGTAAAATTCATCTTATTTTCATTATGTCGACAAACGTAAGTAATTAAACAATAAACTATCGATTATCAAATAAAAGTAATATTATTTTCACTAATTTTTAAGTATCACACTTAATTACGCTACGACTTGCAATTTGTCAAACTGCAAACAGTTAAATAGATTATCGTTTGCAACTCACCTGTTAAATAGATTATTCTTAGCAGTTCGTCGAACATAGGTGGCACAAATATTCCAGTAACTTTTCACTCCGTTATATACACCTACATATCTGCACACATAAACAAATTAAATTAACGAATCTATAGAAGAGAAATCGTTCGTTCCATTAAATCAAAATCATTCGGTACAACGCGTACGAGTTAAAAAGGATAATCAATGACGAAGTTTTGTTGGCAGTGACCACAAACGTGATCGCTGATAAAATAGACGATTCGATAACAATTACGGAGGCAAACAGAATCGTCGATTTATAAATACTCTGCGAAGCTATAACCGCATATAATAACAGGGTCTCGAATTATTCAAGTATCGAGCGCATAATTATCCAATCGTTCAACTCTAGCCCCATTCAAAATCACCAGAGCAGCACGACAAGCAATAACTTTTCACTTTGGATTCTGCGGCTACGACGCGACGCCCCATATTTTACGATTACAACGTCCACGTAGGAGAGCGTGATTGTCTGGCGCGACGCTATTTTATAGTCTGATAGAATAACGATCAGAACAAGAGCGCTTCGAGCGATGGAAATCTAGCAATGAATCATCGAGATCGCTTGATTTCGGTAAAAGTTCGACGCGTGTTGACTCTTCTGCGATATTTTTACTTTTTACGAAATTATTTCCTTGGATTTTTTACCGATTATTTAAGCCAATTTAATTAGCCAATTATTTTAGATATTGATTTTTATGGAGTCAGAAGCTACGATTAATATATATACATTTTATGAAAAATATATCGTATGTCTGCGTTGTAAATTGTTTTCTATTATAAAAAAAAATTGTACGTTATAAAAGCGTGAATCGGAAACTTTTGTTTCGCTATCGGTATATCCTTTTACTTCTAAAAAAATCATCTTAAGTTTACGAAACAGTGTCGGCAAAATTTGCTTGATTCTCGATAATTTGATTTCGATAGAATATATTTCTGCTCCATTGCCTTCCTAATCTCTTCTAGAAATTTTCAAAAAGTTATGTCTCTTATCGAGTCAATTTTTATTTTCCGTATACTCGCAACCGTACAGAAACATTCAATAAATATACGAACAAGTAGCAGACAAACCTGCATTTCTTTCGGTGATTTAATCGTCACAGATATCATAGAAAGAATTAATTTCAACTTCAACGTATTCGAACAATTTTCATTTCTTCCAATAAATACTACACGATCGCTCAGAGTGTTAAACTTTTATTTCCAACAATATTCACTTCCCTCTTTCTCCAAGTCTTCTTAAATTCACAAAAATAATTATCCGTCAAAAGGATCATCCTGCGATCGCGTTACGAACGCGTCGTTAACAGTTCTCTCTCGAATCATTAAAAACGTCTTCTTCGATCGTCAAGCGTCTGTATCAATGCTTATCGAAACGCATCTCTTCCGCCCTTCTAATTTTAAAATCCCCTTTATAGAAGCGAGGAAAATGCACGGTTGGCCGGGTATACCGGCTCACGGGTGCAATTATTCAATCGCGGGAACGATAGCGACGCTCGAATACAACGAGACAGCGGGGATAAGTAATAAGTTTTCGTTGGGCTGGTTGCACCGGACAAAAAGCGACGTGGCGTGCGTTATATGGGAACGATAAGAGGGAAACTTTTGCGAATGGCCGAGCGCGTGCAGAACTCGAAGGAGCATGTTCGTCGAAGGACGCGTGAAAGTCCTGGCCTGTGGTCCCCGGGCTTGTGTCGTTGTTATCGACTCTGCTATGCCACATTTCACTCGGGGCCTCCGCCTCAGCCCGGTATCGGCATTCAATGCTTTTTACCGAACGACGTGAACCAGATCTTTTTGCGGCGGCGCGGCGCGCACCGTAAAGTTACTTTTAAACGACGGCCAACGCCTCGCGACTTTCTGCTGCCTGTCCATTTGCGGCGCTTTGCTATGTCAATGCAAATGTTCTTCCTGACAATGTAACGACGCCGCTCTACGAGGAAATGCCTCTCCCAGGCTGGGAAAAGTAGTTGCTCGGCTCTGGGGATTCGGCCTGGGAAAATACGTCTGACCTCGTCTCGGGATAAAATTCCTCGACGATCACCGGAATTTCTTTCTCGACCGTCATAGGATTTCCTATTTCAAAATGGATCGATGGATGATTAGTTTCAATTTTTCTTTTTTCCAGAAATTACGTTTTTTTTTTACTATTGTTGCTTTGTAGCTGAAAGTATACGCGTACGGAAGGTACGTATAAACGCGTACGTTACGTTGAAGATTTTGCAGAAGACGATACGGTTATGTATCGTGATTATATTGGCAATGTTTGACCAACAAATATAAAGACCTATGTATTAGATTGTCCGAAAAGTTTCTTTTGTTTCATGAGGTGATAATAGATGAACAATAATTTCTGTTTTATATTATTTTATTGAATTAGGTATGATCCATTTCGTTATATTTCCATTATTACGTTCGTGCATAATTCAATAAACTAATATAAAACAGAAAACATTGTGCGTCTATTATTTCCTTATAAAACAAAAGAAACTTTCCGGACAACCTAATATACATAGAAAGATGTTCGTATAAATACGTGTCCTATTTGATCTTGATTCAATGTTATAGCCACTTTTGTGTTTCATTAATCCGCAACTATTTGTTTACCTTCGTAGAAGGCGCTCGAAACTTCGAACCGGCTATTCTCGGTATCATTCGGCGTACATCTGGAATTTCTGGAAGATCGCGAAGTTCCTTGACACGACGACAGCAAACTTGTATACAAACCGAGGATTGTTATTTCGATCATCTTCTACGAACATCAAAGTACGAAGTTGAATCAAAAATATCAATTTTCAATTGTTTTTTTTCATATTACATATACACATAAACATTGACCGACACGAGTAATAATTTCAATATATTCTTGATCGGTTATCTCGTAACAAATTACACAACCACTATTTCGTGTAATATCGTTCCCTACACATTACGCGAAGACCTAAATAGTAATTTAAAAAAGATGATATATATATATATATATAATTATAGCCATCTTGTTGTTATAACAATCTGAATCTTTGCATATGTATAATCTGCATATTTTATTTCATAACATGTAATAACGAAACGACAATCTGATTTTTTTTCCAATATACTTCGATTCTTTTCTCATCGGTAATTGGACGTATTTTACATCTGTCACTTGCAACGGTCTCGAAACGAATTCAGGACAACGTGGAAGCTTTGCATCATTAAACGTTTACCTGGCAACTTTCGTTCAGACATTTTTATTCATGGCGCGGACAGTGTGGTATCGTTTGGACGTTTACGTCGATCGGTATCGGTGGCCAGCGGAAACAAAACGATTTCGCGGCAGAAGCGGGTGCCTAGTGAAATGGAAAATCATTCTCGTTTTCTTTCGTCTAGTTTCCTTTTCCTTTTCCTTTTTTCGATGAAATACGAGCAACTCGTGAAACCTTAACGATCGTTGTGCAACCGCACAATTATCGCGTGCTGAGCCTGTCGGCAATTCCTAACTTATACATTTTGTACCTCGTTGCCGTGGCTAAAGTAGGCAAAAAATACGGCTAATCGTAATAATTATTTGAACCTGTTGTCAGCCTCTCCACTTTTCACGTATTGTACAATCGTTCAATGTATCGAACATGTACGCTCCTTCGATGTATACGACAAATACGCGTCCACTGACTCGAGAAACGATCGTGTGCAAAATAATTCTGTACAGTTATTTCAATTTATCGATGAAAAAGATGTACAAGTGAATTTCTCGACAAAAATAAGATAAACATGGAAAATGATACGTGAAATCCGCGTTTACATAAAGGAGTTATGAATTTCTTGGTTTATATAAATTATTTCATTTATATTCGTTTAATTCTAGTTACAGTCTTTCTTCAGATCTAAATATTTTTCGCTTGTGACACATTTTCTCTGATTCTTTCATTTGACGTGGATTATATGTTTGGATAGTATGGGAATGTAACGCGCTAAATACCAAAATATAAGACACGCAGGTGTTTCGAAAATAATTCCTACGATTTTCTATCAGGTTAATTGGAAAGATTTCATAGATTTTAGCGTAACGTAATTATCTTGAAAAGGAGGTATCGTCTAAAATCACATACGTAGCATCGTATCAAGCTTTCAAAGCAATTTTCGTGATTTATTATAGAAATTCGTAATTGGAAGATCCGTAGTTAGGTTTCAGTATAAAGACATTTTAAACACTAATTTGCAAATTAAACCAGCATGGGAAAAGAGCGAGAACCTTCTGCTTATTTCGTATCTGAATATTCTTATTATAACAAATACTTGCGTTATTCGTTTACGTGCCACATGTAATGATTTAGACAAAGTGAAACGATCGACCAAATAGTCATACGAGTTTCAGAA
The DNA here is from genome assembly GCA_014737525.1 of Bombus difficillimus. Lineage (NCBI taxonomy): Eukaryota > Metazoa > Arthropoda > Insecta > Hymenoptera > Apidae > Bombus > Bombus difficillimus. The sequence continues at coordinate 1,463,683 of JACXIT010000199.1, read as the reverse complement.
TTCTAATTACGTTGCTGAGAGAGAAGATATACGCCCTTTGAAATGGAGCCGAACTTTTTCTTGCGCAACCAGGCGAACTTGAAAAAAAGTGGCTCGCAACTCGAAGCAAATTCAGTATCACGTCGATGTATCACGGTTTTTCTGGTTCCGCTTTTTCATCGGTTTTTCTGCGCGTGCATTATAACGTCGCTGGCAGCGGTATCTCGTTCAATTATCAGCGCATTGAACGATACTTTTTAAATTGCTCGAGATATCCTGATTTTTCTTTGCGGTTCGCGCCATGCCATTTAGATTCGTCTACTGGCGACCTAATATAAAAACAGGATAAAAAAGGGTAGAAGTGAAAGTTCAAGATTAAAAGATTACAGGAATTCTTAGACGGTGTAGCGAGGGGAACGAAGGAGTCGGCATTAAAAGGAGTCACAAAATGAGAGTAGGTACAATCGTTTTTTGATCGTTACGTGAGCATCGTTCGCTCAGAATTCATTTCGAGGAAAGTTTTAACGAACCGAGCCATAAACGGAGAGTCGATGCTGCCCTGGCGTTGTTAAATTTACGATATAATTACGACCACTTGAAAACAGATAGCAAGACGAGACTGTCGGTAGTTCTTTTTTCCCTCTACTTTTCTTTTTTCCTTCTCTCCTTTTCCGATCATCCATCCTTCTGCTTACGTACGCAAACTGATTGCTCGTTATTGTATTTGAACGAATAATAACGATCGAAAATGACCCGCATCGGCTTCATTCTCTCACTCGTTTCCCAGCCACCAGTCGATAATTTCGTCGTTTGTCGTCGCTACATACGGCGTGATCAATCTATAACTGGATGAGTTTGAACCATAAAGAGCAAGAACGCGATGAATCATATTTTCCATTTTTTTTTATACGCGAACAGTTTTAAAATTCTGTACGTCGTCAATCAATCTGATGTTACCAAAATTATCTTCTCATATTTAGTTTCTTATTTAGTAATCTTAGATAATAATTTAAAAAATATCACTTCTTGTAACATTAGGATATTACTATGTACGCGTATAATTTGCATTTTATACTTGTCGCATAGTTTAGAAAAGGTAAGAGTCCAAAATTTACGACTTAGAAGAATTCAGGATAAATACGAACAAAGACAGAGATAAGCCTGTCTGTCCTACAAAAAGAATTTTAAAATAAAGGAAAAAAGTTGTACGTAGATTATAGGAATAAATATACCTGTGTCATACTGTATGTATCACGCTTCTCAGAAAAATATTTAAATAATGAATGAAAGTCTCCCTACAAAATGAGCGACACGGGAGGAAATATTATGCCACTGTTTAGCGACAGGACAGGTTTACGTAATGAAATAATTGTCGTCTATTTCCATAATTGTACTTATTAATATCAGCAGAAGGATCGTGTACGCGGTGTCCTTTCATAAAAGGTGCACAATCGTCGTGCATAGTTCGCGACAGCAAGCATAATTCACACCGTGGAAACACGATTAGAAAGTGCGTGCGATAACATAAAGTGTATTCGATTTTCTTTTTCTCTCCTTCTTTTCTTCTTCCTCGGGTCTATGCGCGTGGCATGAAAAAAAAAAAAAAAAAAAAAAAAAAAAAAGGAAAAAATTCACACTTCGACTTACGGTGTACTTCACCGCTACCAGCGTTACGTGAAATATTCGCATAAAATTATCATATTTGATTTAAACGGACTTAACGAAACCAAGAAAGTTACATTCCCTCGTGCCCGGTTGAATAAATTAAAGAGGCGTGGTTATCGAGAGCCCGTTCGTCTCGAATCGGTGACTCACGATAATGTCGAATAATTTCTCTGATTTTTTCTTTTTTAGCATATTCCAGTACGCTATGGTTGAACGTTCCACTGTCTAATTGATACTCGATAGATTTCATTCTTTTCCTTTTTTTTTCTGTTATTGCTGACATATTATCAGCGATAGAAATGTTTCTCGTCGTCCAAACCGAAGGAGAATATGTTAATTTGAAACATTTACATATTGATTACATAAATTGTTCTATGTAATTGATTCTATGTATTTCGTACGAGCACTATGTTAGTATGTTAATTGATACTTGTACTTCGACACATCTGATGTATTGGAAATTATAGCGGTGCGAGTCAAGAATTTGTGAATTTCGATGCACTCGCATAAGTACGTTTCCATTCTTATAAATATCATCCCTCTAGTTTCATAATCGATCGAGTCGTAACTTCGCTCTTCGCGATTTTACGAGTTGGAGAAGATATAACGAATTTTTTACAACGATAGACGTAGAACAGGATTTCACAAAATATAGCAATGAATCGACTTAGATCACTATGATCCTTCGTTATCTATTTGCAAATACATACGTTAATTGTTACGATGATATAACACGTACGTTTAATTTACGGTAGTTAAACGCTAATGTAATAATGCAATGTTTTTAATTGTTCATACTCTGAATAAATAAATATAGAATGAATAAACGTAATTACTTTTGAGAATAGATAACGTTTCTCACGTACACGTAACAGCTATCGTATTATAAGATATTATTATACATAGGTGACATTTTATTCTAATAACAAAATTATATTTCAATTTATTAAAAAGTATCTCCAAAACTTAAAATATCAAAACACCTTTCAATCTTCAATATTTTTTGTTTCAAAAGTTAAATACTATTTCTAGAAATATGAAAATCTTTCAATTTGATCAATGTCGCGAAGCAACTTTTTCCCATTTTAGTATACGAAGCTTGTTTTCTATATATTTTCTATACACAGATACAGAAAAACATTCTCATATCCTTAAAACGTTTCTGGGTGTCGTTTGTTCCACGTTCGATAGAAGAAGAGAGCCGATTGTCCTGAGCTTTCAGAAAGCGCGTTCGTCACGTTTAAGAAAACGTTGCCGCAGTTCATTCCGCTTCCGATCATTTTCTCTTTTCTTTACTCGGCGGTCTCTCCTCTTTCCAAACATAAACACGCAAGCTTCTCTTTCTTTCTTCCTTTCTTGCAACGCGTGCTGCCCGAGTATCTTCGACTTTTTATCTAAAATAATTAGTGCATGAACACGACTACATTCCAGGAGCAGCTCGCGAACGAAGAAAGTTGCTTGTCAGCGATGAACGTGCGCGTTACACGAGAACGAACAAAAAGCCGAAGTGAAATTTTCATTTTGGCACGATCCCGGTTACGCGATCGTTAAGCTACGAATCGTGGTATTAACAGCTTCTTGAAAAGGGAAACTTGCTCGCGTATTTTTCACGAACATCGTATTTCCTCGATTTTCTTTCATCCGAATATTTTGCATCGTTGCTGTAACTTTATTACGTTAAGTTATATATAGATACTTTCGACTGTGTTATTATCTTTTATAAGATAGCAAACGTTTGAAGTGCTTGAGACTGAGTAAGATATACACCTGTCGGTGTTTGAAAAATATAGGAAACTTTTCGCAATTTGCGTCACATAATTTTAACTCCGCTTCGATCTTCGAACTTTTATAACCCAAATTCTTCTCGCTTTGATAGATAAGACAACATTTTATGTTTTCAAAAAGATTTTTAACGTAAGATAGAAACGAAATATTACGCATAGTAATAACGGTTACTTCATATTTCTTTTGCACGCTTAAAGATTCTTTGATGGTAGAAAAAACACGATTAGTTTATCGAAAATGATCAGCGAGACGTAGCAGGATCAAGAGATTATTTAATTAGTAGGTGGCAATTATAGGTATAGGGAATATCTCATTTATAATAATCGTCATAAATCTACAGCGTTTGTAAGCAATCATAAGTCATGTTATTCAACATTTCTATCCTTGATATGTTAGTTTGGAATAATTAAATATTCCCTAAATATTCAATAAAACTACGAAAAAGCATATTCAATCGCAGAATCAACTGAAGAGATAATTTTAGCGTGGAATTGATTAACAACGTACCGAATTACAAAGTCCCTCTTCTAAAACAGGATGACTTGTCATGGCATTTTATGTCTCGTCTATATGTGCAATTGTTTTTTTAATAATTACTCGTTTAATAGTTTTTTTAAGTCAGCAACCTGACTGCAGTTCAATATTCGTCATAAAATACCTTTTATCTCGCGATAGTTTACTTTCGGACAGGAACGATTCCAAGAATGAAACCTGACTGCAATTGAATATTCGTCGCAAAATACCTTTTATCTCGCGATGGTTTACTTTCGGACAGGAACGATTCCGAGAATGAAGCAAGAACGTTTATGCGCTCGAAATTATGTCATGGAACATAGAAATACGCGTAAGTTTTTTGTTTCTTCTTCCGTGAAAATGCGTTTTAATTTACGAGCGGCAGGCAACGCGGCAACTTTTAAGTTGCGGCGATAAATTACTTCACCCTGTTTACATTCGTTATTTTTGCGACTGACGTTCCGTGGCTCATGACAAAATCTAGATTTTTGCAGCGCGCCGCAAAAAGAAAGGGAAAGTCGTAGCCTCGTTCTAATTTATATGCAGCAAGAAAGTCATTGTCACACCTGATTCGTGGCTATCGGTCATCGTTGAATAAAGAGAAACTTCCGGTTTTCAACGTCGCTAGGTTTCTCGTGCATTCAGCATCTATTTCGTTTCGATTCAGTCCGAAGTTTGCATTTCATTTCAGTCGCGAGTTAGTTTTCGGTACGTAGGTATTTTATTAAAGTCGAGGCAAGGGATGGGAAGTCTTTTCAATAAAGAAACTCGTTTCAGTAAAATTTGAAGAAAATTTAGTACGAAGAATATAAATCAAAAGTATTCAAAATTCTTAAGAAAAGAGAGAAGAGATTTATTTTAGTAAAATTGAATCAGTAGATATGAATCAACCTCTATCTATCAATTTTTTAAAGATATACTTTTTTGAATAGAAATAGTATGTTTTATAGGATCGAGCTTTGATATAGCATTGCCGTGAATTATATGGTAGAAATGTTTGAACTCGTCGAAAAGATTTTATATTTATATTTTAACACGCTTATGAAATTTTACTACGCTGTTTTTAATGAGAGAAATGTAATTAAGATCTTTTGTTCGGATTAATTTACTAACTCTATGTTAGTGCGGAACCTAATTAAAATAGCTTCTTGATTGATGAATCAGGCTAACTTGATAATCAACTTTTGTGTTCTCGGTAATTCCTTCGAAGTTGATGAGAAAGTTAAGACAATTCGACGAGCTAGTCCGTTTTATAATAGTTTGTCACGACTCATGATGACCTATAAGCAGAAATCCTAAATAAGTTCTTTCATAGAAGAATTTTACATAATTGGCAATAACATTTATTACGGTAGTCACAGTGTAAATCATTCGAAAATAAATTTACGTTGAAGAGCTATGGGACATTCCTAGTTCTTCTTTACTTAATTAGCATTTTTTTAGTTGAATGATTAATGAAGTATTTATTTTGCCCAGTTTTTATTCGTTCAAAAAATGTTATAAATTTAATAGCTTAGATAGTTTTCGTCCTTTCAGGATTTGAAATGAAAGGAAATTTAATTAAATTCATGATTTCTCAATTCAAATATAAAATTTTATGTTTATTTATAACTTAAGTTAATGTCAAATGAATATAATCTATCGTATCCTTTTCAAACTCTTCTAAAACATCGCCACCTGGATTATTCATTTCAACGACTTCAATAAGAACAAGCTGTCGATAAATATTATTAATACATCTGTGCATAAGACATTTTGAAAGATATAAATTGTCATCGATTATACAATAGCTAATAAATTTCTATAATAAACGAGCTTCTATTAATATAAAATATTTTACCTAGCAAAGTTTAACTTCTTATAATGTATGTAAATGTCTTAACATGATAATTACGAATCCCATATTTCTTCCATTTTTTATTTTATGCTTTCATTTAATGTTCCTATACTCTCATCGTGATTAAATTTAATACAATAAAAATATTAATAAAACATATGATAATATAATAAATATTTAATTATATAAATACAAATATACATTTATAGTGACTAAAATTGACTTAAATAACATCAATTTATCTCATCATTTAACCTTTTTGTACATGTATTTATACATATTTATTATTTATTTATTTAAGAAGGATTTATACAACAGGTTAAAGATTAGGATCAACTTCTAATTATTATACAAATGATCGTTGCAGGCTTTTAAGCAAATAATCTTGCGGTTAATCGAGGATCGAAGGTAGACATGACGGGCCACGCGACCAAATCTTTTCGGAGGATCGGTCGGATGGTCGAGTCGCGCGTCGGATCGAACTGGTCGGTGAAAGAGGAAAAAGAAAAATACAGGTAAGCTGTTCAAAGCCACGACACGCGTGGGAATGAGTTTCCACCTCTGTCGAGCTGGTTCTACGTGATTATCGGTATGAGCTGCGTGAACGATGCGTTCGTCACCGGAGTGCAGGTGCTTTCCTGGCGATGGCTTCGAACGGCTCGTGAAACACGTGAAAATATGTGCGTGCCGGGCACGAACGATCTAACCATTTGATCGTGATCATTTCGTTCGGAATTACAAGCAGCAGCGACTCGTTTGACGACCGCTTTCTATGCTTTTCTACGAAAGAAAGTTAAAATTGATGGTACGGTTGCAATTTTTTAAATGTTCACCGAGCAGTGAGAAATAGGAAGCTGGAAAATTAGGAAATGACGAGCGAAGATTAAATTGGAATGTGCACGTTAATGTGCACCGACCAGTACCGTTAGGTTTTTACGGACTGATTCATAAATTCTGTTTCTATAAATTCACAATACGATTAAACATCGATAGAAATGTAACAGCAAAATTGTCGCAAAGTTGGATAACGCGTGATTAGTGTCAGAAACATCGACTTTCCTCAATAAAATAAAGTAATTGAAATATATTAAAAGTAGCTCTTCCAATACCAATAAACAATTCTTTCATATTTAATTACAAGTGTAAATAAATATTATAAACCAAATTGATCTTTTCATCTTCTGGAAAGTTACATTCTCGCAGTTGTGTTATTATCTTTCCAGAGTAGTGATAACGCTTTACAAAACAAAGTAACGTGTGCATATGTTAAATACTTATGTTAAATAAAATACTTAAAAATTCTCTAACGTGAAATATAAATTTTTCATTTTCACGTTCACATCGCGCAACTGCGCAACACTGAAACACGGGAAAGATAATCTAGAAAATTCTACAAAGCTATTCGATTAGGTGATTCGTATTAAATCATTAAAAACAGATACTCTCAAGATACCTATATGTATATATATCAAGGAACGTTAAATTATTTCAATTATTCAAACCTAAAAAGTTGCATTTTATCATTATGTTGGACGATAAAAACCTCGTAAAATCTAATTAACACCTACTTGACTTGAACTATTCAACTCGGACTTACTTAACGAACGGAAAGATAAGAACGAGCCGAAAAACGAGGAAAAAATCAAATAGCTATGTTCGAATTTCAACAAAAAACGTAAAAAGAATTAAGGAGCTATTTAGGACGCGATTCGACTCGCCAGCCGTCTCATCCAGTCGTAATTACATGCTGGGCGCGTCCGTTGCGCTTTTAACAAAATTCTTAACGGATCACCTCCATGACAACGTTTCCCAATGAATAGCGTCCAAAATTACCTAGCAAGCGCATAAATATCGCCTAAACCCGTCGTTTCAAAAATACACTATCTTCCATAAGTATTTGTTGTTATTTTTGTATTTAGATCACAATAGCTATTATCTTATTCTTTGGATAAATCTATCACACCGTTCTGAGCCGAAAAACCTTTATTGCACTTTCTTACATGGACTAGGGACAAAAAGAAAAGAATATCTTAAAACTATCGATTAAATCTATCGTCTATTTTCTAGTTACTGTTTATCGTAACTAGCGCATCTGCATATGGTTGGCGAGCGCGAACTCACGTTGTTATTTTCAACAGTATTTGAACACTTGCAATTTATTGCACGGGTGCTCACAAAATTATTCCGATCGTTGTAGGAATCTATATATTATACAGTGGCTACAAAAATTATTGCCAGGCATCTTTATTTTCCAATGAAGCGTTTTTTCTTTTTTTATCAGGTTCTACATTTTATTTTTGTAGTAGCGAATCTTCGTAGTTGCGTAAGACTAATGATAAATGATGCGAATATATTTAGACCTAATTTATTGGTATGATGGTAAATGCTACGATAAATACAACGACGTGCCAATACTTTTTGTTGCGTTTGTTACGCTTCGAACCTTTTGAAGTTTCATTAGTATCGTAATGAAACTCGACTATCGAGATTATATCGGTAAAGTTTGAAAGGAATGTGAAAATCTGGATGTAAATCGAAATATTTATAGACAATAGTGTATTTTCGTACAGTTTGTGTGGAACCATCAATTCACGAAATTTACAACGAAACGCAACAACACAACAGCACAACGATACGATCCATGACGACGAAACGCAACGAAAATGGCTGTTCGAGCGAGTTCACCTTGGATGATATAAATTAAGGTATTCCACGGGGCGCTATTTAAGTATGTCATCACGAAATACTCAAACTTATGGTTACCCTTAAGTTTCTAAAATAATCCACAGAAACCTATCGGGGTTCCTTGAACCTTCTTCTGGAACCGGTTCTGTTCATCCTAAATTGGGAAACGTGGACCTTCCAAGATGGCTATTTAAATCGTTTTCTTTCTTCTTCATCTTCCCCCCTGAGGGAAGGCTTACTTCTCATAAGTAATACGGCTGGTTCGTTTTGAAATCGAATAGCCTTTCGGTTCTCTTGTTTACGATGTGATTTTAATGAGTTTTTCCGGTTCTAGTCTTCAAATTTCATATTTAAATACCACGGCATCGGGACAATTTTATTTATAACATAAGATCGTGAACATTTGTTTCTCTGTAGGAAACAATCTTTTTTGTCGAATTATTTATACTAATCGAAAGTATTATACACCGTTAATGCCTCTTTAAATAAGATGAGTCGTTTGTGAACATCAAGTAATTATATCACGTACCTGTTTGAATTAAAGTTGATATTTCTATGAGCGTACGTTACAATACGTATTTTATATTTCACCGTTTAGGATATAAATCTCATGCGAATCTTTTACAAAATGAAATAATTTTTGCAGAGAGATTACGTCCACGATTTGATGTTTCGTGTATTTACGAATCTAAGACAATTTCGACACAGAAATTTTAATTCGTCGCGTTCAATTATTATTCATCTAAAACGATGTTTCACACACATTTTCTATATTTACAAAGTACTTGGTTCGCGATATAAGACGGATTCGAGCTTCAGAAACAGTATCTAAGTAAGTAAGGTCGGAAAGTGCACTTACAAGTACTTTAACATTTGAAAAAGTGGGACTTTCTAAATGTATTGAAACCTTGAAAGATAGGAAGCCAGGCATACCACAAGTAGCATACATACAAGTATCGTACAGTATAAACTCTAACAAGCTTCTGGCTAAAATACACATAAAATTTATTTTATCGTGCCACAAGTAGATAACTATCTGTCAGAAATTCATCAATGATGTATTTTTCCATGCTTTTACAATGTATAGTTTGCTATCTTTCTATCATGCATTTATGTATCTATTGCTCTCTTATAGAATTATTGCTATCACAATATTTTTATAATATTGTTCCAAATTGAATTTTTAATGACTATTTACGAGATATGATCTAATACTTCGTAGAGATTCGGTCATCTTCAATGGTACTGTTTATGTACATTTTTCGAAGCACTTAGGTATACGTACATAGTTGAAATCTATCTCGTGTAGATCCAAATATTCATTAAAGTATTTCTTCTTCTCTTCACTTCTATAGTATTCAAAACGTCCTAGATATGTTTAGAACCTATTTTTAGTATATTTATACTCGGCTCTACTGATCTGAAAAGATAATAAGTTAGCGCTAAAAGATACGTGCAAGGAAACTATAAAACTTATCCGAAAGAGATCAGAATGAAAGCTACTTACACGAAAAATTACATAATACTAGAGGAAAACAAGTCTTCACTCATATATGTTCATTTTATAAAAATACAGCATGCGAATTCCTAGAAATACATCATCGTAAATCAATAAAATTTCTATGAAAAATTACAAATAGCTTGTTTCCAATACTATGCGAGTTTCATTGGTAAATAAATATCTTTCGATCTTGCGAATATTTACGAAATACGTAATTCCATTACGATCACATAATTGCAACCGTTCGATACCGTACACAAGAGTATAACGTTTTCTAAAAGTTTATTCAGCTAAACGGTTGGACAGCTTGCGAACAGTTGTTGAGTTATAAAAGATAATAATGGGCCAAACACTTACTTATCTAGCTGCATGAAACGCGTTAAGAGAAAAGGAAATCGTGTCATTAGCGGGACACACGCTCTTCCTTGAGTTTTTAGTCGTGTCTCCGATGTTTTATAAATTACTGGCCAGACGAATATCGGTAATTATCAGAAGCGATACTTTATAGTTGCGAAATCGTCGGCTATATTACGCTCTATACTCGGCTCTACCACGCAAGGAATCGAGCACCGTCGTTTAATTTGTAACGGTGAGCGCGTTAAACTAACGCGAGACTACTTTTCACCTCGTTTTCCCCGTTATCGATAACCTCCCATTTATGTTTCGCTTTTTACACGAACTGTTCGGGCAATTGCCGTCATTTGCAGCGATCGTAATTAATCGCAAACTCGTGACTCGCTTCAGGATACTTTACTGTTCATGAACACACACTGTGCTTGATTTGTAATAACAGTATGTAAACTTTATCAAAGAGCGCAAATTAATAACGAACTAGTAATTAGAAGCGGTACCCACTTTCTTTTTATGCAGCCACCAGACTGTAAACCACTTATTAAAAATCCTATCAACGATATATTTTATTATTACATTTAACATGTGCGTATATTATTATATTACTTTGCCATTTAAACACCACTGGTTACATTAACTGCAGAAATCTTTCTATCAGTTTACAACACGCTTCTTAATTTAATTTACAATATAGAAATTAAAAAAGTCGAAGGTATGAGTTTGTCAAGCAACAAAATCCGTTTCTGAGACAATTGTTTGGACAATTACAAACGCCACATTTATTATTAAATATCGGTTTTCGAAAATCAATTTTATAGGCTTATATGTTACTATACATAGGCGTGATGGTTGTAAATAGTAAAATTAAGATAAATTTAATACGCATCTGAAAATATATATAGAAGTTGCCAGATATTTATTGCTAACATACACTTAACAAAAAATTAATATACGTCACGCACACCCGTTTAAACATATTAAAAGTGTTAATGATAATCCGATTGAATACAGAGACTTATTAATATAATCGATAGCTGAGAGTTTAAAAACTTTTCTGATCTTTGCAATATATATATATATATATATATATCATATATGCATACATTTGTGCGTATATATAGCTTCTACGTACATTTTCAAATGTCTTTCAAATTTCACCGATATACACGCGATAGTTGGTGTTAATGAATTTGTAAATATTTCGCTTAAGACACATAATATATTCATAAAAAGTTTCTACAACTACTTTCGTGAAACATTGTAGATTGTCTTTTCTCATTGTCGGTCAGATGGAAAGCCATTAATCATACCGTGTTCATAATGAAACGAAGGGTATGGAAAATTCAATTTTAATTACGTTCAATTGAGTTCGATTTAAAATTCAATTTGATCACACGATTGGTAGATATTTGTTGCGTTCTATAATGGAAAAACCGTATATCTGAGTACCATGCGTAAGACGTGCAAAGTGTAATTCAATCATTCGGTTTCGACTTGTGGCCAGTTGCCAAGATAAGATCGAGTTCGTCCAAGTTCTGTGTTACAATGTTGTCAAACGTTACCAGCGACGAACGAGTGTTTCGTTTCGCCAACTTTCCATTGCATTTTACCTTTTACCGTTATTTCATCTTTCTGCCATTACCCATGCTTCTCGTTGAAATTTTATACGCCAGCAAAAACTTTTGCTCCTTTTTCGGTTGAAAGTAACACGCAGAACGAAAGGATCGCGTGCAATAACAGAGGAGAAGTTGTTTCCAATATTGATTTAACGAGATTAATACGAACCGTTTTTATTTTGGGAGTGATATTTTAATGAGGTATCTCTTTGAAATTTTACGTCATGTTATATGATAAAACAAAACGCGCCAGCCGACGTGGAATAAATACGAATAACGTTAAATCAAGTCTTTCGTATAATTAACCAACTACGTAAATCCACGATAAACGCAGGAATACAAAATAATAATTAACCGGAATCAATCAAAAATATGGCGAAATATTTTCGTGAATTAGTACGTTCAAGACAAAATTCCAAGATCTGTTAATAGTTGAAACACATAAGGTAGTTGTAAAATTATAATTCGGTAACGTTATTATTATATGCGATATTTACGCGATCGTTGGCAAAATAAACGATAATTAAACTTACTAAAAAACATATAACATATAATAACTTGTTTAAAGATAAAAGGTCAATATCTGTAGCAATAAAAATTTAAAGCGAAGCATACGAATAAACTCATCGTCGATCGCTATAAAATAATAAAATAAAATATCTACGCCTTTTCGTTACAAATATAATCATAATGATACTTTTCATACGAGGAAGTGTATCTTACTGTAGATACTATTGTACGATACTTTCAATCCATCGAAATATTGCAACAATTTCCAGGAACCTTTTATCAATAGATCTTTCGTAGAACTCACGTTTCTACCGTTGCACATTTCGATTACGCTTCAATTTCTCTTCAACTCGAAGTTTCTCCTTTCACCGTTTTCCGCACTTCAGAATGGTGTTTCGCGATTGATTCTCGAACTTCAGCCAGCACGATCCTTGGATAGCTGGTAATTGTTCAGATTATAATGCTCGGCTTACCAGGAACCCGATCTACGATTCTAGGCTTGCGACTCGTTCAGATGGAAACACAATCGCGTTAATACGATTATAGTCAACGTTCACAGGTGCATCCCACCATCGAAAGTTTCAATCTTTATTCCGTATTATTTTCTAGCTTCCCTTTTTTCGCATACCGTTTCGTGTTCCACTTTCGTTTCGAATCGATGGCCTTGAAGAGATATCGAAGTCGATATGTATCACGCCTATAACGAGCAAATAATATTTCTCCTCGTACGAAAAATAATGTTTATTCAATTGGTCTGTCGCGTTATTCCACTATAAAGAAACATAAGTTCCGGCTGAGTCGTAGTAGAAAGAGAGAAGGAGAGAGTGAGAGGAGAGGCGGGAGGGGGAAAGAGAGAATAAGAAAACAGAACGAAGGGAAAGAGATTTCAATGCTGCTTGGCACGAGAGACGCGAACCTTCCACCGGAACTTCAGGCAAATCATTGACATTAATCTACTTGGCATTGCTCGTTTCTAATCATATTTTAATGATTAAAACAGCGCACGATCAACGAAACTGGGCCGCTACAAGCTTTCAAGGATCTTTCTGATGGAACAGGCCTCATTTCGAACTCTTTATAGACGTTTATGGACATGATGGCATTCTTCGAATTGACCTACAGACATTAAAAATTAATTCAACAGACACGTTTAATGGTTTATCCGTGTAATTTATGCACCGCATTGTTCGAAAAGTTAAAATCACGTTTTTGCTCGTAACAATCGTAAATTTTCTCATAATTTCGCTATGAATCTGAAATTAACGTTGATAATATTAAGAATAATTCTCTGTATTTTGGTTTTTGACACCTTTAACGAAAGGTTTTTATCTATAGAGGAAATCTCTTGCACGATATTTTACCGATTAATAACATTAATAAATTGACAAGTTACAGGTTGGATGTTGTAGATTTCTTTTCCCCATAGTTCATAGTCAAATTTCATTTCTTCACAGTTAGATGATTTACGATTTATAAAATTTACTTGTAAACTTAAATAATAATAATACTATTAGTTTGATCGTACAAGATGGCCCAAATAGTAATTTCAAACTTTTGATCAAGACTGTATAATTTGGAAAATTTTATGTACAGTAAGAATCTGGTGTATAGTATATACATTAAAGGCACAAAATTTTGTCAAAATCTCTGATACATAGAATGACGCGTAAATTGAAAAACGATTGGAAAGATACAAAGTACGTAGGAATATAAATTAATAATTAAAAAAAAAAAAACATAAGTAAATCTGTAGGATCGTCAATATTATACGAATCTCATTTTTGCAAGGTGTATGTTTACTTTTGATTCTCGCTCTACGTAATTTTTACGGTTTATGTTACAAAAGTTTATACACGTCCTGTTACCATCAACTTAGTAGGGAGTGCTCCCTGATTAATCAATACTTCCGGTCCTCATCGAGCGGTAGTCGTTTTGTTTCCGCTTCAGGCCAAAGTATTCCGTGAAATCTATTCGGTATTCGTAACAATATCTTTCGAATGCAACGCGTAAATAATTCATTAACGAAAGGTAGCAGCTTTTACATCTGTTGCTCGAGCGTTTTAAAACGAACAGAGGAAAATTTCATTTAGGAAAGTAAAATTAAACAAAAAGAAAGGAACTTCGTCGTATTTGGAAAATATCATCTTTATGATAGCCGTGTTACAATATTCGGCTCTCATTTTTCACGTTAACCAAGAACCAGGAAGTGACGCTTCGTTGCGTAATTTAATAGCTTCCGTGAAACGACGAAAGAGTCGAGACGGTGAGACCGTAGCGGAGACTGCGGTTATCGTTATTACAAACAAATTATTGGGCATGCGAGTGTATTGTTCTAAAGCCACGGAGGAGAAAAGAGAATAATTCAGGTATCTGTGCCTCGCCGTTATTCTCCTTTTGTTCTCTCGGCGATCTCATAGGATCGGTGTGAAAAAGGAATCCACCATCGAAATCCAAGTGTAACCTCCTTGTGATTAAAACCACTTTCTCCTGTTGCAGGTAATTGCTAATAACGCTGCTAATAAATTGATTGACTACCGCTGTTTCGCGGTGTCGAATTTTTATTTCCGACCATCGTAAATCATAGTATCGAAAGTAAAGCGACTGTACGGTAGTTTCTGTAGATTAAGAGATTGTTTGGTTCCATCAAATACATACACAATATCTCACGAATGTATTTCCACTCTCGTAGAAACCTTTTACGAACGTGTTACGCGATAATGCGTATACTTGTTGAAATTTTCAAATTTCATTCGCAGTGTAACGAGCCACGACTATTACGATTACATTAGTAAAATTTGAAACGAATCTAGAAGCTTATATAGAAAGTATAAGATGTTCGTGGCAAGCACACGCTTCGCAAAGATCATGAAAGCATTGGAACAGTAAATTATTCATTGTTAGAAACGCACAGTGTTGTGAGTTTAACGTTTAAGATTATTATTTGTGCCGAGTACTAATTTTATGCTATATGTATGTATTACAATAAATAATTTTGTAATTTCTACATACGTTTTCGGATTGGATTTCAAATTTCAGCAACAGTATCCCCCGATAGCCATGTCTCACTGCGATGCTAATGAATCTTCGAAATTTTTCGTCTGTCGCACATAATGTATTCATACGAATTTTCTGTGGTAAACATGCCGATATTTTTATCAGTCACCGTATGTAGTAGTTGCTAGTTAGTTTCGAGCTGTAAATTTCGTTTTTAAAAGGCGAACGTACTCTCTAATTTTGTCAGGTTTTCGTGTTTCATGTCAGGTCCAAATATTTTCTACGATACGTAACCTAGAATTTCTTTTCTTTTTTATGATTCGAATATGTATATGTACGATATGAATCGTACGCTGTGTTCAAAATCTTAAAAGTTATAAATATACAGACTCCTACTTGTAGGATCATAAAAATGCACATACTTAAACTTTCGATGGAAATAAATATCAGTCTTCAAAAGTTTTCATTTGCCGTCTTCTGGTATTATACCATCGAGCATTGTATTAAGATTTTCATTTAAATATATTAGCATCAAAATATAAATTACAATATTAAATACCTCTATACGCAAGCTTTAAAATTAGATCGATCTATATAGTCGAGCGAACATAAACTTAATACCGATACGTTTCGACGACAAGAGATTAAAAATGATTTTTACCACCAAATTTTTATTTATTTATTTACCACTAAAAATATACCCGTTCCGTTACAACGACAATAAAATTTCAAAATATTTTATACGATAGATACAATATGTGTGTTCACATATCTTCCTGAACCACTCTATATACAGTTAACTCTATCACTAAATCACTGTTTCACTGTTGCTTCATTAATTCAACCAATTATCTCTACTAGTTACCTTTCATTCACAACCTTCGTCGCACGCAACATATTCACGCAAAAAACTACAGAACTCGGTAAGTTTACGTTATCCTCGACCATGAACGTTCAACGTCACAGATAATCGTCGCGTCGTTCTACAATAGTACGCCGCTCTCTCTTTCTTCCTATTCTCTACAATTTCATATGTAAAAAAATGTCCGAGTTTTGTTCCGCTCTGCTTTCCTGTTATTTTCCACGCTGCAGGCAATCGAGAATCTAATTTTCTTGCGACACCTTTTCAACTTTATACATTTAATAAAAATAAAAGATTCATACGTACTTCATAGTACGTTCCATGGTTTTCGTTACGCGATTGCCCTGGTATTGGGTCTTGGTTTGTTGATCAATCGGCACAGTAGATCGATCATTTTATCCTCGTGGCAGCAAAATCATGGCATAACGGTACGAGCAGACATTCCTGGCTGAATGAATCAGTCTTCTTGGCCGATTGTGTTGTCTATAGTCGATGGTCACGCATCGGTTCGGTCAAGGCCCTTCCTCCACCTTTTTTCTTCTCTCCTTCGTGCTTTCCCTCTCCTCGATGTCGTTCCACCTCTATGGTCAGCCTCCTTCACCTTCCGTTATTTACGTTCTTTAATTATGTATTGTCTAACGTAATCGGCTGGAATCTGGTCGATCGTGTCACCCGCTCCCGTCTTCAATATATCGTTAGTTCTCTTGTTCACGATATCATTTTAACGAGATTCTCCGGTGTAGTTTTAGTCTTAAAATTTCTTAAATAATACTCGTTCCGATATTAATTGCAGTATGGTAAGATAATAGGGAACCTTAGATTCGACATCTTAAAATTCAGTCTTGAACTTTGCATAGAATAATCAAACTTATTGTATATTATGAGACGTTATTAATCTTCGATATAATAACGAAAGAATGGGAAAATATCATGTACTTTAGGTGCAGGAGAAAATATCGAACAGGAAAAGATCACTCGATTAACCCTTATGGTAGGATCATTTGAATCAGCGCAGGATTATATAGGAATTAATAAAATAGGTAACAAAATAATTTTTAGAAATAAAGATTTTAAAATTGCTCCCATACGAGGACCTAATTAATCTTATTTTTATATAATCCTCGAACTACATTTGTATTTTTGTCGATATTTTCCACGCTTAGGAAGCATTGACAATCATAACGCTAATTACGTCGTTGGATTTGTGTAATTCACGAATGTACTCGCGTCATCTATTTTTATTATACGAGGCATCTTTGGATCTAACAAATTGTTCTCTGTCCAAGTGTATTGTAACGATGTATCTCTTTTTAATGTATTTCTAAGTGGCATAAAAAAACAAAAAATTTGATTTATTAAATCTCCTCGCCCCACAGTGATCTTCAAACGAGTGGAAATCTCGAACAAGATTCTGAAGCAGATTTAGCATATTTTGGAGAAAGCGTTTCCAAGTTACAGATTTCCTAAGTTTCAAACACCTAACGTGTTTCTCGTGTTCAATCGCCTTCTGATGAAATATCTGCAAGCTGTCTGTGCTAAAACTTTACTGCTAATCTAATACTTTATTGCTAATCTAACTCTAACTAAAATCTGCTATATCCAGTATGCAAACGTGCAAGATCTTTATTCGAGATTTTCACAGTTATTTATCGCCATCCTATTGGCTATTAAGTTTTCTGTATCTCTTTTATAAAATTCCTATCGTTCTCTTCTTTTCGCTTTCATTTCCCTCGACGTCGTTCCACTTCTGTAGTCAGCCTCCTTCACCTTCCGTTATTTACGTTCTTTAATTATGTATTGTTTAATGTAATCAGTCGGGATCGATCGTGTCACCCGCTCTCGTGTACCTCGATCCTTGTCTGATTAACGATCCAAGGCGAGGCTGAATCGATCGAAACGCATGCACGCTACGCGATTTTCAGCTGGGTTTACCGACCTGATGGTATCCCAGCTTTTTATTTTTCCAGGGGAGGAATTTGTGTCGAGTGGAGAATTTGTGTGAGTGTAAAAGTAACGATGAAAGATTAAGTTTTATTAACGAGTGGGTAACGACCGATTGTGAAACGCGTGGGCGGATAATTGAAATCGATTTTTACATTTAGAATTATATTCGAGAAACGTGTGATTAACATTTACGCAGGAGTGCTATTAGTGTTAAGAGTTGCCGTTAATGACTATACTTTTCTCTATGCATATATTTATGTTCATTGTGTTTCTTTTATTGTTCGTATTTATCAGTTGTGCGTTAGTGCGTTTAATAACTTGCTCGAGGATCTGATTTACGTTTTCCATGATACTCTTCCACAGCATATACTTTTCATACGATACCTATCGTTGTATCGTAAAATTTTACACGCGCTAACAGCTCCTAACTATCCACAGATTTTATTCGTTTTACAGCAACTGTACGTGAATTTCACAAAAGCGTACGAAATTGATGGTGAATTAGTAATTAGACACACTACCCTCTACCTTTTTGCGGAATAGGCTATATAATTAATTAGCAAAAAAAAAAACATAATAATAATATGTTTCGCTATTTACTGTATATATTACTACGTACATTTACTACATCATTTACCAAAATTATCAACCTTTCGACTAAATTACACCAAGTATTCAATTTAATTACATACTTGATTATTGCGCCAATTGTCGGTGATCGCATCAAGTACTCAAATACTTATGGACAGCGTTCTATACGATCGTATCTACATTGTAAACACCGAACGTGTTAAACTGCATTGATCGGTAATATTTGGTTCAAATGATTGGGTAAACGATCGAGGATTATTTATTTACTCCACTTATTATTCTGTCGCTTCGAATAATCAGAGCGCTGTTTGATAATTAATTTAACGGATTTTCATTGACAAGTTTCTAATGTAATTACGCAGCGGACAATATTTCTCGTAATAAAAAGCTGTTCTTCTAGCTGAAGGAAGTGAAAGCGTTCGCCAATGATTCATAAATAGAGGCGCCGAATGGTGACAGTATAAACAGACTATTTATCATAAGATAGAATAAAAACTTTTTATGCTTTACGAGAAAGGAATTCATCGCTGCATGACGACTACACGCGCGCCTATGATTTCCCTCTTTTATGCAACATCGTATACACTTCTAACTTCTTCTATCGCATTTTTAAACGTACCAGTTTGACAAATGGGCATTATGGTGAATCGTGTTAAACTAGCAACATGACAAATCGAATTTATGTTCTTTCTTTAATCCCCTTGATTTACATAAATTTTCATGTTACAAAAGCACCGTCTGCTTGCACGTCATTTCTTTTTTTTGCAATTTATGCTTTGCATCATGTAGCACACGTGTTAACGAACAGAACACTGTGGATATTTATGCAGATTCATATTTTTATAGAAATGATTAGAAAAATTGAAATGAAGCTATGAAATATTATAACCGGCATTACACTTTGCATATTTTTGTACATTACGCGTATTATCGTGTCTACGAATATTTTTGCACTTTTAAATTCCCTGTAAGCGCATAAAAACCTGAATACTGTTAACGAATTCCTTGAATTCACGAATGAATCAGCGAATAACGAATTCTTAAATTATCAAAAGCTATTCTTACTTTAAAGAGAGATGGGTATATATTGAAAATATACGTTAAACTAAATAAAATGAAAACTGCGAAATACATAGCAATATCGTGTGAATATATCCTCCAAAATTCTTTGCGTTTATTCTTATTTTTACAATAGTTCCTCCGTTATTATTTAACAGTTTAGGACAACGAATGAATAACATTCGTATCAAGACAAATTTTTAGCGTTGCATGTTCTTTCATTAGTCCAACGTTATAGACAGATTTCAAGATGAAATCCATAATTGACGTGTTAGAAAATTTGTTCAGATTCGTCTTTAACTAAACAGGAAAACGAGGATAAGCTAACAAGTTTCGTTCGAATCTTAAAACGACGGTATCAATGTCTAAATTGCATACAACGCGTTACTATACATATATTTATAAAAGATACAACATTATCTATATATAATTATATAAAAGTAATGAAAAATACTACAACCATATAACAGAGAAATACAGTTGCTGCTGCAATGCAACGGACTCGAGCTAGTCTTCTTTCTGTTTATATTTTAAGGACGAATCCAATCTGAACATTAGAGGGGAATTGTGCGGAGCAGAGTCGGTCAAGGCCTCTTATCCCTTTTCCTTCTTTCCCATGCTTCTCTTCTTCCTCCTTCTACTTCACTTCGGTCAACCTCCTTCACCTTTCATGGTCTGTGTCGTCTAATTACGTATTGTCTAACGGTTCAGTCCCCATGGCGTGTCTCTCTTTTCATCGTTCGTGTCATCCTTCTCTGACGGGTCAACCGGCAAACAACGAGGTGTCATTACGGTAATACCTGACGTAATGTTACGTCAACAGTCAACACCGTAAATGGCGTCTGCGTTTTAGTACCTATCGATCGGTATTTGCTGTAACGATAGCGGAAGTCGACGAACTTTCGTCGCTTCAAGGAAACCGGCCTTTCGTCTCCTGATTATTTACACCTCCATACTAATTCCATTTTACGACTTTTCACGGTGTTTCTTATCCTTACGACGAACATTCTTTGAATTTCAATTAATTTTCGACGTCTGTTATTGATATTTGTTTTTTTTTTTTACGATATTCGGACAATTTTAGGATTAACGAATTCCCTCTAATCGATGGAAATAGTTCGGTTAATAGAAAACATTCGCAAGCCTGTATTCGATCAGATGAAAGGTAAAATAGGGTAGAACGAAATTGATAAAACGACAGAGTATTATCTTGTTTTTATATTTGTTGCATAAACGAAAGAAACAGGACTGATATATGTTATAGTCTAATATAACGCTATTATTGAAATTATCAGAGATCTGGAATAGTTAGGTACGTAACAAAGGTATTTCGGTAAATTAGCAAGTGCTTTAGATACGAGCTTTATTATTATATTTAAGAAATTTACGACTTTTTTATTCGCAAAGTATACTCAGCGCAGAGTATATTTATATATTAAAACAATTATGAGAAATATTCCATGGAATCAAGTTTTCCTTTCGTAATTACGTTAACTGTACGAGTACATGAAGAATAATCCTTTTCGGCCAATTTAGCGAAATATATCCTGAAGCCCTAATTAATGGCAATAACCAATTTTCAATAGAAATTATAAAATGTGAAAGTTTTGTCGACGTTGGTTGTAAGAATCGAAAGAAGGTTTATATAAGAAGCAACACATGCATGCGCAAATAAATATTCGTATACATGGTTTATTTTTTAGATTACCATCGTTGATACAGCATAACAAAATTATTAGTCATCGTATACGTATTTAGACGGGATAATATTACAGATAATAAAGTAATGACGGAATGACGGAAGAACGAGGAAGACGTGTTTAAGTATTTCCTCGTTCGGTGACTATCCAATCTAAGACTCAAGACGATCATCGGCCACATCTGTTGGAATCGAGAGTTGCAATCGATGGATAGTCGAGATTGAAAGGAAATTGAAGTAAATTTACCGATTTCGTACAAATTGCGAACAGTTGCGACACGCTATCAACGATGGTTCGCGGAATAGATTGATTCGAAATATTGCACGTAGTTTACAGTTACTCGTTATTGACAAAGGACATAAATTGAAAAGAAATCTATTTAACCTTCTTGGAAAGGAAAATTAAAATCAGGAGAGAGCAAGCAACGAAGTGAATGGCTCTAATGAAGAATTGCAGATCAAATCGGAAAAGATTGGAAGGAAATTATCGATAAAGAGTTAAAAACAACGCATACGATGGTTCGGAGAAACAATATTATAGGAAAATGTAAATTTATAGGAAGACAAATTTTGTATTATATAAAGATCATAGGAAAGAACACGGTAAATATATGTTTGTTGATTTTTTATTTTAACGTCACTTTATGGCTAAAGAGAAATACTTTAACAAGAAATAGATAAAGATGAAAGGTCCGATAAGTTGAGAGATATAGTCGATGAAGTTTCGCAAGAGGCTAATATATAATTGTTAGAACAATATTTTAATATTTTGACGAGCATTATTTTTAAAATTACGAAGGGGAGTGAAAAATACAAGTATAGTTCTAAAATCGAATAAAAAGAACAATTTTAATAACACGGAACTAATTGACGATATACCGAATTCTAAAATTGCTCTGATGTATACAGCGAGAAATATAATTTTCCACGTTCTCCCCGCAGTTTTCGCGTAATATCGATTAAAAGAGGAAGAAAATGATACGAACCAATAAGAGGAAAGCAAATTCAACGTGAAATAAAATCCGATCAATCGTCGGAAACAATAATTCCAAAAAAATGGAGTTGATTCGTATAACATTAACTGATCGAGAAAGAGAAAATTTGATATAAGTTATCATAGAAATGAAATAAAATTGAATTAGAAATATAAAACACCTTTAAGCAATAATTTCTAGAGAATTAAAATAATTCATCAAGGTATTATCGAAGAGCTCAAAGAATAACGAAATACCTGAACAAAGAAATAAATTAATTAACGAAACGTGAGCGACGATTCGATAAAATGATTATCGAAAACGGAAGCAGACAGGTGTCAGTGAGAATAGAGGTAGATTTGAAAGAGAAAGCTCATGCAGCGGGAATCTCGAAAAGAGGAAAAAGAAAAAAGAAAAAAAGGAAAACCACCACGAAGTCGAGAGAGAAAAAGGGAGGAAGCACAGTGAAAGTATCTGGGAACAAAAGAAGAAACTGACACGAGCCTCCAGAAAAGGAGGCGCAAGAACTTAGAATAGAAAGGTGGGACAGAAACGACCGGGGGATTCTCCTCCACTGTAATAACGGAGAAAGAGAACGAAACAGAAGGTGAGAGTCTGCGCAAGGTGAGGTTAGGTTGGGCGAGGTTAGTTTAGCTATGCACGAGGCTGGACGTTCGCCAAGGTCTCGTAGAAAGGGGGCAGTCTTGACCTCACGGCCTCTGTACGGAATCGCCGACACACTCATTTCCGATATATTTAGATTAGTCGCATGCTGTCTGCGAAATTGTGTCATCGTGCGTACGCTTGGAACGAGGAAAACGATTTTTTTTACTTGGAAAAACTTACAGAAGAAAAAAGTGACTATATTTTTATGGCGACAATTTTGAGTTTTTTTTATAAATATTTCGATAAGTCGAGAACTTGAAATATTTGTGAAAAATTTTATGACGAAAAATTGTCATAAAATTTTGTTGTTTTGTATGTTTAATTACTTGTTGTATGTATAGAGGTAGTTAGAGAATAGTTTTCGATACAATTTTGCGAATTCTAAAATTCTAAGAAATAATTTCATATAAGACGGTAATGTAATAAAAGAAGACGCTCTATTTTGTCGCGTTTCCTTGAAGTTTAGCTTAAGCTTTGTGAAATGTTAATTTGCTTTTGAATATACATTAAACCTCCGGAATTTTTTTAGGTCATTTCCAAATCAGTTTCTCAAGTTTCTCAAGTTTGAAGGAAATACAAAAATCGCTGTTAATACGCATGAATTTTTATTTCAATTTTGCGTTGAAAGTTTTCTACAAATATTATGTCTTCTTGCTTGTTCGAACAACACGGAGAATAGAATTTAAAAATTCAAGAAGGATTGTATAGTATATCATTATTATGATGGCTACGGTTTCTTTGGTTTGATGATTTTAGAAGATTACTAATGCAAAAATCGTGTTTTGGAAATGGTAAAATTATTTGTTCTCGTGAATTGGTATAATGAAATTCACGATGGATAGTGCGCCTCTTTGTAACTGTAGACTTTAAAACAGAATTTTTGTACCAGTAGCGTGGAACACTTATTATTATTAGATAATTACGTACAATTTCCAGTATCGCATTTCTACATTTTAATAAATAAACGATATCAATACAAACTTAAGTTAATCCTCAAAATTAAATACTTAATCAATATTAATCAATACTATAATAATATTAATATTAATCAATATGATAATGTACTGCAAACAAAGAAGAGAAACACGATATACCATTACAATAAAAGAAAATCATCCATACAAAATTGTTACATAATACAATATTGATATACAAATTTTTTATTCTCCAAAACTAGTTAATCCACATATCAATAAACACCATGGACCTATACCCAACCTTTTTACCAATCGCTTAGAAGATCCTTATCTAACTTCGTAACATTTCACATGTACCTACATAAAGTCGAATTTATTCTCAAAATTACAGTAATATATTTCGATTAAAGAAAAGGAATACAATATACCTTTGCGAAAAGAGAAAAATATACAAGGAAATTTTTAAACAGTACAATACCAAAGGATAAACTTCATTCCCTAAAAATAGTCAACGTACGTACTAAGAAATATCAGTAACTAATACTCAATGTTCTTCATCAAGCATTCATAAAATCTCTATCAAAATTCGTAATATTCCGCGTGCATTCACTTTGAAATCCAAAGACAAACGATATTCCGTATGACAATAACGGGCACTCGCAATAAGCTGCACAGTTAAAACCATCGTGTGGTTTACCAGAAAATTCTGCGAAGTCCAACCATTGGAACTGTCATTCGGTCGACAATCTGTCTCTGGTAACCCTTTTAATCGTAAATCATGAGAACCGACGCGACTAGCGATGGCGACGTGGCCGCGAAATCCGTGGATACACGTCGGCCAGGCTCGTACTTGTAATCGGTCAAGTCGATATCCAGAAAAGTCAGCGCGTGGGAGGTCGATGTCGTGGGCGCAGTTAACTGTCAGTGCTACTGCACTCCCGGTGATCTATGCACTTACGCGGTCCGTTGCCACGATAACGATCTATACGATTCGATCTGATCCGATCGGCGCAGGGTGTGGGCTTCGGGGTGAGCAGCACCGATAGAAAGGCGCGTACGCGTGACGAAACCGTAAAAATCCCCGGAACGTTTAATAAACGCGCGGTTTTCATGCGTCACGCGGCGTCCCCCGGTCGTTTGTTATTCCTGTAATCGCGTGGTTATGGAATTCGCCATCGCGTTGATCTTGCATCAAGGCGACGTCATGACAGCTTCGTTCGTTGCGCGGCCGAGTGAGATCCGTCGACTTTGGAATTTGACGAAGGCAAGCCGCGGCTGTGTAAATCGCTTTTGGAACGATATTAGGTGCGAATTCTGATTGTTAACAGTCGTGGTTGTAATATCGTAAAGTTACTTGTGCTTTGTAAAGTTTGTACGTAGTGTATCGTCTATGAAGAAAATCGAACGGAAGTTTAAATAACTCGGTGCAATTTTAGATTCTAAAGCTTGTTGATACTTCGCCTTTCAATCGTGTTGTTAGCGCGTTGCACTTCGTTCCGACACACATGGCGGCATCTCAACGAAGATTCGAGACAAAAATGAAAATTCGCGGACTACGTTCGCACGGGCAATGATTATTTACGACGTGTAGTTTACTTTTTCAGG
Source organism: Bombus difficillimus (assembly GCA_014737525.1). Taxonomy (NCBI): domain Eukaryota; kingdom Metazoa; phylum Arthropoda; class Insecta; order Hymenoptera; family Apidae; genus Bombus; species Bombus difficillimus. The sequence goes on along the minus strand of JACXIT010000199.1, from coordinate 1,437,930 downwards.
AGAAAAATTTGTTTTCAGCTCCGCTCTGCGTCCCTGATTCGCAAATATGCCAGATCTATGCAACTTGACAGACGGAAAACGATTTGTAACTTATTCGTAATTGAACTTTATACATTTCGATGGACTTCGGTCTATATATTGCGCATACGTTCAATATAAATCCGATCCAATAGAAATAAAACAAGTGCATCGTGCCAGTAAAATTTATATCAGTATCGTCTCGTAAATTTCATATGACATTTACGAAGTTCTAGCAGGATTGACGATAATCAAGGACAACTATATCGGGTTCATCTATCGTTCGGTTTACTGGGAAATCAGCAGCCGTAAGAAAGAATAATTTTGAAACAAGTAGTCGACAAGGAAAAGGCGAATTGAAAGCTGTCGCCGGTGAATAATATCGATCGGAACCGCAACCCGGTTATCAGGTGCACCGTTGTCCGTAAAGAATTTTCGACTTCGAGTGAAAGGCCAGTTGCCGGTGATCTACCGAGTTGCTTTGCGACGTCTGATAAACGCTGTCTTATTACCATTTGAAACCGGCGGACCAAGTGCTCACATTGGGTTACAAATTATCGCACGTATACGAAACGTATATACGCTTGCATACAGGAGCCATCGAGATAAATTAACGACCCGCGTCATTCCAAACTCGCATAAGTTGGTATGGTGATTGCGAACGCTATACTTAATCCTCGTGCATATTCATTATTGGTATGGTATACGCGTAAAAAATTCATTATTCATTGGAAAAGTTTCCAAACAGTGCGCCTCTTCCTCTGGGAACCCCTCGCGCGATGTCTTCCTTTTCTTCCCTTTTTCTCTTCTTTTTTCTTGACATCGTGGAAGATCGATAGAAACGTCGCAATCACGATACTCTTTGGACGATAATTCTCTCATAATTTCTTGCGTGACGTTCCGTAACGAAGGCTGGATTAATCGAGTATAATTAATCTTCGTTTCTACATCGCATGCGACCCGGTAAATAACGGCGTTACCGATTTAAAGAGACACGCAAAGTGGATCGTTACGATACTATAAATTTGATGCTTCCTTCTGTGTTACGTAGTCATAGGGCTGGCTCTGTAAACTTGTTCACTGAAAAATTCCCTTACGATTTGCTATTACAATGTTAATCGGTGAAATACTTTAAATCGATTCGTCAGAGTGTTTACTTGCATGTACGTTACTGTTGAACAAGCGCGAGCGCACGTCACACTTCACTCTTCCTCTATGTTACTCGAGCAAACAACCGTACTCAATCTTGTTCTTCCTGTATTTATTTGCTGGTTGAGCATATTTGTATTCCGGCCGTGTTTTCAATCAGTTATATCATCTCGTAGAATCGTTACAAGTTTACATTCAATTTCTGTTTAAATTAATTCTGCGAATCTCTGAATGAATTGACATATGTCGTCCGGAATTGTTACCAGATTATGTATCTTTCTATTTTCTGGTATTATCTCACGTATCTGTCTATTTTGTTATACACAATTTATAAAAATAAACATACAAATAAATTTATAAAAAAATTTATAAATTTATAAAAATAAACATACATACAAATAAATATACAAATAAACATTTTGTTATATACGTTGTTCAAATACACAAGTATTGTTTTAAAAAGGACTGTTTCTTTTTATTTTAAACATTGTTTGACACGTGGTTGTTAGTGCCTCTTCTTATCGTCGTCAGTTTTCAAATTATTGAGACAGCACTTAGTATAAGTAATTACTGACATGTTTATCATATACAGAATATCATTGGTTATCTCGCAAGTTCCTGGTATCGTTCATTTTAACGTTATCAAGTCCTATTGCTTTAAATATTTGTTCAAACTAATTGTTAGAGAACTAATTCCAAATATATTTCGCTTTGTAAATGTAAAAAATAATCTTTCGATAAATACCCTTTATTTTATGAGTATTTTTATCGACTAAAGTGTATATATTTTTTTTTACTCTACTGTATAATTTAATTTATATTGTAAGAATATATTGGAACTCGTACTGGTTTAATACGGTACGTTACCAATTTTCTAGAGTACATTCTAAGAAATATATCGACCTTGACTCGTGTTTAATACCACGAGCTCGTATTTTGCAGAAAAGAATGAGAGTCAGTCCGCGAGTAGACGTCCAAGACAAGGGACATAACTCAAATAAATACGACTTCTAATACATTTTCTCATATTTCTCCCTTTACAATTCTTTATGTTACTCGAATTTATCATTATTCTAGTACTATCCATAACGTTCCTTATATTGCTCCAAATCAATACTGCATACGTAGGCAATGGCGATTAATATCGTGCAAGTGTTCCGTAGTTGAGAGATATACCGCGTCAGTTAGAATTAATTATAACTTGATATTTGTACTGGTGTCATTAACACTGACTACTAAACTGGATATTTATACATTTATGGGAAATATAACCATTCCAATAAAATGTGTATTTTCATAAATTATTAATTATTTCGTAAACAAGAAGTAACGTGGAAGAATTTAAAAGGCTAGTTTTATTAAAATCGATCGTGGTAGTTTGTTAAACATGAACTTGAATAAGCTTAATTACATCTGATCCCAACCAAATACGAAAATTAATCCTTATCACGTGGACGAATAATTTACGTTTCTGTTCAATAAATATCAACATTAATTTTCCCAGGAGCATCTGTTTCTAGTAATTATAAAAACAACTTGGAAGCTATGTCTCTATCGCAATAAGGATGAAAATATATAAATATACATGTAATTATAATTTTACCTGAACGAAAACCAATTATAATGGTCTCGTCAAAAATTATAATGGTCTAGCTAGTACTATTGGACAAATAGAAATTGGCGAAAACAAAGAAAGGAACGCTAATAACAGTAAGAAGAATTCGCGTTCAATTTCGTCGCGTACCTCTTAATCCTTTGTCAGGCGAGCCGACAAGCAGATCGCGCGAACAAGAGCGACGTAGATGCATTTCGTTGTGGTAGAAACAATGCGCCTGTTGCGTCAGAACGAACGAATGCCGATTACACCTGTAATGATCTCCGACGAATAGCGATGTCGAAAGACTCCTTGCGCACCGTGACGTGTCCAAAGTGATTTCTCCCTAACCGCACGGCAGCCCACCGTCCTCACCGAGCAAATTTGCAACAGAATGCTTACGACCAACGTTAGGTCACGCAAATTTCCATTTTTTACATTTTATGCTCATCCGTGCAGAAAACCGCGTTCGTTCGACGAGAAAACTGCCTTCTTTTCCTATGTTTTATTCATTCAAAATGTCGCCCATTTCTCGTTTATAAATCACGTTCATTTACGTGCCAGGGAACAAACTCTTCGTACCACAAAATTTCACTCTGTATGTTCATATACGTACTGTGACTACTTGTGCTTGGTTTATCAATTTCAAATACAATTCCGCTAATTCTGTCGTGGTTAAGGGATTATTATACAGGATCGTTCAGACTAAACGATATTATTGTCAATACAATGTTGAAAATCTTAGATCTCGATAATAATACCCATAATAATATTGATCGTCTGAATGCTCTTTTTTAATTTTTGTATCTATGTATCGATTTCTATAAAATTAGGGTTTTAACGTGTCATTTTTTGCTATTGTATATTTATTGTTCGTTAACTAGCATTGACTGCTATTGATCACAAGTTTTCTACTACCTAAAGATACTTTAACAGAAGGTGACGTAATGATTCCCCGAACGACTTTGATTAATTTATTTAATTATTCGTTCTTTGCACTTCTTTTTACAATGGATTCTTTGAAGATTATTATCTGTACAGAATTAATAACTTTCAACCTATTTTATTAGTAATACGTCTATCTATGTCGTCTCTAAACAGCATAGGACGTATTAGAAAACAGAAATTCTACCTTTCGAATATTATGTCGCTCGAATTTCTCGGTCGATAGAAAGGCGGTGCACGCGAGTGAATCACTTGTTGGATTCATCGTTGGTCGGAGCATCAAAAAGGAAATTGAGAAGGCGAGAGAAAAACGGCATCGTTGCTGCGATTGCAAAAGCAGGAAATTATTACACGCGTCACCGCTGTAAAATGCCATCAGGCCGGCGCGGCGCACGAACATTAAGACCATTTCTCTCTCTGACAGCGAACAGTAGGACGATTCGACGCGATCGAACGCTCAACGACGGTATATAAAAGGTAGTATCGGGTATCGACGCCGCTTCCCTCGTCGCGTCGAAATTGCGTTTCAATTAACCAATGATTAACGAGCTCCTAGGCGGACGCTGTCGGATTCGCAATTATTTAGCGCGTTAACGATCCGCGTGATCGATTATCGCGCAAAAACCGATAATTTATATTCAATTTGATGTTCTTCGCCGCATAATGAACTTCGCCGATCTTCGTACGAAATTCCCTTCGGACGTTTTTTATGAGCCCGTTTTTCCGCCATTGATTTTATGAACCTAATCACGAACAAGATTCTTGAGTTTCCCTTTTACGCGCTACTATCGATGTCTTTCTCCTCATCCGCTCTAATTACACTCTTTTCCGCCGTGCTCGCGCACTTATCTCCTCTTCTAGTCGATTTATATAAAAGCTGTAGCTAACAGTTCACGGTAATGATCCTTATTATCTATCGTTGTTAATCATTAACGCGCGCTCCGTAAGCGGCAACTGCGTATCTGATGCGAATTTCTCTATGAAGGGGCACTGATTGCCGGGCTTGTTTCGCAACCGATTATTAAGTACACGATTTAGATAATTCGAGCTGGATGGGAAAGTTCCTATATCGTATTACAAGTTTTGTAAAACTTGATCTCTTTGATTCTATGACGATTGAAATACGTTTGCGTGTTGGAGCACGAATACCTGCATGAGAAATTATCACACACGTACAGCGACTACAAAAAGTATTGCCACGTCATTGTGTGTATTGTATCAATACAAACTAATTAATTAGACCAATTATATTATTCAATAATTTCGTATCTTTTGGTAGTAAGTACTTTTTCATATGATCATGAAAATATTTTGAAAAAAAAAAAATGTAGAACCTGATAAAGAAAAGATTTATTGGAGAATTCAAGTAAATTTTTGAACTTGTGAACTTATGAAAAATTACTTCGTTAGACACAGCGTGTTGGCAAAAAGAATGGAATCTAAGACACGACGATCAAATATTATTTTGAGTTACGACGCTTCTGAAATACACGTGCAACATGTAGTTTACCAGAAGGAAATTTGCCAAAGAAAAGAATATTCTTTTTATTGCAGAAGCAATTGGCGCGTATGCGAGAAGTTCGCTTCTATAAATTAAACATATGTATTTATAAATTAAAAGTACGACTGGATGGGGTTGTGAGCGATGCAAGAAGGGCGAAATAGGGAAGATAAGATCGCAAAAATATCGAAAGCGTCGAGTCAAAAATAGAAATGAATTTCTGAACTTGTCTAATTAACTTAATTATCCGTTCTTCAGAAATGGAACATTACTATAGTATAATTGTATTATATTCCATTAAATTTTGTATTATTTCTGTACAGTTCTGTATCGTATTTATTTCTACGAAGATTATTTTATTAGACATTTTTTCTTTAACTAGAGATTTTTCCTATCTTCTAATACCTTTTATTGGTTCAATTAAAAAAATACTGTATTATAGCAGTTTCTGTGTAGAAATATAGATGAAATTTTGAATAAAATTCACACGGAACACCTTACGGTTAATAGAATCGTTTATACTTTTCTGATACACAAACGTCGCTTTTAATGGCCTGTTGCAAAGATAGTTTAGAAAGCGAATTCTTCTCAGCTGGGTTTTTTGTTCACCTCCGCGTCTCTCTGCCCGCCTCTCTTCTCTCTCCTAGCGTTGTTTCTTAATAAAACAGCATAACCTTTCGTTCGTATTCGACTCGATGGCAAAGCGATTAATCGGAGAAACTATTTTCAAAGAAGTGCATGACTGCGCACGAGAGATTTCATGCTGCAATTTGCAGCCAGAGCGGATCGATAGACGCAACAGACTTTATCTATTGTCGAACCCTCGAGGGTTTCTATGATTCATGGAAAATGTCGAGAAACTTGTATTGGGTTTAATGTCTTTTCTGTACAATTAACGATGGTATATTGATCGGGATAGATTGCAAACTCGTAGGAAATTCTGATTATTAAATTTTATAGATTAAAGTAGATAGACATTTTTACTTTAAGGAATACGCGTATAGTTGAAATTAAATAGTTGACTTTTAGAAAATGTTTCCATTCGAAAGTACGAATTCTTTACGATGTTTCTCGCTCTTGAAATAATAGATCTATGACATTTCAAAGTGTGATTAGAATATTTAAACTATGGAATAATACATATAGAAACGAATATTGGTCGGAAATATTGAAAAAAATTATTAGATTTGGAGTTTGGTCAAATCTGATATTATTATTCTACATGGAAATACCTGGCTTTTATCGAATCTTTTTCGTACAGTTCTGAGTTCTTTTTTGTGGATTAAAAAGTTCTACCGATAAGAATATTTAATGAAAAGCTTAATGAAAAGATTTCTCATGAAAAGTTAGAAGGATTTTTAATGAAAACTCGTATTTGCAAGTACAAATAACCATCATTTTAGATAAATTGATAACTTTTAATCACCTAAGACGCATCCTTGACTTATTTATTAATTCTAAAACTTGTGCCTCTTCCAGCCATATATATATATCTACATCTATAAATAAAATATTTACGATTGTTAGTTGTAAGTACGTTATTTTGAATAAGAAAGCGTGTACCTAGAAATTGTATTTTCTTCAGAAACGTAAAAAACATTTTATTTCTTCTGCAACTTCTTAAGTCACTGACAGGATCACCTGGAACGAAACGCGTTAATTAATTAAATTAATAATTTTTAGCAACGATAAAAGATCCAGCGAGATTTATCGCGAAGTTTAATACACCGATAATATGAAACGAAAACTTCGTAAGATGTCAGCTTTGTTGTTTTTTGCATCTTATTAAATAATTGGTATAAGATAGTGCTGAGCGTTAGGGTTTTAATTACACGATGTAATATAACGTTATAGTGTTCATGCGAATTAATTACACGCATAGATTAACGTTATCAAGCTCTAATCTATGGAACAACTTGTCTCTTTTATTCCGCCAATTAGAACCAGCCAATCCCAAATGTTTTTCAAACGTGAGATTAATTTGTGCACAGTTAGTGCGCACTCGTAACTTTCTAAATGCATTTCTATCGTAGACAAACGACAAAGTGCATAAACGCACGATTAGAATCAATAATTAAAGTACTTCGATGGATTATGTAAATTTTCTTGTTGCAAAGATTCCACTATGATTTTTTATTCATCTTCGTCAATACAAATCAGTTTACGTTCGATTTTCGTCGAAAATTTGATTCTTAACTTTGAGGAAAATATATGGAAATCGTTACATGTGCGCATTCTCGCTTTCATTTAAAACTTCTTCTAAATTAGCAATCTTTCGATGCAAATTGAAAAGATTAACTCTGATGCGTTGTTTGTTCGTATTCTTTCGTCGTTAACCTTCTTAAGATCAAGGAAAAAGTATAATATTCATTGATATGAGTGTTTTCTCGTTTCAATTTTTACTAGATATTTTGTTAAAACATTAAACGTCTTTTTGTTCGTTAAAAGGAGTCTATGATTCAGATATAAAAATTCGGGGACAGCAGCAGGATCGAGCGTATATTCAACCCTCTGCTACAGGTATATTTTTAGTCACTAAATTTATATTTTTCTCGTTAAATTATCGCGTTATAAAATTGAATCTAACACGTACAACTATTTTGTTCGTCAGTACATCTTCTAAAATCTTCCAGGGGATTGTGACAAAATAAAAACTCAGACTCCACTTACAATTAGGGTTTGGCTGGTAGTCTGTAATCAAGGGATAACTTTACTTTACTTACAGCCGATACATCTCCAAACCTGAATACTTATTTACAATCCTACGAAACTGAAATCTTTTAATCATTCCCTCCATTCATTCCCCGTAAAATTGTCATAAAGAAGAGAGAAAGAAAAAGGAAATTGAATAATAATTCTGCGAGCTAGTATCTAAAAATAATCAAGTTTCACGAGACAAGGATATAGCCAATTGCGAGATCGACGAGACGAACGATAAGTGGAATTCTAGTCGTCGTATTTCGAGACAATAGAAAATTCTTAAACGGGCGTGTCGTCATCGCGAGGTAAGAATAACGAAGCCATTTTGGAAGAGATGCATTGTTACACTCTGAGGGAATTGCGCGCGGCATCCGAGCAGGTCGTCGAAGGCGAAGATAATGGACTTGATGCCTGCAGCGTTCCTTTGACTCGGCAAGAATTTAACTTAAAACGTTAACTCGTCGGTACACACCTCTTTTCTGCATTCTAACGTTCCACGCGATCGTCCTCGTGCATCTGCATACGCGTCTCGATTCGCTAGAGTAGGCACGCGTCCCCACGATCCTTCAACGATCTCGAACGCGCCGCGATTCCTGTCGCGATTTATCTCCTCGCGCGCGTTGTTAACATACTTCTCGTAGATTTTATTGCGAGTTGAAGTTACGATCGAATAAACTCTTGTATAACTCAATAAAGAGTCCGCACACGTTTTATCGTATATGGGCTGTAGACTAGAACTTCTATGTACGTAGTCGGTTTTATAAGAAGTATATAAATGGATTTTGAACTAGAAGCATCGATCTGGAAAGTGACTTCACGCGTATTGTTGCTTATCATTGCCATTCATGTTCTTTCGAACGTACGAATTCGTTGGTTGGAGGTTTGAACAAAATTAATTTCAAAAGTAATTTCGTATTTATTTTTCGTTATTCTGATTCGTACATATTATAATTAGAATTAGATCGGATTTTTATACATTTATGGGAAATGCGAGGATGCAAAAATTCATAGAATGTGTATGTCGGGTCCTCCTTGGAAGTCGGGGCGGGTGATGAATCTTGATGTGAGTTAGACATTGTCCTTGTATGTCGGATGATACTTACTGGAGCGATTTTACAGATGTTAACAATTGATATCGGTGATTGGCGCGTGAGATGTCGATGACAGATGGATTCAGGTTCGATAACGAATACACGGTCAACGAGATGACGATTACGTACGTATTCCCCGGACTACTCTAACTTATCGAAAGAATCCCCGTCCAAGTGGGATTGTCCTTATATACTCCTCTACGTACCTGTACCTATCCCTCGGGTCAATCTTTGTTTTTAAAGAGAGTTATTTAATTACTTTGTACATCTGTTAGGTACACGTCCCTCCCGTGACCGTGGCTACGTTCAGTGACACATTATGTCACTTCGAGCCCAAGCCTACTGTCATAAATCTCGGGCAAACATAATTAGTTTAGCTCATAAACAGCTACTTCTCCGTTTTATTGTTTAAATACGGCTATAATAAAAAATCTGGACTAAAGTATTGGGGTTTTCCCAAACATTCCAAAAGAAAGATCCCGATGTCCTTTCATCTCCGACATGTATTTTAATATACAGAGATGTATAAGATATTCCAACTTAGTACCATTTACAATGTTTCTACGCACGATACAGCTCTCTATTTAGCTTCTATTTTTATATCATATTCGTGGGAATATGGTTTTGTATAATTACACGCAGTCCATTTATAATATGTATACGTCGACTTATAATATCCAGGTTTGAACTAAGGAGCTTGGATTTTGTATTTATTTTTAGTTACCAGTCTCATCTCTTTGTAAGAAAGTAATAACTGTTTTTATAATAATCTAAATTGTACGAAATTTTTGAGAATTGTAAGGAATCTTTGATACACGAATTCTAGCTGGAATTTTGAACTAAGAAGACTGATTTCAAAAGTAATTTTTATAATTATGTCTTTCTAGATTAGTAAGTTACACACTTTTAGGAAGGGAAGGAGAGAGAAGTTAGGAAACTATGGATGATAAAATTAAGAATGAAATTCATATACTGTGTATACACATGGACATGCATGCAGCATGATTTATTGATTTATTTTGTAGGAAATTCATGGGACAATTTCATTCAAGGGGAAAGCTGTATCAATTTATATTATGACGAGCCTACAGTAGAATTTACAGAATAAAATTACAAAATATAAATCTACATTAACAAACCGATGAATGTTTCTTAAGAAGTGTTCAAATATTTTCTACAGTAATAGGTTAATTTTCATCTAATTGTAATTTCGCGAATTAGATTGCTGTTGGCCTTTTCACGACTAGCAGGAACGAGATCATAAATATATAATTTCAATCTGTTTAATTCTCCGCGAGGAACAGAGGTTATAAGGTAGACGACGACAGCTTGAAACCACCATTCGATTTTGACATCACCGAAATGTATCTAGCCGACGTCTTCTTCGTTAAATTATCTTTCCAACAGTATAATTGAGAAATGCTTCTCGGGTAATCAATCAAATTAACGCACGCTCCCATCACAAAACCATCGAGATAGCATCTCGAGAAAATTCTTTCCTCGCTAGCAGCTACCGCCAGCATTGTTTCAACTTTGGTATTCGTTCTAACTCAACGCACTACGCACGTGTAAGACGAATCGTTGTTTCGAGTTTAAAGCGTTCGACCATAAAAGCCAGCCATTATTTAAGAAGTCAACTTGAAAAACAAGTTAAATTAAGCATTTTCCTAGACAAATATCTTTAATATGTGTAGTATCGGGGAAAAAATCTGGGTAATTAAGAAGGTCCATTTGACCATCGGTCATCCACATCTGTGGAACATGTGCGTGCCGAGTATACCAGAGCCATGGCATAAGAGACAGCCGTTAGTCAGTTGAGGGGTGAGTATTGTCAGCGTTGTCAAGGAGTGTGGTCGGCGTGAAAAAGAGCGTTGGAACCGTTGTGACGAGAGGAGCGAGTGACGAATGATGACTGCGCTCATATAGACTGACGGAGCATCATATTTGATATTGTGTTGACGTGAACGATATTGAAACAAATCATACCGTTACCAAACCTACCAGCACTATACCATCCCACATATCTGAGGCGGATAGGTCGTGATAAGTGCTACTGCGTGTGTAAATGTCGCTGCTGGGGTACTGCTGCTTCTCTTCTTATTTTTGTATCGTGGAAGAAAAATGGGACTACGGTGGCCGGGATATGAACCCGGGTCCCGAACGTTTGTAACTTAAGACGCTAACCACTGCCGTCGTTCGACACTAGTTGGTGTCGAGTGTCGCTACATACCTTTGTGTAGAGAATTAAAAAGCGTATCAATCGAAGGATAACAAAATTTCGGATCCTATCATTTCGGGGGCTAATTTGTTTGTCTGGCGTAACTAGAAGCCGGTTAGAAAAAGGGATAGGACCGGTAAGGTCCTCGGAAATCTAGCGGAAAATCTTAAAATAGTAATTACAGCTATGCATACGCGACGTAATTTATAGCCTTGCTAATGTTGCCGGTTTTCAACCGACACTTTAAGACGAGTTTGCTAATTATCGAACAGGTTTCGGATCCGTTTCTCGTCCAAGCATGAATTTTGTATGCTTGTTGCCTGCTTTTCCCTTCACGGTGGCCAGCAAAATTTTCTTCCTGTGTTTGCGATCGAAGAAGATATCCAGCGTCAGTGACGAGATCAATAATTATTCGAACGCTATCGAAACATGATCAATACGCATCGATGATACACGATCTTGTTATAAATTGTGTATCGAACTGCACTGGTAGTTATATGCGACTGTTATTAATGCTCGATCATGCGAAGTTCCTCGAAATCAGAGTTTCTCGATTGCATCAGCCATTTTTGTGTTTGTGGTTGAAACGACTACTGGCTTTCGTGGGTGAAAGTTTATTTTCCATTTCTTGCTGTGATTTCTCATTATAGTTTTTCCTTTCCTTAACACTGCGCAGAGAAATATACTTTTATGAGAAATCGTAACAAATTTCAATACAAAAATACTTAAAAGATCTTAAACAAACGCTTACAAATTGCAAAAGTTTTTGAAACAGATCAACGTTTGCCGAAAGCTAGTAGACTTTTATGATTTTCATCGAGTCGCTAATAAATTTGTTATATATTTAAAAGAAAAGTCTTATTTAATTGAAAAACTCATTTTTTAAGCGGTAACGGAAGCTTCTACTAACAATCTTCATAATCGCACGATCTGTATTGTAATTGAAATAGTAAATCGGGATATTTAGTTACATAATAATATAATAATTGTTCCTGTGAATACAGATAACGATGAAACGAATGAAATTGACATAACAAAAATTCATTAAGAAGACGAATCATTTTGATTATAATTTATAGAACAATTTTTCATTGAAATAATTCTAACAATAACATCTAAAGATGTCAAAGCAGAGGAAATGTCAGTTATAGGCAAGCAAAGAGCGAGCAAAGAAATTTTTCTCGTATTTATACGTAGGTCCCTCTTAATCGATGTAATCGTCAGATAAATTAGTCATGTTTATCCAATAAACTAGACAATTTTTAAGAAATCACCGAATAAATGCAAATAACTTCTCGATATTTAGCATATAATTTTAGGCGCATTCTTTTCTCGCGATTTTTGTTTACATTCAGGAAGTGTCAAATTCTTGTAAACTGTACAACACTTTGCATACAAGTTTCCGCAGATCGGTCGTTGCGGTTAATTAAATGAATCGTTTTTGGATAACCGTGCGCCGATTATCGATGCGTCGTTCACATCTTTCGCGAGAAGATTTACGGGTACAGTTATGCAAATTGCGTATAATTTGCGCTTGCACCGATCGAAAAATCGTGGTCGGGCGCATCGGTTCCCGCCGTGTTCAAACGCGAGTGCAGCAAGTGCACATGCAGGTGCACGTGCACAGATTCCAGTGCGTAGGATCGCTTTTCCTTTGATCCGATCGAGATCTCAACCAGCAACGCGATCCAAGACTATACTTTGCCAACGTCGGTCGCGTTCTTTCATAAATCACGGTTAATTTATTTTAATTTATCGATCGACTCGTGTCGAAATCGGGACGCATCAAACGCCAATAAAATGTTTATGCTGGCGAAATTTATCGATCGAGGGTAAAACATGTAGGCAGATTGTATCTTTATCTCGATCTTCTTCATTTTAAAACCACACGTTTAAACGTCTGCTGTACAGAAGTTATTAAACTTGATGGCATGATCGTGCGGTTTGCATAAAAGTATAAATAGAAATATATACAAAGAATAAATTTATTGAATAACTTTCCCTTACATTTAGGTATTATATATATATTATGATACATATTGATGTATCGATCTATTATATAATTGGCGTATGTACCAAGTTTATATATTTATCATGATGGTTATTAATTGCTTGCATTGTGGATTTTTCTACTTCGAAATTTCTCAGAAATGCCGAAAAAGCCGCATAAACGTTGATAATCCAAGCACTGTATATTCAATGATCTCACACAGCATGGAAAATGGATCACATAATTATATCTTTTTAATAGATTAAATTCTCCATCAATATTGCATCAATCAATCTTATATCCCTACTTGTATCAATTTCCACTCCGTGAATGGAACAACCATTTTTCATTGCCTGCTAACCTCAGCCGATAGCTGCCACTTTTTCCCGCGTCTAACTGCGACTCCAACGAAATCATTTTTCCGCTCGATCGTTCTCCATCGTTGCTATGTTCCTTGACGGTCGGTTTGATCGACCAACGTCAAGCTTTCGTCTTCCTCGGGCAGAGATAACGAACAAGAGGGAAAGAGTGGTATGAACAGATCGATCGAACTAACAGACAAGAGAGGTAAGTTCGTGAGAAAGCCGCGATCAACAACGGTTTATCCTTATAGCGAGGCGTGCACGCGAACGCGTGTAATGTATAATGCAACGTATAATTAGGCAGATTGCCGGAACTGACACGAGAGGTCCTGGCACAGGTACAAGTGTTCTCGCCAACCTGAAAAGTCGTCTGGCTACGATTCTCCGCTTTAAGTTCAGCATCTTCAAGTATTACTTGCTTAAAATAAAGGATCGTTATAAGTGGAAAGTAAGTTCTTAAATTTCATTACGTATATCAGCGATTTTCGACCTTTTTCGTTTCGTAACACACATAAAGTAATAATTAAAATTCTGTGACACAGCAAAAGATAAATTGTACTTGATTCAAGACAGAACATTTGCACCGGGTAGCCACTGTTCTTTAATACGTTTGATAATCGAAGGGAAAAGAAGTCACTGTTTCTGATTAAGCAATCAGATATCGCGTGTTCGAAAAGTTCTTTGGTGGTCGGAAATCACGGACTTATATGGCTAAGATAAAATTCGTAAGATTTTAATCTTTTTTTTTTTAATAAATCAAATATGTTTTGCACGATTTGCATTGGAAGATTGGAATGGGAACAATATGGAAATTATTGTTTCCAGGAAAATATATGGGAAAATCGACTGCTACGTTAGTTGCGTTTAACTATAAAAGAGAAGAATATTAGTTGTACGATTTTCTAAGTCCACTCGCAATTTTTTACAAAAAACATTAATTTTCATGGAGATATATCATAGTCGTAATTTTGTGTTGCCATATAAGTGTTCGTTAATTTTCTATTTTCAACAACGAATACTAGCGTCGAAAGCAATTTCCATGTACATTCATTTCTCTCTGTTTTACATCTTTCGGGCTAACGTTGGTTTTATGCATGCTGTATTGGAATGCAAAGTCGAGGGTTGCAGGAAAGTACGAATAATGAATATCGATGTCGAAGAACGAATTTACCACGTGCTGTTTGCCAACGTTTATTTTGTATCGACGTATAATTGATTTTTAAAAATAACCTACGTGTTTACGTTCCATGTTAACATTCAAAAAATACAATATCTTGCCTATCGTAGAAAAAAAGGCTGGAAACTGGCGAATAATCCTATTTTTCGATACGACAAACCGAATTGTTTGATACGAACACAGAATATAGAATAAGTTACGAATAAAAAGTAATATGCATACAGAATATTGCTACGTGAATGCAAATATTGTAACGATATTTAAATATTTTGACATAACTGTGTCGTGTGGGTTGTACTTGTCATATTATTCGATTCGTAGCAGTCATTTACGGTAAAATTTTCGTTAAACGAATCAAGGTATGTAGAGAGCGAGCCACATAAAGTGTTATAAGCTGTTTCCTTCGAAACAGATATCGGTTCGTTTTTCCTTTTTCTCAAATTAAGTGGGACAGGGGACTAATTACACATTTTGAGTGCGAAAATTTGTGGTGGAGTTCCCTTTCACTTTTTCGAAGCGGAGTGGCGTGGTTATTAACTTTTTGTTATTTAGTGACATTAATTTGAAACTTCGCTTTTTATTCTGCATGCTGAAACAGTTACGAATATTTTTCTCGTGATGGAGAATTTTGTAGCATTAAGGTGGAGGCAGGCTTTATTTTTATTCATTTTTAAAGATGATTCGTTAATAACTTTCATGTAGTTCAGAATACAATGATTCCTATTCTTCAACAATGAAATATTTCATAAATGGTTTTTCTTTATTTAAGATATTTCTTGGCATTTATACATTAATCAAATTTATATCATGAACAATATCACATTAATATAATAGAAGAATCTTATTCTTCAATGAAAGAAATGTTTTAGCTGTAGATAGCGATTCAATACCCAACACTCGTCATAAAAGACAATTTAAAAAGTTATAAATACTAAATTTAACAGAAAAATATTAAAATACCTAAAGCTCTAAATTCTATAACAATCAACAATCGTAACATTTCATTTTGTTGGTTTTACTAATAATAACCCATACGAGTGATCGATGCCATTTACTACAAAACTATTGTATAAATGACTCTTTCAGTACCCAAACTGATCATTTCCATTGTTCTTCAAAGTTCTTGATTTCACGATTTAGATACATGTAATATTTAATAAACTCATTTACCAATTCGATCTACTCGTTTAATAAACTCATTAACCACGGAAAGATAGTACAAACGATCGCAAGTTACATTGTAAAATAATAAAAATAAAGAAACTTTGAAATCATCAGTTTGTAATCGATCGAAGTGATTTGTAACCGATTGAAACGGTGCACCGAGAAAGAAACAAAAGCTTTCAGATTGTCTGGAGACTTTTATTTCTTCCGTGACACGACGCATGTTAACACTGATATACCGAATGCTCAAGCACAAAATCAATTACGCGTACGGAGCTGGTATTATGCAAATGTCGATCGCGCGTGTTTAGTTCGGTACACGCGTTATTTCCATTTTATAGTTTCGCTCGCGACGCAACGAGCGCAACCCTTCTTGACACCTCCGCGATACGCAATAAAATATAATCTGACCAAGGTAATTTTATCTTCCGCGTTCGCCCATAAATCTCCCGTCGTTGAATTAATTTTCCCTCTCGTACGCCGCCGCGCCGCCTCGTAATGCGTCGACCGGTTGAGCAATCGTACGATTAAACGTAAACGCGCGCTAATATATTGTACTTAAAGGTTCGAAGCGTTTCAACTGCGGATAATAAACTGGTAGTAGGTTAATCGCTTTTAGTGCCGCTTGTTTCAGTCTCTGTGGTTTAGGGAAACTCCACGATTGAGAAAACATTTCTTTTGCATTAGGCGAAACTGATCGAGTGTCGGTGTTTCTCTGATTAGCGTATTCACTGTTATAGCAGATAACGTTACATTTATTTTTAGATTTATATCAATGATATTTGTTGGTAATTGCGTGTATGTTTTATCAGATTACGATGTTTCAATTCATTTGTATTTTGTATGTTATATTAACCTTACGAGGTTAATGTATTCGTGTTGCGTAATATATGTGTACGAGGGAAATATTTTCTCGTAAGTGGTAATGGGAAATAGTATGAAACAGTGGTTTCGTTGATTCGTAGAGTATCTTCATTCTACGTAATGAATAACCATTGGTTTCCATTTATTTCATTTACAAATTTGGTTATCCCGTATCTTGTCTTCTATGTATCGATGCGATTCGATTTGCGAAGGATTAAAAATATCAATTGATATTTCTACGTTGACTTAAAGTCTATTCTAAAAAAGTCAAGATTCTAATCGTACTATCAGTTACTTATAAAAAAGAAAGCTACCAAAAATACAAGAGCAAATGAAATAATTTTCCAAATTAACGAGGTTATTTTAATCTCACCACTTTACTATTTGTTATAAATTGATATTTACAATTCGATATTACACGCTAATAAAAACAAAAAAAATTCACTAAATAAATCATGTACATACGTAGGAAGATGGTAACGACTATGAGAATGTAGAAATACGGGGATTAAGAAAGATACGAGGAGATTGTTTTCTCGGAATAATCCTCAGAAGTTTAACGAATGATATTCCCCATCTAACGTTAAACGGTAACAAAGACATAAAACTTGAAGAAATAAATGATGTATGTAAGGAGGTGAAAAGGACTGTGAGAACGTACAAAAACCGAGAATTCAAATCGATAAAGAATGCCTGTTGAAGGCGGGGTTAAGCGCGTAACGAGCTTCAGTCGCAAGAGATCGACGAACGCCTTTATTCGCAACGAGAAATATGTATGTGTACTTGTTTTGTGTGGTACGGTATAACGACGGGTTGAAGAACTTTCGACCGCAAAATGAGTACGAACAAAACCGCGAATATTTTCAGATCCTTAATTTTTGAGAAAGCGACCTGGTCGTGTACACGATCAAAGAATGTCTGCGCATGAGTTCCGTGTTTCTGATTTCCAATTCGTAAATGTCCTTATTTTCCTTCCCTTTACCTGGTCATCGCGTGAATGCTAACATTTATCTGGCACCTTTATCTTTGGCATAAGTATGGAGTCGAATGGCAAGGCAATTATATATTGTGCATCCCATGCGTACATAATTCACACACGTTCCCTTATATGGGTCGTAAATTACAATATAAAAGATGAAAATTTATGCGAGAGCAAGACACAAATATGAACCTTTAATAATTGTATTTAATGTGTTATGCTTCTTTTCTTTTTTTATCAATTGTGTAATATTACGTCGTCCGGAAAGTTTCTTTCGTTTTATAAGGAAATAACGGATGCACAACATTTTTCATTTTATATTATTTTATCAAATTACGTATGATCGATTTTGTTTTATCAAGATAAAGATCACAACGTTTGACAGATTAGATTTCATGTTTCTATAAAGATGCATCGTTGTGAAAGAGGTTTCTGTAAAAGAAAGACACTTTTCGGACAACCTAATATAAGTGAAAATTTACTAGATAATTTGGAAACTATTATTTTAATAATTTTGTACAGACAATTATTTTATAAGAGTTTTAAATAGTTCATGTCCATATATAATGTATGTAAATTTTTTCGTATTTAATTATCTTTCTTTCATTTGGTTTTCCTTTTTTTTCTTTTTTAATAATTACTGTTATGATTGAATAAATATTCCGAACGAGAATAAAACTATTCGATCGAAAAATATTTATTTTATTTTTGAAGATTCATCGACTGTTAAATCGATATGTTTTAAAGTTTAACGAAGATTTACGACAGTTCTTTGACGATTAAAATGTAACATTTAATTGCTGGCTGTCCCTTGTAGGCGAGTTATTCTATTTTTAATCTCTGTTTGAACGAAATTACTTTCACTAAGAGTGAAAACGCTTAATAAGTAACGAACTCATACATTAAAGTCCAACTTACATTCATAATTACTCTTTCTGTAAATTATTCCCTCAGTCATGAGACTGCGCATGAAGAATTGAGCATTTTAACGTGGAGACATTTTCATTACTGAAACGATATTCAATTTATATTGCTCTGCATCGACAATTTTACTCGGGTTTATTCAAAGGAAGATTATAAATCGTATTTCTTAAATTGATCGCGATTTTTAAAGTACCACAGAAATAAAGTATATAATCGTTTTTACTCTCAATATTTTAGAAATCATTACATACGACAATACAAAATTTCTCGTAAAAGATAGTTAATATATTCTGTTCAGCTGAATGAAAAATAAAATTTTTGTTTAAAAATAATTGTGTAAAAAATTGTGCAAAAATAATTCCAGTATACTTTTCCTAGTCAGAAAGTAATTAACATTTCAATAAGTCATCCGTCGCAATAAATTTACTAAATCGTTCAATAAGTTCTATCTTCTCTTTATTAAAAGTTTCACATGAAATTGTAGAAAACCATTAGTAAATTCGATCAATTTCTTGTTCCTTATTTTCTATTTCTTAGAAGTTGATTTTTCTATGTCACTCCTCTTAAAATTTTTCTTCTGGGACATCGAAAATAATCTTTTATACGTTCTTATTTCTTGTATTTATAGCTTACAGATAAACCACATTATCCTTTTCAGCTGCTACTGTCGTTTCATCTTTTTAATAAAATACATAAAGCATACTGTGTCACGAATATTGCTATTTTTTAATCATTCTATAAATCTCCATAAAAATTACACATATTGGCTATTTAAAACAGATAACAGATAATTAAGAAGCAATGACACGACACTTGACACGATAGAAAATTTTAAAATTATATTTGATATTGCATTGCTCGATGTAATTGAAACGGTGGCGTCTAAGAGATATATTATCCTATGATATTAGGGAATCTTGAAAGATAAAGTTTCATTATACAGATCTAGCTTATATTCATATTTGTTTGTAAGAAATATTTACGTTAATTCATATTAATTTATACTTCAAAAACTATGTTTAAAAAGATGTAATAAAATTATTCTGTGATTACAGTCTTCTAATAGTTAGTGGATTAAGTAGAATACGACGTTATATTCGTAAGTAGAATAGGGAATTGTACTATTAAGTAGAACGAGTCAAAATTTTTATTGACGCTATATGTTATTTCTCATACACATAACAATACTTATTTTTTTTTATATATATCGGAGCAGAATGCAACTTGATTATAAAATTATGAAACGGCCTAATACATAAATCATCTGTTCCATAAATTTCAATTTAATCACCCTAATTTCTAACATATTGAAAAAATAATCTAGGACATTTCGGCCAAAACACTGCGAAAGCAGACTTTAAACGAGAACAAGAAAACTCGATTCGTTCTGTTGACCTGTGTTCCAGCACTCGTTTTGGACCGGTCTTTGAGCACGGTCATTCGGAAGGTGAACGACACCATCGACTAAGGTATTTCTATCTTGGTCCTGGAGGGCCGGGTCCTTCTTCGACTCGTATACCGATTCTCTCGCTAAAAAGTCACTCTTGCCTCTCGACGAGCCGTTAATCGATCTTGCTCTCTTCAAAATGAGCAAACAGGAAGCGATAGAGAGGGGAAAGAAATAAAAAAAAAAAAAAAAGGAAAAAGAAGAGAATCGACGAGGAAGAAAAAACCTGACGCGATAACGATACGATGCTCGAGTTTGTCTTGACAACGATCGATCTTGCTCCAACTAGTTTCAGGCAATCTCAATGATTGATAGTACGTGCCGTTTGAATTTTGTTATACTACCATCGTTCGCCAGTGGATTAGAAACCAGGAAGCGCCGAGCTTCGAACTGATTTCGATCGTTCGTTTCGTCGACGTTGACGTGATTGTTGTATCGGTACCGACGTGTTCGAATTTAGTGAAAGTATGTTATGGATCGAGGTTGCTTTTTCGAGCGATTTGTAATTGACATGCTGTTGTGAAAATGGATTTCATTATTATATGTACGCACACCGATTTTTATAACTGTAAAGTTACTGTAAAATTTTCAATTTTTGTATAAGTACGAGATACAAAACGCAACACGTTAAAGATTAAGAAAAATCTTAATTACTTCTTGAAAGAAGAAATAACATTTCTTTATTATATTTTCAGAGAAGGGTTAGTTAGAAGTTTCTACTAGTACGTTTCACTGCTAGAAAAGATGTTACAATGTTGTCTGAAAGGCTACTTATAATTTCTAATGGACAAATCGTTTCGATTATTCTATTAATTACTTGAATATTAGTCACGTATGTCAATGTTTTCTTTTTGGTATCTTTCTGACAACTTTAACATAGTCACTTGGACTTTGGAATAATACAGTCCGTACCATTTATAATACTCCTTCTTTCTTGTTTATTTACGAATGAATAAATCGTAAACAGTAAGAAATCTCTAAATTGAATTTCTCTGTTTCATTTCTACCAGCTCTCATCGAACAAATACAGCTCATAGTTAGCAGAAAAATTAAACTCTCCGATACTATGGTTCTAATATACAATTTTCTATGCTACATTGCTTAGAATCCCTGCCTTTGCAGGATATCTTGATTACACGTAAATAACTTTGATTTAGCATTCAACCGAGCTTCGAACAGAAAGGAATGTGTAATAACATAATGTCAAACCAGTCACTGCTTAGAATTACAAGGGATTAACCGTTGTTTATTGCAATAACCATTCTACGTGCCGTTATCTGTTTTAAATATTAAACGACACAGAGTTATCATTCAGTCGATTGCGACATAAAACGCCCATCGGTGAGAAAAGATTTTTCTATCGTGAGTGGGAGCGTCATCATGGCAAAGGTCTTCTCTATCCTGTCGAGCAAGGACGATACACTCGATCGATTCTTTGCGATCAATTCCTTCGATTGAAAGGTTTTTCCCTTGTAGGTCGATAAGGTAATCGTATTCCGAGTCTCTGGTATACACGATGAAACTTTTTATGGAAAATCATCTGGATGTTACGAAATATCTACAATTATCGTGGTTCTCTGTATCCCTTGTATATGTATAAAATAATACGAATAAATTAGCCTACATTTAAGATCGAATGTACGTCTACCAGCACGTTTTATATAGTATTTCGTGCGAATGCATATGTATTTAGTTTGCCTCTTTGGTTCTGGTGCATGAAAACGTAATAAAATTCAGATGGTAATTCAGTTGGTAAAATTCAGATGGTAAATCGTTCAAATATGAATTCTCGTAGAAATTACTCTACCATTTTGATAGAGATATTTGGAAAAATAATGAAATTCATCGATTGTATTTTCTTTATAAACAATATCTTATAGAACGTTTCAGACTGTAGGAACAAAATGATGGAGATATTGGCAGCATTGTTGCAATCGACAAGTATGTTAATATTGATGCTGAAAGTTTAGCTGTTTCTTTGTTATTCAGCAGGGCAAGTTTAAAAACTGTGCCGGATATTTCGTTAGAAAATTTAGTTAGCACAGAGGCATTCGTTGGTTTAATTTTATATTTTTACAACGTTGAATGTTGTCTAACTAAGAATCGTTTATAAAAAAATATAATGAAATTATACTTTTTTTTTTAGTAGTAATTGAATTAAATAAAAAAGGCAATTATATTCGTAAGTAAAATCGAGAATTACATTAGTAATTTGAATAATAAAGGAACATTTTTATTGTAACGTACACTGTTCATTAAAAATAAAGGAAGTCTTATTTATTTCCTAAAACAGAGTGTAATTTTATTATAAAATTATAGATAGAAGATTTTTCAGTGATTTTATTCTTCATTGTTGTTACAGCTACGTATAGTAAAATATTATAATGCGATCAAATTGTTTTTTTAGAAAATAATGCATACATAGGAGATGGCAAACCTTATACGTTTGTTTTATTATATTCCTTCTTTAGATTTTTTAAATTCTTAAGCTATAAATCAACTGTAAATAAGGTCCCTCTCGACTGGTAGAAAAACTGCCGTGACTAATTCAAATCTGACGGGTATATTGATTTGACAAATCGCATATCTAATTCGAATATGTTAATTTAATTTCAACATAATACTTTCTTTTTGCAAATGATTTAAGTTTTTAATATATTGACTCTGTAAAATTGCGTGACAGATATTGATTTTGATCATTATTTTACCACTAACTTATACATTTTATTGATATCCTTGTATTCTTACTATAACTTGAACAATGTGTCGGTCAAATTTACGATACAATTATATCTCAATTTCTCTTCCTTACACTTATTTCTTAACGTTATATCGTAAACTCAGTAAATTTATATTAATCGTATCAACTGGTCGAATTACACAAAAACCCGGCAAAATCATTTAACACTTCAAAACAAAAACCAATCTCTTGTTATAGGAATTACGAACAATTATGAAAGTATTACTAATAATAATTAATTAAAATTAATAAAAATCTTCCGTTATTGTATTTAATAAGGTACTTTTTAGGTATTCCAACTAAACCAGTGGTGATCAAAAGACTTTGGCTAATTCATAATTTTATTACACATTTTTGGAAACAGTCTTTAGATTAGATCATAGATAAGGAAAGTCTTCTTAGAAACAAATACAACTATAAGTTGATATTAGTTAATATGCATGTGATAATAAATACAATATTTAGATGTATAGTGAATTTTATTTAAACAAGATTGAACGGAGAGATGAAACTAAATTTGATATAACAGCCTTAACAACGTAATAAATAAAACCAAATTTAGCCCCTTCAGCGCTATGCATATATATATATATATGCGTCCTGGAAAATTATTCACCATGGGCTATGAATGCATATGCATGTGTTTTCGCTGAACTATTCAATTTGGGTTATGAACGCAGATACGCGCTCGATACCAACGATGTTTAAATTTATTTAGCCCAGACTAGCGTGTTCTTTGTTGTACAAAATCGGCAGCTCACAGCACGAAGATAGATAGAAGCTCGAAATTAAAAAGTAGGTCTCGTGTAGTCGACATCAGCAAGTTTATCGGTAAATTTTTTACGATTTAATAAAAGGCAGTTTGAAAGTGAAACAGAAACTAACATAGTCTATACCAGGAACGTTAACGGTAAGCTTTTGACCAGTTAATAAAATTATAGAATTCAAAACAGTAAAAAAAAAAAAGTAAAAAAACAGAATTCAAAAATAAAAAAGATGAATTTAATTCGTATTAGAATCGATAATTGTTTAGACTTTTAACGAAACAACAACGTTTGCAGATAAAAGAAAGTCTAATTTTATCGTATCAGAATTAGATACTATCGATCAATTCCCTAAAATATTCCACTTACTACGATCAAGCTTCGATTCACCAATTTTCACCAGCAATCGATGGTTTGAAACAGAAAGACGCCCATGGAACAAAGTTATTTTTTTCACGGTATTGCGGTATAATCACAAAAGACACGTTTTACGATAATGTAAGTCGCGGTGCGGTGGCCTCTAATCACCGGTTAGCCAGCCGCTTATTAATCCGCCAATAAATAACGCGTACCCGTAGAAAGCTGCTCGCCGGCGGGAGGTCTCGAATCAGGCTAATGACAATCGCGATAAGAATTCTCGCACGTCGCCAAGCCACGAAGAAGCTTTTGCTTCTCCCGACTCCCTTTGCAATTAGATATCGTCTGCTATTGAGTTCGGGATACGAAAGGGGTCGCGAAACAAATTTACTGTTACCAGAATAGCCAATAGGAGAAAGAAGACGAAGAGGAAAAAAGATAAAGAAAGATAGAAATAATACGATCCAGCTACGACCAAGTTCTCCAAGGGGAGATCGGCTCGTTCGATAGCATACAAATGCAATTTCTTAACGGGACACCGGCTCTGTCTGAAAATCGCTCGCCGATCGGACATTCCTGATTGTGCAAGGTTGAATATTAACGCGCAAGGATGAATATTAATTATCGTGAATATGATTAAGCGTCCTGCCCGCGGCCGAATCGCCATACCGCGCTAACATTGTTGTATGTTGCGCAAACTTCATCGAACTAGCCGTGATGGATTATATCAGGTTGCTTTCGTGTGAGCGATAAATTATTTCTTTTCTATTCTGCTTCCCCTTTTTCTTTGCTTTTTACCATTGTTCGCCGCGTTTGAACTGTTCAGAAGTGGGACAGTGTTGATTGTGTTTAATGGTATAGGCGATCCATCTACACTGCCGTGTATAAGTATTAGGACACCTATTCGCAATACAATTTGGTTGCGTAAAAATTGAAAAACTCCGATTTTATTCCTTTCGTTCTTCTTTTCTAGATTAAACAACGATTTTGCCAGACAAATTACAAATTGTCAATCTGTCAGGAAACAGAATCCATTTGACTTTTAAACGGACAGTTGACTTTTCATTTATCGGGATACTCCAACTTTTACTTTAGTCGGTGTTTTACATTATACGACGTTATCAACCAATCTGAAACAATTTTTCTAATTCTACCTAATGTTTGTAGTCGCTAGTACGTAACGCAATATGATTTTTGTAAAACAGCGCAGTCTGATAATTTCAGGGACACTTGTATAACGCGCTGGATTAGTAAAAAATAATTTTTATTAGAAAAATAGTTGAAAATTGGAAGCAATTTCGTGTAACATTAAATTTAACAAACTTTAGGTGAAATTAATTCGAAGATAATGATCTTTCATACTTATTTCTGTTCTACAAATTATTCACGAAGAAATAGTAAGCGATAAGGATTTTTATCGAACGAAAGAAAATACGTTAGGATATTTCTGTTTCAGTGATTCGACTAAGTTTGTATTTGTGAAAAAATATGGTTCGAAAAGTGGTTATCGAATCAGCGAAAAGGGCGATGGATCGTTAAGCACAGTAATATAGAGACGAGACTGATGGTCAGTAGAACTGGCGTAAAACTTTGTCGAAAATCGATATTTAAGAATTGTGCAAACTGTATTTACTTATATATCTAATCTAAAGTATTACACAACAGCTCAATTGTTGTATGTTGTAGTAAAACATCCCGATAACTTTGACAGGAAAATTTTAACAATATTGCTGCTATCACTACGTATATTGTGATAGTATAATTCACAGTAATTTGGATAGTAAGTGGACTTCCTACTGTACCGCATAGAAAAGAGTAGTTGATCTACATTTGGAATTCTTCCTTGTCACAATTGGGTTAATATAATAATATGAAGAATAAATTTGTTACAAATATTTTTAGAATTCTTTGCCAAAAACGCTGTATGAACAATGACCTTCCTTCAACGTCAAAAAGGCTATCTTTTTTCTTTTCTATCCGTTAAAATTGTACGTTCTTTATTTTAATAGGTTAAAAATTTCTTAATATGAGAAGATTTTAATTTAAAAATGTTACTTTGCAATTGGTCAAAAAACACTTCTTCAGAAGAAACAGGAAAATGATACCTATACGAAATACTTTATTTCTGCGAATATTGTATAATATGTACATATATTGCAGCTTACTTAATTGTACAATAGATAAAAATATTACTAGAAATTTTAATAGTTATCATAAAAAAGAAATTATTATTTAGAAGTAATTGAATAAATAACAAACTTGGAGTGTAAAGCTACCTTGTTGCTACAATGGTACAAACGTAACGAGTTATATAACAGTTACAAAATAACGCCGACATTCCAATGATAATAAATAGCAAAAATTCTGCCATTTTCTCAACCCACGCTTTTGTCGTTATTTCATAAAGCCTATATTAAAAATTATGTTAATTACTCGTCGTCGATTATTTAACGTTGATATCCCGTCAAACAGGTTAGTAGCCTGTCAACGGTATTTAAAATACTTCCTAAAGTAACTATGTAACAACCGGGGATTGTATCACGATTTTTAATCTTTAATATGGAAATAGAACAATTATGCATTTGAAATTTTATTTTAGAAAGTAGACTTTCCGTGTTTCACGGATATGTGAGTGCACGTTGGAACTATAAGTTTCGATTCGTTCTGGTCGTCAATGCAATAAATTTCTTATGTGCAACAGATTCGTTTCGCAGCTTTTTTCTTTTTTACCAAGGTTCTGGTATATTCTCTTGCACCTGTTTTCGTGTATAATCGACAAAATTTGTTATAGCACACTTTATCGTATTTCCGTATTAACTCTTCCTAAGCAAACGTACTTTTTGATATTTTAAAGCCTCAAAAAAAAAATCTAAAAAGATCGGAAATACTTGTGTCGATGTAGCTTTTATAATACGAAACAAATACCTGAAACTTTCTTGAATAAAAATAGAAACTTGATAAAACAGAACTTTCTTCGTATCGTCGACAACTCAGTTTGCTTGTAAAGGTTTAAATTAACACTCAAAGATACTGCACAGTCTCAATGATAAATGAATTTGTTAACCTCGATTCTTTAAAGTTTAATTTTCAGCAAAATTTTTTATAATTAATATACCATATTTCATCAAATCTATCTTTAATTTAATATAAAGAAGAGAGCATTGTTTCTCAACGTCGATAATAATAATTTTCCTATACGCGTTCAATAGCACGAATAAAATTAATGCATCATTAATAATGATACGAAAGCATTGGAAATGCTATACCACGTACATTCCATCGTAAGAGATGATATTTACTTTAACTTTTCATATGAAAGGCAATCTCGTCGGTTCTTCAATTCTTTTTTTCCCAAAGAAATATATAAGAAACATAGAAAAATTTCAGTCAATTAATAACTTTGCGTGCGTAATTATGTGAAAGAAAGGGAAAAGTAGGATTGGTTATAAATTGATCGGCAGTTGACGCCATTAGCCGTTTGCAACAAACGGTTCAGTCGATGTTCGATCAAGAAAGCGCTCAAGATGGAGAACACACATGCGTTTGCACGTGTACAAACTGGGCCATTGACCAGGATGTTTTACATTGAAGGACATTCACGTGTTTCTTCGTGCCCTTTGTATTTATACGCTGTGATTTCGCAAACCGATCGGTCGCCCTTATTATCGTAGAATCGGTTGTATAACAACCATCGTAGTATAAATAACACTTAATCATGTTTTACGCGCATTTTTCCTGTGATTGATGAATTTGCATTTGATTATTGTATCCAAAGACGATTCTTTGTGTTTATTAAAAAATTAAAATCTTCATATTGTCAGAAGCAACAGCGTGATGCGTTGACACTAATTTAAGAGATAGTTGGATGTACGTTTGCATCCAATTATCTGGATGTGAGTATCGATTATTTAAAATGAGAGATAAAAGATAATTCATGAATTTCTGGAAATAGTTTTGTTAAACTATTTTATTTTTCAGTATAGTTTAATTAGTCGTTAGAAAATTATACGAGGGTAATGTGTTCTTATTCTGATCTACATTTCAATATAATCATATTTCTTTTTCTCTTTAAGGAACTTAATAATTTTAGAGGGAAATGTAACGAAAAAATATAATGTCGATATATATAATTTCTAATTCCTATTCTATATGAGTCAAAGTTTTATTCTTCTGTTAATTAAATTGATTCAACCGAAATATTCGACACAGCAAATATTGAAATAATGAAAAATAATGATAAATAATGAAAGATCAAGTAATATAAATAGATATGCAATAATTTGAAATTTGACGATTCGATAATTGTTTTAAGTGGAAGGTAATTCACGAATCTTTTTATTTTTCAATTAATTTTTTTACTTTGACTTTTACGAAATTCACTTAAATTTACTTACAAAATATCACGATAACACGCTTGACATCATCACGCAGTCTCTTATACGCTCATCTCGTGCTCATATAGCTTCAGGAACCTGGAGAGAGTTGTAAATCTGTCAGGCTAACGTCCAGCGAATATGATGGATCACCACAGGATTTCTCAATTGAGACCTTGGTATCTTTCGGGCCATTTTCTTCACGTCATATCATTACATACTGTCTTTATAAAATAATTTCGATCGTTGAAACTCGAGAATGCTATTATAACGCATAAACTTTGACAATTTTATTGGTATAAATTCTTGCAAGTATTTGCAAACTTGTTGGTCTTATCATAACTCGCATTTCAATATCTTTTCCAGCATATTTTTTACTAACAAAACTACCGATAACGATAATAAACGTTTTAGCAAATTAAGGATAATCTTCTTTTCATATATTTTGTTCTTTTTCTTATACATGCATTTCTTTCATTTATAAAATATCAAAATATTCTCATTTAAATATTTTCTTTGCTGAATTTCGTATATTTTATGATTCTGTCCCTTTGAATTCCAACCCATCGTATAATTTTATACGATGAACAAACATTCCCCGCGCAGTTTTACTTTTTAAAACCGATAACTTCGATTTATTATTTATGCAGCAAGTTTCGTGACTTCTTCGTCTTTTTATCGATGAAAACTCTAAATATGTATATAGAGCAACCCTTGGTTCAACGCTCGGTCAATTCAACGCATTCTTCTTATAAATTTTTATATCGTTTCATCTCAAAACATTGGATCCGTTTACGTCATTACATTTGAACGTCCTACGCGTCGGTATTATGTCAGCTGGAGATACGCGATTGCGAGTGAAACAATGCAACGGCGAGATAAAACGGGAACGAAACGAGGAGAAAATCGGAGAACCGTTGCGCAACTACGTTCCAGCCACGATCGCGGATGCTTCGACGAAATTGCTAAAGCGAATTCGTGTCGGGCCGATAACGGGTGGCCAATATGCAGAATTATTCAATTAGCATGGCAGATCCATCAACTCGATACGACCGAATCTCGTGCACCGAATTGCTCTCTCACATTCTCGGCTGACATTCAAGGCTATCGTGCCACGTTTCCTCGGCAAAAACAGCCGACAATAAATCGATATGTATCGCAGAATAATAGAGGGTGGAGAACATTCAATAATAAGCGTGTGCAATGTATGCCATGAAAATACGAAGAATGCGTCCATATAAATTGCGAATAGCAATGCACGCGTGAAAGACAACGCACGCTTAGATCATTCTTTCGTCAGCTATTTCTTTTTCTTGCCTTTTTCTTTCTTTCTTTTTTTATTATTCTCACCCAGTTGTTTCAATGATAATCAATCGTGTACGCGGTTAAAGGGAAAAAGAAAACAAACGGGCAAACGTGTTTGTAAAAAGAAACATGTTCACCTGTGATGCGCGTGTAACTCACGCTGATATTAAAAATTGGATTTTCTTCTTTTTACGCAGAAGCGAAACTTTGTTCTATTTTTTTGAAATGTATTTTTGTACACGTCTTTTTCGTAACGTGGAGACTACATAGAAAGAACACATGGGTTTTCTGTAACAAAAATTTGATTTCATTACAGCGTATATATGTTTCCACCCTTTTTATATTTTGAAAATCGTAGTTTGCATATACGTTGCTATATTAATTAGCATTAATTAGCATACATTAACGATATTAAGATATTGAAGATATTAAAATATTATCTGCATTAACATATCTGTATTTACATATTTGTATAGCATATCTTTAGCTACGTCTAATAGGTTCTTTTCTAATTATCTTAATAAAACATTTCATTTTAAACGAAAATAACAAAAATATATTTATTTTACTGTTTTTATATGATATTCATACACAAAATTGAAAATTATTAAATTTCGTTGAATTCATCTGTAGTAATTACGATTATTCGAGTTTTCCATATTCAAGATATAACGATGATATAATTTCATAATAACAAAAGTACGCTGTGTATGTATGTAAAGGCATATGAAATATCTATTGTTAAAAAGAACGAGCAAATTTGTTTTCATATATAGAGATTTCATCAATAATGAAACGATTATATATTTGTATCTTGTGTCTGATTTAAATCCTGACACACAAAGGTGGCTGCAAGAATATAAAATTAATGACATATTTTCTCAATTTGTAAGGAAATATATACATATACTTATACATTCAAGAGATTTACTAAAGAATAACCTAAAATTTACGATCGCTATTACATATTACCGATGCGACTCAAATTAGCATACACCATCGTTACGTAATAAAGAGTAATTCGTTTCTGGTGTCGTAAATTTCTTCGATCCGATTATTCATCTATCGAACGAGGAAAAAATGAACGCAAGAGAAAAGGAATAACGAGAAGCAACAGAAGCGCCGACGAAAGTGAAAGTGTATACTGTTGCCCATAACAAGTATTTGGGCGCTCGAATAATTGCAAATATATAAAATACATCGCAAGCGAAACTTTTTAATCTAATTTTGGACTCTGATTTTTATAGACAACGACGAAAACAATATTTAATATTAGTTCGTATAAAAAAATAGGTAGTAGTTAATCGAAGATGTTGTTAGATTATTCCATAGATAATTTTGCTCTTTATTTTGTACTTTGAATTTATGAAATAAAACGAAACGGTTAGGATGGATGAGAATTGATCCTGTGGCTTGAAAATCACTTTAAGCATGCGCGTTTGTTCGACGTTGGGATGTTATGGCGATTGAAATATGCGTTTCTAGCTACATAAGAAAATTTTGTATAGATTTCATAGCATTTACAGCTACTCGTTAGGCGTAGATAAATATAGAACTCGTGTGATGAATATATATATATTCCTTGTTTCAGTTTTAATGTAACATCTTATCCTGGTTCTTTGCAAGAAGTATAGAAACGTTCTTCAATTATAATTTTGAAAACAGAGTAGAGTCTCAGTCAAATATCTTAGTATTTGAACGTTCTACTATCCCAATATTCTGTTATCCAACCAGAATGCCTGCTGGTAACGCGTACTTTCTTCTGTCGCAAATGCTATTATTCAATGTATCGTCGTATCATTGTATCAAATGTATAAGTAGTGAATGAAAATGACGAGAATGTACGTTCTCACGCTAAAAATGTATATAATTTGGCAGCCGAAAAGACATGGGGTCCTTGAATATTACAGTAAACTGACAATTTCTTTCATCTCTATTTGAACGAATAACATTTGATATTAAAAAAGTGATTGTTCCATTACAGGCAAGTTTCATTATCCGAATATTTTTGTTTCTTTGTTTATTAGTTAAAATACGAGAGGAGATATCGACTTGTTGATCGTGTTGCATCGAGTATGCAAATTCTAACTAGCGATAGTACGAGGAGATCGGAAGGAAAACGCAGTAGGTGCACAGAAGCGTTGTTTCTCGATTCATTTCATGAACGACGTTCGGCTTTCACGTTTGCAAGCGTCTGGACAAGGTAGCTGGACCGTGACCAAACCAAGAGCATAATAATTAATTATCCGGTACGATCGTTGGCAGCAGATTCAGCCACCGTTCTGCTTCCATTCGACCAGTTGCCGAGATGGTACCTCGGCCGATTGCAATGAAGTAAACAACCGGTTGTTGTTCCAGCCGCGAAAGAAATGAAATCTGACGACCGATCTCAATCCTTTTACGGATCGTCCAATTATCAGCCGACTCATCGATAGCACGGTCACGTGAGAACGGAAATTTGCTGAAAGTGTGCGTTCCCAGTGACTGAATTTCGAGTGCAAGAGATAGGGAAAGGGTTGAATGCCCGAAATTAGGGGATAAAAGAAAAGCGCATGACCTCCTACGGTTTTCGATAGACGTGAACGAATGTGCCTGGGGAATATCTGCGTATATTTTCTGAAATGGGCATAAGAGATTGTAGGCTATGGGAAGAGAAAATGTGCGGTTGTTGTAAGATTATTCCATAGATAATTTTCCTCTTTATTTTGTACTTTGAATTTATAAAATAGAATGAAACGGTTAGCTACTGAAGTTTACGGTTAACAAATGAGAAGAACGCTAGTGAATCAGACAGGAATTATGTCTTATTATTGTTGAGGTTATTAGATGTATGTGAATAAAGGAACGCGTGGATAAATTGTAAGGTAGAAAATATATTTTAAATACAGAAGTGTAAATACAAATCGGAATATAATTGAGCTCGCCCAGATCCGCACGCTAGCAGTGTTACCCTATGACTGAAAGCCCTGAAGCCATCGTCGCCTGTCTACAGTTTATGGTGTGCCTTCGTCCCAGTCTTTTGTCTATACGCTGTCGATGGCTTCGGTGCTTGAGAAAACTAAAAGACCAGATGTGGAGTTTTCTTAGAAGTGGTGACCACTTCAACAATTATAATCTGTGGAAAGCGGACTAAATTTAGGTGTGAAGCGATATTTTATTGTTGTTTTAATTCATCATATCAAATAAGGGGTATATAACAAAATACGAGAATATTCTTTTGTTCAAGAATTTTTCCTTTTGCAGTTAATTATCTAATGTAACGACGTCTGATTCTTTAGTTACGTTTGACAAAGATTAAGAATTTGAATCGTGGATGGTAAACGAGTCACAAAGTCAACAACTATTCTACAGTACAGTCGAATGTACACACGTACTCGAGGAATCGTCAACATTGATTCATTTAGAAATGCAACTTCATATAACAAAACGTTACTCTATCTTGTGTTTTATATAAAAAGTGCGTCTGTGAATGACAGTCGTTAAGTTATTTTGTGCGGTGCTCAGTCAGGTC
The DNA here is from genome assembly GCA_014737525.1 of Bombus difficillimus. Lineage (NCBI taxonomy): Eukaryota > Metazoa > Arthropoda > Insecta > Hymenoptera > Apidae > Bombus > Bombus difficillimus. The sequence goes on along the minus strand of JACXIT010000199.1, from coordinate 1,404,757 downwards.
ATATCGTATGTGTCTTATCTTTTAATTTTAAAATTACTCTTAATATATTTAAACACACGTGGTTAACCGTATCTTATTTGGCGTTGAGACCCTTAAACGTCTATTACATTTAATCTCTTGGAAATAGCATAATAATAATTTGTTTTAATGATAATTTTAATAACTATACTAGAAGTGAACTATGACTAAAACGATTAGCAAAAGTCGCAATTCATGGTTACAAATTAAATGCCGTGCTGTGCTGTTTCGAAAACTCTAAAGTCAGTAGTTGCTGCTGGTTCAGTTACACGGGCGGCATGGACGAGTTTGGTTCACGTGTATCGTAATAATTACGATTGATGGGTTTATACACCGATGTTGTTTCTTTATGCCGAGTCTATGCACGCACGTCTTTTGATCTCTCGTTACGTAATTGCTGCACATTTTATTTCATGATATTCGCGCGTGTCTCGTTTTTGTCTCATGGCGGCACTTTTATACGTTCCGGACTGTCCTGCGTGTACGAGCTGATACGTTAAATTTATTTTTGATCTTTTTAGTGAGTGTTGGATCAAGGGATACCGTTGAGCGATATTTATATGGCAAAGCATTATTTTATTGGATAAAAAATGCTACACTATGTAGTTAAAGCTTGCAGAATCGAAGTTTCTTCGATGCACGGAGAAGAGATTTTTTTCTATCAATTATCAATAAGAGGAAAAAATTGTCTTTGATATTTTTGCGACAAGGAGGTGATACAGTTTTCAGGACCAATTCTACGCTTACGATGCACGTGTTGATTGTTTTATAAATATCGCTTTTCTATGTAAAATTTGTATTTATTATTCGCGAGACATGGACTGCACTTTTTAAAAAAGCATATCTTTAATTGAATTTTATAAATTGACAGAAAAATATCTTTTTATACTTTATTATATAAATATATAATTTGAAATATATTCTTGTACATTTTATTTTTACTACAATGTCTTTTTTAAATGCACAAGTATTACAGTTCAGAAATGAAAGGATTAATTTCAGATACTGTTGTAGATTGCAAAATTAAAAGTAATATCATTCTACTATATATCTCATATAAAATTATCATTTTTAAGAAAACCACGTATAATATTTTATGCGTTAATTTTATACGTGTGCGAAGAAGTGTATGTTTTAGTTTAAAAGGATTACGATATAGAACATTAAGTTCTCTCTCTCTGTCTTTCTTCAGGAAAATAATCGTGCACGCGAAATCATTGTTCGATATTGTGATTTTAGTTGTGTGAAAGACAGCCTAGACTGTCGGTATCCTATGACCTTGCTGTCTTTTGTTACGAGTAACATAACAGTCGTAGCGTTTTCAGCAGCCAATTGCAAGCACAATAATAACGAATAGACGAACAAACCGTTATCGTTGAAAGTTTTGTGGAGTTGATAATAATTAATGCTTCTGCTACAGCTGCAACTCGTAGGAAATTATAGTTTAATTAATGATGTTCATGTTGCAGCTGCTCTACATATAAGTTATATATCTACATATTTCTAAGTACAATTCTTTTGAAAAAATATTTGTATTATGTTTATTCAACATGCTATGAATATTCAGAATAATTTTGCTTGAAGCTACGTGAATAAATACAACCTTTTTTTATTACCTGTTACTCTTGTGTATCTTTCCTCACTTATGTATTATTAACGATTCCAATTTCAATTTCAATTTTAATATTCATTTCAAAATTATATCGCTATATTACCGTATCAAGTTAATAATATTGAAACGAATTAACGAGATTAAATCTTCATGTCGCGTCATAAATAATAGTGATTACATAATGGAATTTCTTCCCATTTTGTCTCTGTAAACATCGAATAATTTCGATAATTAATTAGTCCATAACTTTGAATAACTCACGAAGCCACAGATAAGCCAAGTACCGAGATACGAAATGGTAATTCTGTACGTTTAATTCTGTCAACTGATATGCTACTAGCCGCGTTTCGCATTGTCAGAAGCTCGCCATCGTCTCATAAAACACAGAACACAATCTTACGTTGTAAAACGTATCGTGCACCGTAGAAATAGATTATAAACGACTAAAGAAGTTATTTATATCTATGCACTATAATTTTCCAAATCTTTCCAATAATTAGTACGTAAATTAATTCAATGTCTTTTAAAACGACATATGAATTTTAGTTATTGCTCGCATATTATCAACTTTAAACATCAAGAAAAATCTCTATTATTCGATTAAACCGGATCAAATTACGTAAGATATTATAGATAATATATCTTGTAAGCTACCATAAAACGAGAATATATTTAGAATTAAAATGGTTATTAAAAAGAAGTAAATGGTTATTTAAAAAAGCATTGGATTAATTTACACGTAAATTATTATACGTAATAAATTATTATTTTAATAGTTTGGTATAATCAAAGGAAGCAAATCTAATTTGTAATAGTTAAACGAAACTTATAAGTGTAATATAGGAAGAACGCGATGTATTAAATTTCAGGAAATATCATGGAACGTTTCGGGAAGTGTAAGAGAAGAAAATTAGCGAGTAACTTCGTCATCAATAATCTTTACGATATTTAATCAGGTATACGAAGCATATAATAGCCACTTTCTAACGTAAGACCGCGATTAAAACCGCAACGGCGACGTTCACCTTCCCTGAAATTGAATCTACTTATTTATTTATTAGTCAATAATTCGCTCACACACACACACACACACACACACACATGCACACACAATTATCAAACTGCGAACCTGACTTTCACAAAATAAAATCTTTTCACAATTCTCGATTTCCCTGCTCGATGAACAAAAAGAAAATGAAATTTGAAATGTCAGATCACTCCTGTTTGTTATGAATATGTATAGCTATTCGATATGAATATGTTCCATGGAATGTTCAGATCAGGATAACTGTGTCATTAGAAATCTAATTTTCATAGCTCTAGTAATACGACAGAAGGCAAGACACGCACATAGCATGATGCTGTGACAAGCGATATTAAATACATTAAATAATCGTTATAAGTTGATTCAAATCGTGCTGTGTACTGTCTAAAATTGCAAGGAAAGATTAAATTCAGAAAATGTGAACATTAGTTATATAATTTTTTTTTTTTTTTTTTTTTGAAACTGTAAACTTATTATTCTTTTCTACAGTTTTATTGTTACAATTATTTTACGAAACTCCAATATCGTATAGCACGACTCGAATTTCTATATTATTTCTCACTGGAACTAAACTATGTAAGTGAATTAGTATAAAAAATATTATGAATGTTGGATCAAACCAAAGATAAAACAAATACAGTACAACTAGAGACAGAGGAAGCAATTGTCTTTCATCATAAAAGTGCACTTAATTTACAACTATAGTGCAACGATAAAGCAAATAATAGAGTAAAAATATTCATCAATTTGATGCTCTAATCATAGGAAAGTTTAATTATTTAAGAAAATAAAGTCGTTTATTCCGAGTCTCGGGATATAACTCGCAGTCAAATCCAAATACTTTTTTTTAATAAGCCCATCCAGGAGCGAAATTTCTTATCGTAGAGTTATAAATACATTATATGTAATAAGTTACTATTATAGAGTAACAATATAGAGTAAGAACAAATATGCTGCTGACGTTTATGTAGTTTCATATTTTTACGAATATACCTAATAGCTAATAATACTTGTTACCTAAAGAAGTAGAATCTAAATAAAAATTTGCTTCGCTTTACTACATATCGTAACAAATATTACTTTACTTCTATTTTATATACTTTCACAACTTACGTAGATTCTATAAACGATCGCGCCGTAAAGTTTCCCACGAACGCACAAAAATCTGCAATCTAACGTTAAATTTCTAAAATAAAAGAAAAATATTTTTAAATAGTCGATATCAAATCGTATCCTTTAGCTTGAATTCTACTTTCGGAATTCGATAAGGAAAAGCAACGCACAGATTCAACGACAACGACGATTCTTTCCCACCACGTGCTGCGATCCAACGTCCATTGTGTTACTTTCCCGGCGGACTACACCGCGTAAAGCTACTTGTACGAGCAACGAGCAACGTTTTCACGAGGCGAAAAGAAAATTCGATATTACATCGTCGTGCGTTTTCACTGCAAGGAATAGTCCGCCCACGCAACAAAGAGGACAGCGTCGAAGTCTGCGTCGAGCTCGTGTGGGTGTACGCGCGTAATCATGGAGAATGTCAGAGCAGGGCGTGGTGAGGCCGGTGGTTAAACTATCCTCGACAAGGCCGCGTGTGTTCCGGCTCCAAACGGTTGGCGACAAGTCCAGCCATTCTACCGCTGGAAATCGAAGAAGCGACTTACTAAGCGGCTGTTAACAATCGAACGCTATGATGTTCAATGGATTATTGTCTTATATATTTGTTTTCAACAGTGGTATTGTATCCATTGTTTTGTCTAATATATCTTATTGTGGTTAGTTCGAAATATAAATTGTATTTATGTAACTGTTGAGAATTGTGGATCTTTGAAGCCGAAATAATGTTACAGGAACACAGAATTTACACTTTTAATTAATATTGAAATAGTTATACATTTATTTAATGAGCGATTTCTAATATACTCATCGATACACATTTGCATGCGTCTCAGCATTCTCTTTGTCTCACCATCTTCCATACCCGACTCTTAACCGACTGTTAACCGACCCTTCATCTGTTTTCGAGACGCCGCGTACACACATATTTTCACACACTGATACTCGCAGACAAGTATTTCTACTGCGCATTTAACCCAGTCTAGCACAGAAAATTATACATATCTCAACAGTAACGAATAGTAATTTTAAATAAAATGTATACACAGGTACATATATGATATATATAATATATTTAAAGTATACGATATATATATATTTGAAGCATAAATCTATGGCCCACACGAAAGCGTAGATAATTACAATGAGAGACACTTTTCGTTTACAGTTGTTAATTTTATTCAATAAATCAAACTGAAATTAATTGCTTTCACATTCTACTAATAGTTCGATAGTTCAAGTTCGTGAAAAGTAATTTACAATAAATATTTTATCTCGTATCTTGAGTATACTATAATTAAATACTATAGTTATCGCAATTACCCCTTTTTTACCTTATACGTGCATGACATTTTTTAAACAAGTAATCAGAGAAGTAAAATTTCTAAATGTGGTCCTAATTCGATGGCGGGAGAATGTAAGAACCGGATGATGAGAAGAATCCGCGCGTGTCTCCTCGCGTTTTCACGCTAGAAAAAATCGTATCCTGCCATGCTGGCCGAGCGACGACTTTATCAGCGCCTGAAATGATCGCGTTAATGTCCGTGAAACGTGTAATTTGTAAGAGTGAAACGTGTTTTACATAGTGCAAAACGGGTTACACGGATACAGTTAGCGATCTGTTGATAGAGGGATTTTTCCATCAATCGGCCGCGTAATTGCACAAGTGGCAAATTATAGATCTTTACGATGGCGCGGCGACCCGTTCCCTCTGGATAGTTACGAATATCGTTGTTTCCGATTCGAAAGGGAAGGAATTATCGCGTTCCACGCGATGTCGATTTTCGCAGCCATTTTCTTAATCGGGGATAAGTGGACTATTCCGTTCGACTGGGCGGTTTGAAACAACCCTGCACACTTTTGATCTCTTGAAAGGCTCGAGTTATAGGTTTTCTAGGATATGAATAGTGTTTCGTTTTTACGAAGATCGAGGTGAACAAATTTACTGTCTTTTTTCTGCAAAATAATTGGTGAGTTATGAGATCGGTATCTTTGAAGAGAACGGCAGCATTGGAGCAATTTTGTTCTATCGAACGCCAGACAATTATTATACAAGTAAATGTCAGAAGGTTAAGATCATATGCGAAAAAGAATATTCTCAAAGTTTTTAAACGGTATATAAAGCGATTGACAAAGACAAAAGTATTTGCTGAGAAGAATAAGGTTTAAAAAATTGATACAGCAAACTTGAACGTTTTAATAGAATAACCTTATTTGTGGTAATATATTCAGTATATTGCCTCATCGGTTACACCTCGTACTGTACAATCTATATGGCAGTAGATATATGTTAACACACTTGCTCAATGTATATGACGATTTATACTTCGTATAAATTCAGATAAATTGTCGAAGAGTTCTTTTTGGTGAACGATTCATTTTCCTGTTAATCCTCATCTACCTTTTATTCCAATTTGAAAGATCACGCCATTATGTAGAAAGTTTTTATTTGAAAAAAAATATTAGTTGACGATGAATAAATTTATACGTTAAGCTATTCACCTTGTCACTATATTATTTTTTATCGTCGTATCAGTTTGGTAGCAAAGAAAAAATGTGATTGGGCTTTAAGAACGGAAGATAAACGAACGTTAAAGTAATATTTACTTGTGCTCGAAATCAACGAATTCTAGCAATTTAAATAACATCCTTATAATTCACAAAAGACCTATTTCGAAGATACACGTGCGAGAACTTACATAGACCACAATCTTCAGAAATTTTAACTCTTCAATTTGGAACAGTTATTTTTTTAGAAAGTCGTATGAATATCAGAAGAAACTGGAATGTGGTTTTCATAGCTGAGATCGTTCATTTTTTATAACCATCAGCAAAAATAAGATTTCATTAACCCGACAGTGTCATGTTAAAATTTAACATGACTCGTTTAACGAGGTATTGCATACTCCAACCTATTTTCCTTTTAATTTCGACATTGTAATTCTACTGCAGTATCGTGGACGAGGGGCCTGGGGGGTGTCGCGCGAATTATAAACAAGCGGTGGCTGAGCATGTGCGTGGTGGGGCTAAGACAAAAGACAAGAAGTTGTTAAGGAACATAAACGAATTAACAACAGTATGAGTTGAGAAGTCAGAGAGTGCGAATTGCGTTGTCGAGATAATGTTGCTAGCGTTATTGAGAGAGAGTTGAATCCGTGGTTACGAGAGTTGCTAATTAATTATCCAGTTGTCTCAATTATAATACGTTGTTGTGATTAGTTCATGTTAAATAACCATCGTTTCCTGTTTAATCAACATCTGTTTAATCCATTTGTTAGAAATAAACTGATCATAGTAGTACAAGATACTACGCTACTTTATATTGAATCATAAATATGCTTCTCTAATTCATATAATACTCACAAACAAGCGATAAAGAATATAGAGAACTCAAACTCTATAATAAATATTATTACTTAATCCTATTTTCCAAGCAAGATTTACTTCAACTATGGTTAAGCATAATAGATCGCCTTTATAACTTTAATGCATAAAAGTAAATATTTCTTGATAACAGAATAATATGATATTCATGGAATATTAGCATTCAGTATGTCATATGTATCGTAGAAGATATTGAACTTTAGCAACAGCAAGGAAGTTTAGCAAGAAAGTAGCACAAAGGTGTACACAAATTTCCGTATAAATAGATCTTTCGCTTTATACTCCAAAAGCAATGTCTGTAATAATTTTAATTAATATTGACAGCAAGGAAATGCGAAATAAAAGAAAACAGCGAACGACTAAATGCCATTAATTTATTCTATGATACTAATTAAAATTCTCTAAAGTATCGTAAAGTATAAATACAATTAATATTGACTACGAGACTATCGACTACAATAAAAGAAAACAGCGAACAACTAAATACCGTTCATTTATTATACGATACTAATTAAAATTCTCTAAAGTATAGCTTTTGATGTGCTGGTTCAATGATGTTGGGTTATATCGTACTCCATTACACCATCGTCTGATTAAACATGTTTGCAAGATTTCTTAATGGCACGCAACAATAATGGTACTTAGTTAAACCTAGTAATTTGACAATTTCTTATTGAGAGATGTCTTTTAAGATTAGCAATCGATAAATACGAGTAAGATCGGTTTAAGTATCCTCATCGATCCTTTGATTCATGATCGGTACAAAGTTACAAAGGAATCCCCATGAGACAAACGGCGCTTCGCAGTGACAGGCGAAAAATTTCTCTTGCGCCGCTTGAGCGAGGCGCGGAGAATCGCGTTCCGCTCGTGATCCGCGCGTCATGCGCGCCAGAGATTGAACGCGTGGGCGGACGAAAGAGCAATGTTGCGTGGAAGAACGAAATCGCAACGGTCGATCGTTTACGGGAGCCGCGTTTAGCCCACTTTTGGCCATTAATCCGCGAAGCGACTATACGCCCACGGTATAGAATCGAGCTGTACATATACAGGGTGCCCGATAATCAGTGATTATTCTACGTGTAAAAATAAGGAAAGAAAAAAGGAGTAACATTCTCTTTCGTTCGAGGAATACTTGTTTTCGAGTAAATTAAGTTCGAAAGTAAAATTTAATATTCTTGTTTCCTATAACAAGTCTGCACTTTTCTAAAAACATGTACAAACATAAGAATGAATCCCCTTAAGAATGTATTCTTAAAAAATTTGATTGTAAATTTTATGAAGGCAAAATTTCTTTTTATAGTTAAGATCCTGATCTACCGTTATTTTTAGTAAAAGAAACGCATGTTCTTCGGGGAAAGAGAATATTTTTTTCGGAGGAAGTAAGGACCATATTTTAACAATGATCGTAGGATTAAGAGTATAGAACAGAAGAAGGTAAAAGGAAGTTTTTTACGAGCTGTTATGATAAAACGCAGAGGGTAGAAAAGTACTACTTTTCATTATGAACGAAAGAAAGATTCGTGCTTCCGATCGAAGCGTATCTCTGAAAAACACTTGGTTGAACATTGATCATTCTTCCATTGGAAAAATTGGTTATCTTCCTGAAACCAAGTTTTCCAATTTTTGTTCTTCTTATTACGTTGCAACCTCATACCTTTTGCCATATATGTACGTCATAGTAAAATTTGTATTTCGATTTACAATAGACTACATATGATTATTCTTTTCCTTCGATTCTTCAATATTAAAGGGTTTTATTAATTTCTTGCAAATCCTTCAAGTATAGATTGCTTTTTACAAGTGTAGAATACACACTCGCATATTTATGAATTGATTGTGATGTAACAACGTACGTCTCACACAAAGTACAATAATTCACACAGGTTATCAAGGCATAAATAAATTAACAAAAATGTTGTATCTATACAAGATAACGATATACCCATGAACAGCAATAGTCAGTAAAAATTTTGTATTCGTAGACTGTAGAAATTAAAAATAAAAATTGCAAGTTTCATAAAGTTTTACTAATTTCCTGAAGACTTTTCAATTATCGGTTTGCTTTTCCATAACTGTCCTCAAATGATCAACTGTGTAACTGTCATCCATAATTGTTATCGGTTCCCCCCCAAAAAAATTTCGTCGTTGATAATTTAACCGTAGCCACGTTCAAGTATACTCGATAAATTTTCAGATTGAATTTTTTTCTGATACGTAACATCGTATGAAAAAATGTTCTTCTATATTTCCTTCGTATTTTATCACAAGGAATCGCTTCGTTTTTGCTCGTATATGTTATTCAGCCGGAGCCTGCACGTATATTGACGCAAAAGAGCGAGCGTTAGCGTGCAGACGCGTGTGGGTGCGTGTGCACGGTCGCAAACCGGAGAATGCCAGAGTAGGGCGTGGTAGAGCCAGTGGTCAACTTTCCTCGGCAAGGCCGTACGTGTTCTGGCAGCGCGAGCTGTCAGCGAGCTCGCGACATGTTTGTCCTTTCTGCAGTACGCGCCGCGCGTTTGCTAGGCCGAGATTCGAGAGAAAGTGGGAAAAGGTCGAACGAGTTACAAAATTGTAACACTATTACTGCAATAACTAGGAACGCGCGCGCGCGTGAGCTCTCCGCGCTCGCGCACACCGTAACTTCACGAACGATTGCGCGTTCTCGATCGAGAATTGCAACCAACCGGCAATTTATTCTCAAATTGCAACATTTAGAAAAGCTTGCCTAACTTTCGATCGGACCATCGATAATTTTCTTCCTCTCCTTGATCCCCTTGCAAATACTACCTTATTCTACAGGTAATAATTATCTTTTTCGAGAGATGTTCCTTCAAACACAATATATTTCCATGCTATGGTTTGATAAGTGGATGATCACCGGTTTATCTCGGTAGATGTTACAGATTTAACAGATGAAATAATTCATATGACCGAGCGAGGAAATTCCCTCTCTTTAATAAAATTAATGTGTAAACGAGCATACTTTCGCTGTTTGCCGATTGAGTTTACGAGCAGATTGCTTCATGACCTACACTAAACGAAAATGAGCGAATGCTCCTGCTCTTGCACGTTGCTTCGAACTTATCTTTAAATAAAACATTTTGAAATTTTATTACTGTTGCTGCGAGATTCCATTCTCACGATTATAAAAGTTCGAACCAATCTGAAAATCTGTATACAAATTACAAGATAATTGCAAGACCATATTTCACAGAGATCTTGAAAGTATTTAAACACTCGAGATTCTTTTGCTTCAATAAACGTCACTCTTCAGTGGAATCGTTATTAAAACACTTGTTATGTGTTTAGACGGTTATTCACGCTATATATAATACTATTTTCTTTTTTTTTTTTAATTAAATGTATATTCGTAGTAAATATCTCGTATCTTCTATATACATTTTCAGATTTCTTTCAGATTTATCAGTATAATCAGAAAAACCTTGGTTCGTTACCGTGTCAATGAAACCTCAAAATGTTTCGTATAATATATTCATAAATGGTGTTTATAAGTGTTCGAATACTTTTGCGAACATGTATAGTTTGATAGAACAATTATACCTAAATTTAATTCAGCAAGAAATAAATCTAAAGTATATCTGTATAAGTCAATATGTACTGACCCAGTCTGTGTTATCTGAGGGTTAATATTGATAGCTTTGCATCTAAAACGTTGTTTTAACGAAGTTTTAACTTGTCCAGTTAATACCAGTTATTTCTGTCCTTTGTCATTTATCAACCATATCAAAGAAGAAACTTGCTATTTTATATACATTCAATGATAAAATGATTTATAATAAGATATCGAAATTTCATTATTGATTATCTCGCGGATAATTAGAATATTTATATGATTTGCTCTCTTTTGAACTAACTATGAAAAAAAATGTCATGCAAGTGTCGGAAATATAAATTTAGCATTTTTAACGAATAAATTATTTGAGAAGAAACTGCGATAGTTGTATTTCAAGAATTTTTAAATACATAACTGACATTTCCTGTAAAGCTTGTATGTTGAACTTGTAAATCTAGTATAATGAACGTAGTTAGTCATTCGAAAAGTACCTGCATTAAATTATGTGAAAATTACTTTGATTTAATACGTATATAATGTATATCGAAGGAATTACTAACGTTTTAGTGAAAAACGACATTTCTTGTGCAATAAACTAATACGTAACATTAAGTAAAGTATGATTAAAGAGATCCAGTACATCTTGACCATCGTGAAATAAAATTAAAATTATTGTAATCAAAATCTACTTGATCTTAATTGATGACTCGGTTGTTAACTAAATGTTTAACACCAACAGTAAGTTGTCTGATTTCCTAACTTGTTAATCGGCTGAAACGAGTTAGTTCGTTACTCGGATTACTCGGAATCTCTCGAACATAATAATTTGTAATTTCCTTAATTTTTCAAGTGTCGTTTCATTTGTGTTAAATATGCATTAAATTATACTTACATTTGTTTGAATTAAAATCGACATTTATAACAGAAATTGATTTATCCTTAGTTATCCAACTTTTAACTTTATGATTATAATTTCGGTCCAAACTATTTTGTCACAATAAAATAATTAACAAAATATCGATCAAAGTATTTAACGAAAGTATTCGACCAGTATCAAGCTCTAAATTAGTGACAACAAATATTATTTCATCGAACGTTTATTCACAATTTATTCGACAAATTCATCCAAAGTGTTGGGCGTGTTCGATGTTGTTCTAATAGGTCTGCGTTGGAGTTTCTTACAAAGTCAAAGGGTTTGATCATTTTCGATTTACATCAGAAAAAATAATCATGATTTGACCGATTGTAACTTATTACTTCATTTTAGCTTCTAATTCTTATTTTTATTACATTTTTTCCATTGACGTAATCCTTTCGTTAATGAGAAAATTGTCAAGAAGAGGGTAGTTGAAATGAAATTTCTTTCGATTATGTGTTTATTGTTGTAAAAAAATGTTCAACGCCAAATATCTCCTTGCAAATACGATTCTTAATTTTTAAAATTCCTTGTTTTTTGATTGTAAATATTGGTTCTTTCTATGTTATTAGTATACGAATCTTTTAACTATCATATTTACTGTACTTAGAGGTTTATCTTTCGAATCTACACAAATCAGCACCTGTAAACATACCTACTTGCACAGAAGTTAAATGACTCTGACAAAAGAGATATACCTGTACAAGTCTGGTACTGTTATTAAGCAATTTCACTTGACAGAAACACTTAACTGTTGCGTTTGAATACTTCATCGACCACAAATTCTCCGTTTAAACCATAAACCGTAATCCATATATTTTCCAATTCTCTATTTATCTTCGAACATTCGACGAACCCAATGTATAACTTCACGTGCTTTTCCTGTCTAGTATACTGAAACACCAAGTGGAAACAACGTAAGAAATAAAATCAAATTTTTTGTGTGGGATATAGCTAATATAAAATTAATCGGAATAAAATAAAGTAAAATAGCAGAGAATATAAAATAACAAAAAGAAACGGCAAAAACGATAAAATTCATCGACCAGAAATTCTTCATTTAAATCGTAATTCGTTTATTGTTTTTCAATTCTCCGTCTATCTGCAAATATTCAATAAACTGACGCGTAACTTCGCGTAGTTCGTTTTGTCAAATATAACAAAGCACGAAATAAAAATAAAACGTAAAATAAAGCAAATAACCATAGAGTGCTATATACGATAACGTAATACGGGTGTAAAAGAATAAATCGAAATAAAATGAAAAAAGAAAAGAGTAAAATATCAAAAAGCAGAGAATACCAAAGAGAAAATTGACACATGTACGAGATTCCAAATAATTAAATAAAAACTGATAGATACGTGATAAGACCGACAGATATGTTAATAATATAAAATATCAATGAGCGTAGAAAGAGATGAAAATAAAATATAAAATTCTGAACAACGACGGAACAAACGACAGCCGTGACACCCTATCACCGACAGGATATTCCTGTAATCCCAAAATTGAAAGCATCGCGAATGCAAAAGCTCGGCTAAAGAAACGCTGTACGTGTTCGCTAGAACGGAGGTTCGATCTCGCGGGACTGCGAAATTACCACGTTCAGGATTAAATGGCAAAGGGATACGTACGGCTCAGAGAGCAAGCTGATTATGAGTCAGCATCGAGCGGGTACGGTGATTACAACGGCATGTAATTGCACCGCGGCTCGTTTAACATCGCCGGCGTCGAGCGGTGTCAACTCTGTCTGTTCAATAAGCGCCTACAAACCTATATTAACCTCGCGGAGGATGCGTCGCGAATCGTTTTGCGCGTTCATGTCGCCAGAAAATAAAAATGCCAACGGACTAGAATCTATGGGATGGATGATGGATGGCGAAGAATGTGCCAATGCAATTCCTCTAAACCAGCCATTAATTTTCTTAACGGATAGATTCTGTTTGATATTTTTCCATTTTCGTGTTATGCATTCGCTATTTTCTTGCCGTGTTTCTTTTATCAATAACGGGTTAAGAAGAACACGAGGTTATAAGATGCGGTGATTTTGTAATCTTCTTCTTGTTTCTTTTCCTTTTAATTAATCTATTTTTAGTAGCGGGTAAAAGTAACGTTTCAAAGCACGATGATTCAGTGATATCGAGAATGGGAAGAAATACCTTCTGCTTATTAGAATGGAACACGAGAAAGTGAGGGTTTTTGGATTTTCCAGTTACAATAAATAGTAAATTGCTGCCCTGGCATTTTAATGCAACTCGTTTTTACGAAACGTAGAAATTCTACAGGAAGTTCGTTGCTAGTGCTACAAGTTATTATTACGATCACATAATTCAAGCGTTCTTTCAAATGTTTCCATTCTTGGTTATTCGCTGGAAATTAAAACGTAGATTAATCAGTTGATTAGAATCATGCGAATTACATGACGCAGATATTATCCTTAATTTAATTCACGACCCTTTACCGAATATTGCCATGTCAAATATTTTCTGGACTCAGTATCAACGTCTCCTTCGGAGTTTCTTTCAAGTAAAACATTCGCAAACGGCATTAAATATTTGTCTATTTATACTTCGATGAAAATCTTTTTTTACGAATGAAATATTAGCCTTCCTGTACGACCAAATGAATATTATCAGCGAAATTTTATAAAATTACAAATTGTAACAACCAACGAAAATTGATGAAATTATTCCCTTATATGTTCCAGTAAATCGAAAATTTCTATCGCAAAAAAAGAAATAGAATGAAAAGATTAATTTACAGCCGAAAAAGGGCACAGACGTTATTAAATTTACACCGAGAAACGAAAATCAATTTAACAAGACGTATACAATCGACGTCATTCTCCCGTCATATTATTTCATCCTCAAATAAGAGTCATCATACTTATTTTCGAATCACTTAGGTGAATTTCGTGGAGTACATTTTCTATGAACGCGAGCACCGAGAAGAAATTAAAATCGCTTTACCGTCGTGCGGCCGACACGCGCGAAATTCATTTTGCACGCGCGATGCGCGGTAGAAATTATTGGCGATTGAAACTTCACCAGTCGTTGGTTAACCTGACATCCAACCGCAATTTCTCCGTGCTACGTGTGTCTCTGACACGACAGAAAGAGAGAAGAAGAATGTGCCTCCTCTTCGGGATGTTTCTCGAAGGAGCATCGGCGGTTATAGTAATCGCTTCTGCTAACAGACTCTTACGTAATCCTCCTATACGCCATCGGTTGTTTCAGCTGACAATCCGATGTATGCGTTACTGGCGCCATTATTTTCTGGATCATTTTCTGCTACCATCGTGCTTTCCCAACGCGTTTCATCCATTCATCAATCGAATTCTATCTGTCCGTAAAAGGAAGTCGCGTTGAAATTAAATTTTTCTAAAGCAACGTCAGACGCGAATAAGGACATACAATTAGAAATCAATCGGACAGAAAGAAAAAATGCTCAGTTACCTCTTGAATGTAAACCTTCTAAACGCTAGAAGCTATAAATAAAAAGTACAATGTCTGAAAACAATTAAACGGAAGTACTATTGAGTGATACATAGTTTGATGTACTTGAATCTAATTAATTGCCGTATAAATGTTACAATAAATACAATGGTGTGCGAATTTTTGTAGCAACCGTATAAGAGAACTGAAGAATATTGGAATCAGTAGGCGGTAAATAGTGATTATATTGAATTTTAATGATAATAGCGATAAAGATTTCGAAATAACGGAGATATTACATTTGGTAAAAATGAAGTTTTAGTTATAGCGTGGTCACTGGTGTCGTCTAAAAATAATGTTCCGTGACTTTACTTAAATTTGAATTATTTGTCGAAGAATTAAGTACCAATGGAAACAATTGGCCTCAAGTGATATCATCGGTCATTTAAATTCGTTTCCATGAATCTTCTTAGCATTAATTATCTCTCCTTGAAGAGACTAATAGAAGTCGCGTAATCACTCGATCTTCAAGCATGTATTTTAAATTTCATAGCCTTCGATCGCGACTGTTTCTTTGATATTCTCAACAGGAAGAAAATCTGTAAGAGGGAAATGCGAAGGAACGCATACCTGAAATCCTTTATGTTAATCGAGACTAGAAGAGACATTTTCTTACAGCGTATAATAGCTCATAAAGCATCGGCGCGTTATTATATCTAGAATGGCATGCTATAATCAAGTCCGATATCAGAAAGCGAACGCTATACTTAGAGCCGAGAGAAAAAAGAACAGAAGAAGAAGAAAAAGAATGAGAAATGAATAATTGAGTATCGAAAGGATTACAATGTAAATAGAGAACGATTATAGCTGCCTGCGGCTATAAAACACGTTCTTTACTATGTCGCCATTGTCGCCTGACAGCGTGTAAAGGTTAAAAGCGAAATCATTGTGACAAAACTATACCGCGTACTTTTCATGACACCAATCCCATTTCCCTAAACGTTGCTCGGATATTTCAATATTTATCAACCTCATATATACTTCTCCTCTTCGTTTATTTTAATCCAGATTCGATCAGACCAAAAGACAAAATATCAAATTCTAACATACACCGATTTAGCGCACGTTTGAACTTTTGCTCATCTTCGAAACGCCGTTCGCAAGTACTTTCCACGATGGCCACTCGAAATTAGGCGTGTCAGCTCGACATGTATAATTTCTCGCCTTTTGACAACCATCACCGGGCTCTCTATCGCTCATTTCCATTTCCCTCGTTGGGCTTCGTTCAACTTTGTACGTTATCAATCACCTGTTTTGCGCGATTGCATCGTGATGCCGTGCAATCTGTAATTTTAGTCGACGATGCGTAATTCCTGATATTAGCGTATACGAAGACTCGTCTGACATTTCTCGGAAGATTTTCAACTGCGAATAAATTAGCTGCGGTTTCGTTACGTAGCAAACGATTTATGGCTACCCTCCCTCGAACGCATTATACTCTTTTTTTTTTCTCGCGAATAACGCCTTGGATCCGATCGTTTCGCGTACGCGATAATTTACCAAAGCCACGTGTCGTTTAGTACGAGACGCGGTTCGACACTGCTCGTTTAACAAATTTCACTATCGTCCAAGGAAACTATGGCTTATAGCCGCCAGCAAGAGTACAGGCAACCGTTAGAAGACACGGACACGCTTCTCATTCATCTGTTCCACGTCAATGGTGGAGTTAATTGGGTTACTTTTTAGAATGGGCGTGGTTACTGGTAAATAAATCAAGCGAGCGGTTAATGAGGAATAAAATTATGCGAAAAATAATGACATTAGGCTATTCCGTAATTAATGCTGTCCTTGGTCCGAATAAGATACAAAATTACCAACTGCGATTAATCCGAAATGAATCTTGTATTTTTCTTTTTTTGTAATTTTTTATCCTTTTCTATTGGTTCTTATTCCAATTGTATAAAAGCTTAATAGTAACAATTTTCGTTTAAATTTAACTTTCAAAAAGGCTGCATCGCTTATACGTTGTTTTAAATTGCTTAATGTTGACTAATTGAATTCACTTATCTAAATATAAACTTGTATTATTTAGACGAAAAATCATATCTCCTGTAACATGAAATTCAGTTATGCGAACTATTTATATCCATTGATTTTCCCGTGATCGCCCAAGGAACAACTGTCCTTCTCCATTTTTCGAATATTTCGGAGAAAATGGCGCGTATTTTGGCGGCCCTTGAAATTTTCTATGCTTTTTATACACCTAGCTGTCGATGCTTTCAGTAACGAAACAAAGAAACACTATGAAAATTGAAAATGTTTACCTATTCGTCGACTTCCACGGAACAAAAGATTTTTCTCTTTTCTCGAACCTCAAACTTTCAATAGGATCGCAACGCGCGTTCTCGAGGATCCTTAATAATTTTCACGTTTTTCATATATTTGAACGGCGAAACTCTCGATAAGGGTATCATTATAGTTTATTTCACGTTATAATTGTCCTTCTTTCTATTTCTCAGTATTTTCGATTCTTTCCTCTTGGCTCTGTTTTCTAGTTATTCCTTTTCCGTTTTCACGCTTGTTAGACACATGCTCGATCCACAAAAGGTCACGCAAATCCGGATACGAAGGCTGGTCACACGCGAACGAAAATACGTCAGAGGCTGGAGAACGGTACCACGCGCTGTGACTCTTTTTCTTTCCGCGTTCGCACCTGGTCGATTGAGAAAAATCAATTACACACCTGGTATCGATCTGTCATTCTTTGAGCGTGATATACTAAGATTGTCTTTTTGTTGGAGCTTTTTCCTTCTTCCAGGACTTTGTTGAATTGATAAATTTACTTATTGTGAGGTTCTCCGAACGTTTTAAGAGAACGATATTGGACATTGTTGGCTGACTCATAGTCAGTGGCTATGTAAAAATGTGTAATAACGATGTATCATCGAGATAGATATCGATCTTCATTCACGAAAACGAGTATTTTCATCTAAACCTGATTTAATTCTTTATATCCTGAAGGATATCACTTTTCATTACCATTGTTAGTTTAATTCCAGATGTTCTGAAACATTTTAAATAACACGTGTATTATAAATATAGATACTTTTTACCATTGTTACAGCATGAATGTAAAGATCCATGAAAACAATGTTTTTAAATATCGTCAGGATCGCGTATTTGGCTCCTTCAAATACGCAATGCTTTAATACAAAGACGATACTTTAAATAGTAACTACTTGATGGTACTTTACGCGCGCAATATTTTTGTAAATAGTACTTTATGTCTTATTCTACGACTAAAAGTGGCAGAATATTTATGGCGATTCAATTACTTATATAACAAAAATTTATTATTTTGTAATTGATATTTGATAACAAGTGACATAAATTTTATTGTGCGATTAAAAGTAACGAATATTCGTTACCGATTCGATTATTGAGACAACAAGAATTGGTTATTTCATGATTGATTTTCCGATTGATATTAGATAAGAAATATTGATACCGGTGGCATCGTTGTTGTAAAAGTTTTATAATTTTGATCTCGAGAAAATTATAAGATTAGAATCTTCTCGAGCGTGGAGAAATTATTTTTCTACGAAATATTATCTTCTTTAGGGGGATAACACAGAGATTATCTCAATCACGGAGATATCTCAAACGAGAATTGGTATCCTTACGTCACAGATGATATCCAAGAATTTCGATTGTAATTGCATTTGATAATAATCGACAGAATTTTTCCTCCAACTGACTCGTAAAAACGTATGATTTGTCTTGAATCAGAATTCACATGTAGGAAAGTATCGATCGTGAATACAAGGAAAAAGGGAGCAACGGAAGCATAGCATGATGATGATGATGGCAAACGATAATGATAACAAATTTCTTTTAAGGATGTGATTAACGGCGATTTTTCTGGCAGACGGAGTTGTAAATTCGAGTAAATCAACACGAGCCAACCCGATGTCTTCTGAAATAATTATTTTAAATTGCTTTTCTTATTTTATGCCACGCTATATAATAAATCGGTGCACGCAGCGAGATTATACGCTTCGAGCGATGAAACACGTCGAAAAATCTTCTGATGTACCCCGAGAATTTACTTTAGACGAATTTTTCTGTACAAGTGTAATTTTGTTGTCACTGAAAATATCGTCGATGCTCGTAATCATATAATTATTGTACGAACGAGTGCTAATGCCATTCGCGAGATCACTGAAATAATTGGGTGAAAGAACTCGAGTATAACGAGCGAAGGCCAAATTACCTGGCTACCTGAATTCTACGATAATTAACTGTAACAATAAATGACTCAGGAATACCAGTCCGATTAACCAGTATCAAACCGATTAACATTGGAAATCTGACTGTTGCCACGTTTGATGTTTCATCGATCATTTTTTCAACGACGGAATGCGGTACAAGTTGGAAGTTTGGTAATAAAGCGGCATTTCCTTCGATCATATACATTAATTACATTTTAAGTCGATTTCACAATCCACACTTTCGTGTTGACAAGTTAATTGCGTGTCACATACTTAATCAGACACAAGACACATTTTGCTCATCGTTCGTAATTTCTTTCAGTCGTATCTCGAAGAATGCATTAGTACAGTTTCGTAATGAGCACTAGGTCGATAGAGAAGCTAATGGCGTTCCCCCAAACGAACTAAGTCAAAATAATCTGAGATATAATTATAAAATATTATTCACTGGGATCGTACGAGATAAAAAGTAAAGGGACCTTTAATCTTTCTAACCAAACAAGTGAAAGCGCTAATCATTTCGCGATTAATCATAATCATTGGAATTTTTTTTTAGATGTTTCGAGTTGTGAGATTTTTATTTGAAATGTCTTGCTGGGGATTATTAATCGATTTGAAACGAGTCCTTCAACGTTTAATTACATCGAACAAGAAACGCGAGATGCGATCTGATCTTTAAAGTTTAGAGCAGTAATATCGATGCAGATTGCTTGTAAAATGTAAAAGAAGATAAAAGTCAAATGTGGGAGGTACGAGAAATTTAAAACGAATATATTCTGCACATGGATAAGAAATTTTATTTAAACGATAATATGCAAGGCATAGAGACTAAGAGCTTCTTTCTAATACAAAGTCTAGAAAATTATTAACTTACCAAGTTTTTATTATTACATTTTTTGCATTACGAGTGCGTTTGTACAGACGATAAAGCATTAATTCGGTTTATCAGTTTTAACAAAGAGAACAAAGAACATTTCCAATTGAGAAACGTTCCAGTTAACAAGATGAGAAATGGACCAATCGCATAGAAGTTAAGATTAATCGGGTAGAAAAAAATGCAACAGAAATCCAACGCCATTAGCGTTAAAAAGCTTAACTCCTCAATCCCTTTTCTCTTTTGCCCTACCTTTTTAATCTTTCTCACAACATCATGTTTAATAGTTGTGTGTCGGTTACGGATACACGTCAAGGTGGTGACAGTGTTTTATGAACGAAAAGGTTAAATGATACTCTGCTGCATATATTACGTATTTCTCAACTGTCAAGTTTTACTTTTAAAAGCACCATACAAAGGAAAGAAAATTTCATATTAAATCTGTGACTCTCCTTTTAAAACTTCGTTGTCTCTTTACCTTCGTGCAGTCTCGTACGCCATATAGGCAACTGTTTGAACCTATTATATTGGGTTGGCAACTAAGTGCGGATTTTATCAATACCATCTAATGACAAAATTTGCGATCACTTAGTTGCCAATCCAATATATTCCTCTAAATACCAATGATTACGAATGTCACGTATAATCTCTTATTTAGACAAACTATAAAAAATTATAACTAAATATAAAGAATACGAGGCTTTATACATAAAACGATACTAAGTATTCGAGTATATGCGAATATTTTCATAAAAGACGTTGTAAGTAGATTATTAGATCATAAGTAATCTTTGTAAATCAGCAATCTAAAACTAAATTCTAAATCTAAAACTTCTATTAAATGAATGCCATTTTCTAAAGTTTTAATTTATGGTACATATTTATATATATATATTACTTTCACGTGGTATACGTATATTTTTAATTAATGTTCGTTAACGTAGACAATCCTACAAAGAATGCAATTTGTCGCGTCGACACTGTCGATTTTGTTTCATGATTCAATACCGAGCGTGCTTAATTTATGACATTTAATTTACAACCTCGAGCGTTATTATTAACTGTTTTCATAGTGATAGAAACTCGGCGATCGCTCTCGCGTTCTTTCATTATATATTCACAGTAATTTCCATCCGTTTTCTCATCTTCGTTTGTTAGTATAATTTAGTATACTACTGTGAGAAATGTTCCAATGACGAAATACAAACTTTGTGAAGTGAACCTTATGAAACGAACCTTTTATACGTACAAGGATGAACAAAACTACAAGGACAAAGTAAAATACCATTTAACTGTTTATGTAATTAATTTAATTAGTAGATTCAACAATAATTGCGAATAAATGAATATATCACGTTTCTACACAGCTTCACGGTAGCATGATGCACAGCTTCTTTTACTTTATCATCAGGGGTGAATCTAAGACGAAGTAACGTCTCTTTGAGCGAAGATGCGATAATCACATACTGCCATATCCACGTTATAAGAAGGATACGGAAGAAGTTCAAACTCAGATTGTTGAATTTTCACAAAGTTTCACTCCTTCGACCCAAAGATAGCGAACTGCAGCACATTGTTATTTGGTGGTGCAATCTCGCAGAGAAGAGTCCATATTTATGTCCTCCTGAACGCTATGCGCACTAGTGCGCAGACCAGCTACTCATCATACAATACGAACATGTTTCATTGCATCAGTTTCTCTCCGCAGCGCTTACCGAGTAATTTAAAAATTGTTTTTACGTTTTAATTCACCTTAAATTGATACGTATCTCATTACGAACGAATAGATCTTAGGTTGCAAGAAACCTTAAATTCCGTTCATCGTATTAATTAATCCGTATCTCTTGACAAACGAATGGATGTGTTAGGTTGTGAAGAACTTTAAATCCTAAATTCCTTGTGTAAGCTAATTTTTCATTATAAGCGAATAAACTTTAGGACGTGACAAACCATAAACTTTATTCGTCACTAGACAACGAAATTTTATGGAAATTATAGTCTTAGTAAAAATAGTCACAGACTTAGGTGTATTATAAGACAAAGCACTATATTTTGGGTATTTGATATACTTCTTCATATTTTGTATTAGGTTGTCCGAAAAGTGTCTTTCCTTTACAGAGACGTCTACAACAACGCATCTTTATACAAACATGAAACCTAATCTGTCGAACGTTGTGATCTTTATTTCGATGGAACAAAATGGATCATACGTAATTCGATAAAATAATATAAAACGGAAAATGTTGTGTATCCATTATTTCCTTATAAAACGAAAGAAACTTTTCGGACGACCTAATACTTTCTAATTTTCTAATTATAAATATAAACGCATAAAAATCCGTGATTTACTCATTACGAATGAACGAAGTAACGCTTATAGAACAAAGTTGATCTCATCGCCAATAACGACGACAAAATCAAGTCTCCTCCTATGAAGAGTAGCATTCTGAGCGGTCGACATTTCCGGGAATCGGTGTACACCGACCCGAGACGAAGGTATTCCCCAATGCACGGCAACATCCCATTCTTACGGCGGGTTTCACTGTTATCTATGAGGTAACACGGGTCCATTCATCATCTGCTCATTAGCGAACGGTGCGTTATCGCGTGGCATCGGCGCGCCGTATCGTTGCATGCATTCGAGTTCCACGACTCGAGTTTCCCAATGGTGTAAGACGTCGAGCAACGATCCGCGCCCCACTACGAAACAAGAACAATAGAAGCTGATTTTTCCGGGACGAGAAAAATAGTACCGCCGCGTGCGCGCATCATTTTTCATCGTCGCGTTGTTCGAATTGTCGGCGCACGTCCGACATTATGATTTGTCACGAGCGACATGGGACGGCTCGCGTGCTTTCCAAATGCCAGACAAATGTCAAACGCAACGTGCGTTTTCTTCTTGTGAATCGGTCGCATTGTCGGCTCAAAGAATTCGATATCATCGAATTAGATCTGATTTCGATCTTTGAAGTTACTTGTTTTATCGGACCAACGATCGTTTAGCGATCGTTTAAACGTCGTTTCTGCTATATATCGCAGACTAGAGATCGTAATGATGGAAGTCGAGGTCGAGAATTTAAATTTGCTCGCTTATTTCAACTCTTACAAGTTCTATGTGTATTTATTAAGTTATGACTTTATTCTCGTTAACTCTGATTGAGGTATCAATTTTATTCTCGGCCATGTCATTGATTTTTACAACTTAGGAAAATATCACTAATTTTTTACAGTAATTAACATAGAATACTATGTTATGGAAAGTGACAGTGAATCGACTTGCACCATCGTGATTTTCAGCCCGGCGTATGGTAATTGTATGTGTGCGCTGTTTCGTGAAGAAATATTCGTGCACAGCTATACAACATATATAACAATGTCTAATGTTACGTCCATTAGAAGATTATTATATAGAAACGCTTTAAAAGAATAACACTGTGCGAGACTTTAAATATCGTATTAATCCATCGAGCGATTAGATTTCCTTGATAAACATTGTTAAATCGTGAATTCTATTGTTTTCCAAATTAACTCTCAGAAGGACCTTTAATTTTTTATTCCTCGCGACATGCGTTTGTTTCACACAAATTAAGTTAAATATCGGACTGGTTAAAAAGCTCATCAGCGAAATTCTCAACAGAGGTTCGACTGTATATTTATCTTGGAACAATTAGAAATATTAATACAATCGTACGGTGTGCATGCCAAATTTTGAGAACACAGGTTTGCTTATCGAGTCGAAGGAGTTACGATAAATCTAATCGAATTCGAAAGGAGCAGCGCGCAAAGTTTCTATCTTGTTTTCCGCGTTGTCAGAAAGTAACTTCGTACTTCCTGCAATGATTAGTGTACAAGTTGCAATGCTACTTTCGATTTTAAGACTCTCAAACTTCGTCGCAAAACACCACTTACATCGATTACCAAGTAAAGCTTTCCACGTATAACTGACAAAGTTGTATGCATTGAATCAAGCAGTTAACAGCGATAGCATTTGATTATGGCTCTAAATAACGCTCTTTCTTCCGATAAGTATCACTTAGTATGGTTTATTATCGTTTATTTGCATGCGAGGCAATTTTGCAACATCCTTAAATCGCCTTTTAAAGTGCAACGACCGTTCTTAAGCAAAATTCTCGCTGTTCTACGAATAAATTATGGCTGCGTGTCATGCATAGCCGTATATTAATACCGCGTGAACTTTTCTCTAGCGATACATTATACAGTCCATGGTTAAAAAGCAGCAATTAATTATCGATTATATATGCTATTTCCCGTTTTCTATTTTTTTATGTAGTTCGTTTAACCTTTTCTATATATTAACATCCTGTTTGCCTTCGTTGCATTCAACCTTTGATGTCAAGGTGGGGGTACTACCAATAATATGATTGACGTTGCAGCTGATAGTGTCTGTTAGATACCGGACTTTTTAACGTCCTTCAGCGATCAATGGATCAATCCTGCGATACTTCGCGGGCGCACGATAAGCGCAATCTATTGAAATCCTCGATATGGAAATTGTAAGTCTATACTCTGCAGGGAACATGGAAATTGGAATTTTACGCTTTGTATGGATTATGAAAGTTACTAAATTAAGAAAAAGATCGAATAATCGAGTGGAAATGTAGTATATTACGTACGAGATTTGTCGTCTGGAAACTATTAAATCATTTCCTGTTGATTCTTAAACATCCGTATTCTTGTTGATATTATTACAGTTTTCTCGGATTTGATTATTTTGTTTATCAAATTACCGTGTCGTGAAAGCTGACACAACGTAACTATTTTGCTTAACGATGCACATACGTATATCTATTTTTTAAGATTTTATTAATCGAGAATATTCAAGTCGCAAAGCTCCCAAAAATTCTACAATATCACAGATCGTGATAATAAATAAAAAATTCTCAGATTGTCTGAATCGAATTCTGTCAATTCTATATTGTTAATCAGTTTTACGGTATTTTTTTTACACTTGACACTTTCTAACATTAATTTTGTCTATTACTCTTTATCCAAATTCGTCGAAACCTTGGTAAAGCCTAACGCATTGTTGGCTATCTTCCACACTGTTTCCGGAATACAGCAATGCTATAACGAGTTTAAACAGTTATTAAAATATAAAATTGTATAAATTAATCGTTTAAACTACCCACAGCCGGTCAACGATATGTTAAAGGGTAAAAAAAATTCGAGAAAACAGATTATGTTGTCTGCTAACTTGATCATTAATAATGTTGCTGTAACACGATACGTAAGTTCACTCAATGACATTTTGCTGCCAATTGAATGATCTTAGATAAGAATGAGATTCATAAATATACAGAGAGATCTATTTTATCAATTGGTTGTATTAGTCACATCAAAATCGTATGATTTATTCTATAGATGTTGCAGATGGATAAATTTGTAATCCAATAAATTTATAAATAAATATTTCATCCAAAAAGTCGTGACTAACGCAACACATTTTTGCTTTCATATATATTGTTCCATTGTCACTTTCCTTTATGATGTATCGATTTCCTCCATTTCGCTTAAAACATTTGACTTTATAAATGAAAGCTGCATTTCACTTACAGAGGAACGTTCACATTTGCTTCATGCAATAAATCTTAGTCTTTAACGGTATCTTGCTACTCAACTTCGCGAAGTATTCCTGAAGTTGAAGTAAGTAAATGCCATGTGGATTAATGAGTGATTAAGGCAACGTAAGAGGAATGTGCTTCTTCTTGTCGTAATTAATGTACATTCTCGCTGCTCTTTCGGGTTTCACTCTGAAATACCTGTTTGATGAATTAGAACTTCATTTCTTACCATAAAAGGTGCATTTCTTCGGTTTTCGCGTTCAGATACTTGTTGGGTGAAGTAGATCTTTACGTTCTACCTTAAAAGGCAAATATGATATTTCTTGAACGTTGATATCTAGTTTCGTTCAACGCACAGGTCTTTATGTAAGAGGCAATGCGTAAAAATACGATTTTTATCGATAAGAATTGTCCTTGTAATTAATGTGCCTTTGTTAATTAATTGATATATACGTTCGAAGACTTGTTTCATACATTGGAACAAACTTCGTGTTATTTTCTTTTATGTTCAGCTTGGTTCAATTAGAATTTGTTTTCTATTTCAGGGAAGTTACAGAGTAAAGACATTTTCAGCGGAATCGTCCTTGCTGCTGTCGCATATCGTAATGAACTTGTTTTCGTTGTTTTTCTGACTTCCGCGTTCAAACACTTGTTTGTCTAGTAAACTGCAAGTTTATTTAGTTCTTAGCAAATGGGAATAAGAATAGCGAAGTTAATGGATTTAAAGATATGTTAGAACGGAGTAAGTAGATTATGTTGAAAATATTGATAATTTCTGTCGATATATGTATATTTATTTTTCCTAATTAATAATCTAATTAAGAATAGTTTAGTTTAGAAGAATAAATATAAAACAAAGAAATCTTCAACGTCTGAGAAGGAATCGTTTTCTTATCGTTGCACTTAATATGATAGTTTCACTGGTTCTTGCTCTTTCTTCGGTTCTCATGTTTAATTACGTATTTATTAAATTGAAACTTTGGTTTCATACAACAAAACTAAATAATTTCGCTGACACTTGTGTTTGGTTTCGTTTAACTAAAAGTGTTATCTATAGAGTTTGCAATATTCGGAATAATCCTTTTCCTCATATTCCGCGCTGCTATCTAATCTTTGCATTTTAATGCAACGCTTTATCGTAATTTTTATCGTAGCGTTGGAATAATTTTTCTACGAATAGTACGTTCGTGCATAAATGAAATTTTTAAAACTTTTATTCTTCTCTAACAATTATTTTCCATTATTGCTCGCATTTCGTAATTCTATGAATATTAAGTTCCACGCAAACTATTATCATAAAGACGAGTACTCGTCATTCAATTTTCTAACTCAACAAGTATTACTTAAGTTTCGCCAAAGCGAGTATTTCATTAGAAAAAGTTCATATTCAAAAAAATGTACCTACATGCTTCTTTTCGCACCAATTCATAAGCCAGAAATTTCATTTTATTTCGACGTTACAATATAGCAATCGTTATTCTTGAAAAAAAAACTTTTATTGCTCGAACACAATATGTACACCGAATAACAATGGTGGCCACATATTACACCAGTTAAAAAAGGGTTATAAACTTCTGGACTTATTACTCATAAAAGTGCCCAGAACTATTAAAAATTTCGATTATTTTATCATTATTCGTTCTGTACGTTTTGTTATCGGGCCGGGTACGTTCGAGATAATCGCGTTGTTTATTATTCAATCGTGATCATTTTGGCTTAAAGGAGAAATCCACAGACAGGCGTTTAAACGATGATACATTGTGTATTTGATTGTGATATAATGACAAAAAATGAAACGTCGAGTTGGTAGTAACGTGAGATACTTCGTTAGTAGGAATTATTGCTATTGCCTTAATACCATATTTTAAAATTTAATGCTAAATGATGGAAAAATAAATGATATAATATGCATATTTTGCAATTTGAAATTTTCTAAAGACTCTAAGCAGCATATTAATTACGGAAAATGGAATTTATACAGTGTCTGAGAAAAATATTCAAATACGTGTGAAGATATTTTCCGTGTACTATATTAAACATATTTAAAAGTTCATTAGCACTGTTATGGCAATCGGTTGTATGTATTTAGAGTGAATTATTCACCGTAATAATAAGGCACACATATTAATCATACGAATTTCACATTTTTAGGAGAATGAATAATTCCGCGACTCGTTGTACATTGTACTACTTTGAATTTGACATGTTTTTTCATTTTCAATTGTATCATTCTTCAAAATTCTCCTGTGTAATCATAGAGCGACACTAAAGTCAGGAAATCAAGAAAATTATATCCTACTGAAATTCTCCTTAAAATTCGCGAAATAATATTAAAATCAAATCCACGAAATTGTAATTATTATTGTTATTTATGTTATTTATAGTCGCGTAGATTATCATGGTCACAATGAAAATCGTGTCATGGTGAAATTCTCCTCTTTAATTATAAAATGACGTTGAAATTATAAAATCGACAAGAATGTATTTATCATGTTTTTCTTCTTTATGTCGCTTCAACCAATTGTACGCACCGTATGATTAATCGAGGCTTCTTTCTACTGATTTGCTTTGTAACGGCGCAAGGTAAAGACGGAGAAAGAAAGGGGATCTTTTTGCAAAACGAAATTACGCCGCTCACTTTCGTCGAAACGACTTTATACTTCCACCTCGTAATTTCTTTCTGGCCTCTTAAAGGCATCCTTGCACGTGTTTATTCGCGCGCTTCTTTCTTGCCTTTCATTTCCTCCTCGTTTCAACGATAGCATTCTCCTGGCAGGATCCGGGTGAAAGGAGTCGTTTCGTGCCGACACAGGATTTCGCGAAAAAGGGACGCTCGATCGTGCGCAAGTATTCAAACCGACCGATAAAAACGATGATAAAACGTACGAGCACGTGCTCGAATCAGCTTTCCGATTGCTTTTGTCTCGTCTTGTCTACTTTGGCGATTAATTGTTCCTTTCGTAATCGATCTTCTGCGTTTCATCCTCTTCAGATCGCCCGCCAAGATTTTTTATCGTATACTACAGCGATTAATTGTTTTTGGATTGTAACTGATTATGCTTGTTTTGTTTTTTCTGGCTATATTTACAACCTTCTTTTTCTATTTTATCGCGAGACTTTTAAAGATATGTCATTACGTTATTACCAGATTGCGAATATTTGTACCGACCATAAATATCAGAACGTTTTAACTGATTCATGACTATCGTATATCAGTATTAGAATGCATAAATTAATGAAGAAACAATTACTAATACGCCTCTTATCACCTATTTGTAGATCAGACAGATAATCAAATTTATTAGTCTAGAAAATGACTAATACAAATATCTTTTGGTTAATCAATTATTATATATAATATTATACTATAAGTTATTATTTAGTGGTTTCAAATATCACTGTTTTAAGTTAATTAGGAATATCAGTTTGGAAAAAGTTCTGTCATCTGATCTGTATTTTAAAGACTACGTAGTTGAAGGTAATAAACATTCTATTTATATACATACGGTGCCCTATAATCAATTATTTAAAGTAGTCAAATATTCAAGCTGTGTGTATTTATATCATTTGTAAAATCTGTCTTCGTTTTATATATCGAAGTGGTATTCAATTTCAAGAGAATCGTAGCGAAAAGATAAAGAAGGTAAAAAGAGAAAATAAGTAAAGCGGAAAGAGATTTCGAAACGTATAGTAGCTCATGAAAATATTCCAACACTTGTAGAAACCTTTTGTGCAAATATCGTGTGTGTTATAGGAAACGTTTTGAAATTTCATTAGCGCCATAATGAGATCCGACTATTATGATTGTATTAGTAAAGCTTGAAAGAAATCTAAAAATAAATGTATATCGAAGCTGCAAGGTATTTT
This sequence comes from Bombus difficillimus, assembly GCA_014737525.1. Taxonomy (NCBI): domain Eukaryota; kingdom Metazoa; phylum Arthropoda; class Insecta; order Hymenoptera; family Apidae; genus Bombus; species Bombus difficillimus. Next base: position 1,375,063 of record JACXIT010000199.1, on the reverse strand, counting down.
AAATCATCCATTCGTATTAATAAACCTCAATATTCAAGTGGGACAATATTCAATGCTTATTATACGCTTAACGTGGCCAACCATGCAGAAAACCTACTAACCTTTTATTAAATATTTCATTGCAATAAATATTTTATAATTTTTTTATACATTTTCAGATTGGTTTCAAATTTTGCCAATATAATCGTAACAGCAATACCTGGTCGCGGTGCTAATGAAATTTCGAAATGTTTCAAACCACGCACAATGTACATGTACATAAACGTTTTCTATCATAAATGTTCAAAGACCTTCGTGAGCTGCCGTATTAGAAAAAATATACAGCCGTAAGAGAAAGAAGCAAGACAAGGTAGAGCCTCGGCGAGATATCTCCAACAAATCGACCATCGACGAGGTCGTTGATCTCGATTAAACGGATCACAGATCCACCGTGAATCGAATCGTGATACTTGCGGACTGGCATTTTTTTCTAGGCGATGTAACGCGAGCTGGAAAGCTCCGTTGATGAAATCTCGCGATCGATTTCGCGCGGCCGCCTCTCCATGCCGGTTTCATTTAGACTGTCCCGTGAGAAAACAGGAAAGTGAATCGAGAAACATCGGTAGTCGATCGATACCTCGTAAATCTTCGTCGTTGATAGCTTTTTCTTCCTATCTGTCTCTTAGAAATCATAATAAACGTCTACCGGTTAGACCAAGAAAAACGTCTCGTTCGAATAAATATATTTCGCAAAATGTCTGGCGTGACTTTTAGATTGATTCGAATTAGATGCGTATGTACATTGGCCAGGTTGCTTGATTACGTACACGAGTATGACGTTATTCATAACGTACGGGTTAACATTAATTTTATCTCATTGAGGAGCTCATTAAACGAGGTAGCCTTATGTCCACAGAAAAAGAGAGAGAGGGAGAGAGAGCTGATCTTTAGAAATGAAAAGATTTGATGATCTGGACAATGTCATCTTCAGAGTTTCTAAACTTTCTCCTAGCAGATGTTATATTGTTATATATGTATGTAGTTCGCGATACACGTGTTGAGTTATAGGAAGTCGAATGAAGTAACGAAGTTTTGGAACTACATTTTCATTTTAAATTTCTTATACCAGTTTATCTTCTTGTGAATGTTATTATCCGTGGTATTTTTATGTCTCCGATTTCTTTAATGAGTAAAAGCGTGATAGTAATATATTCTAAAGGAAGTTCTAACGATAACTCTGTTTTCTACATTCGAGTTAGTTATTATATTTCATTATAAAAGCTAAAGGAATAGCTTCCTTTACTTCTTCTCGCTCACTATTCTTCCGTTTATTTATCCATTTATCTTACCATTCTTATTGTTCATTGTTAAAATCTGATCTATCTGTTAGCGATATCTTTATCAATATGTCTTGTAAAATACAAAAATTTAATATTTTTTATACAATGTTATTATCGTATCGTTATTAATACATAATTCTATTAATAACGTGTTGGAATATCGTATGCAAATACAAAATACCTTTTCGTTTGTAAATAAAACATATCGAATATCGTAAAAATAAATCATAAAAAGGCAATATATCAACGAGAGGAATGGTAACTTTCCATTTTCAAGCTCTTTATCATAATCCTGTGATTTCGAATTATCTCAACTTAAGAAAATGATATAGAATTACAAATTTAATTCACACATATTTCAATTTAATGATTATACATATAGATTTCTAATCTAAATAGAAATACATAAAATCTTCGAATTAGTTTCCTATGAAAAAGGGAAAAAGTAATATCATACAAGTACAAATTTTCGAATCTTTTCCATCTAACCATTTCCTCGACTCCTATAATTTGGAAACAATTTTACCGCGCTACTATCGTATTAAGAGGAATAATTTCCAGTAAATTCCCAGGTTCGACAGGTGTGTTCGTTCTACGTGATTCGATAGTTGGAAGAAAAGCACGCGAAATATTACAATATTCCTTGCAGACCGGTGCCAGGAATAGGAGGGGGTTAGAGATCTTAATAAATCGCAGCTATCGGGAGATCATTAATACGCGACAGGATTAATGTTTCTTCTAGACGGCTACAGACGATTAGGGATCTTGAAATTACAGTAGGCGGCCTGTTGCTTAACCGATGGAGACGTAATGCTCACCTTGCACTGTCTAGGATTACCTAGTCGATTTCGACCGCTGTCTGCCATGAAATCGCGGTATCGATTTTTACGCGTAACACTATTTTTTCTACAACGCGGCTATCACACGCTCACGAGCCAAAGGACTAATGTATTTACAAGGATTTAATTCGATACTGGCCGCGAGAGGGTCGAGACACGACACACGACACGATTTCTACGGAATAAAAGCATGGATGGGGGAGAGCTACGCTTCGTTTTAACTCTTTCCCCTTTGTTCTCGTTGTCCATTGTAAGGAGATAACGTGGAACGTCCTTTTATATTTAAATTCCGCTCCCTTTTGCATATCGAGACTCGCGTTACTAGATATTACGTAATACTGTGAGAGCAGTGCTTCTTTCCTTCTTTTCGCTTAATTGAAATATACCAACGCGACTGTGTTGCCTGATTTTCGTCGTATGAAATCAGATGTGTCTCTTTATATGGTTAATTTGTCGAGAGAAACGACACATCTTAAAAATGATCTTGATATATCGCGTTAACTTTAAAAACGAGAAATTTAATGACAAGGAAGTATCATAATTTTCTTCTTTCTTAGTTACTTATTTAATGTCATATTTCCTGAAAGGATATCAGGTTAAATGTATTGCTGATTGACGAGTTTCGCTGATTTTTGTACTTAATGGGCATGCCTACTTGTTTTAAGACGTTTAAGGACTTTTTAAGAGGCATTTTCTTTCCAAGAAGTGACTGCACGCTGTTGGGAATTTTTAATTTTTTCTTTGTCCTTATTATCACATTCCACGCAGTAGTCCTGAAGTGCGTGTTTTATGGTGACACAGCTACGTAATAGCTACTTATATAGGTATACATCTTATGTGTTTCTTTTCCATTCACTTTAGTTTTGGAAAAAAACCACAACTAGTACTACTTGTACTACTTTTAAGTACATTGTATTACATTAGATTGCCTATTTAACAGGAACAATGTTATAATTAAATGGAAAGTTGTTTTAATTCCTCCCCTTGCTCGTAGAAAGTGTTATACATAAACAAAATTTTATTAGACTCTCCCAAAGACGATTAACTAAATTATAAACAAGACAAAAGGCTTTTCATTGTTAGATAATTAAGTTTAATTAATAATTTCCTACTTCGAATTTCCTCTTCCTGGTTGTGTCACTCTTATAACATATCTGACTCTTACAGCAAATATGTAAATCTGGTTTTATTTAAGTCGTAACAACGTGGTAAATAATATTCTTAAATAAGAGTGAAAGGAACGAAGGTTTGTTTTACAGATATTTATCTGGTAACACAAATTCTAGTTTTAATGGAATACTTCTAGAGCAGAAACTAACGCGATTTACCGGACTGGAACTTCTTTATCAGTTCGATAGCATTCTTTTCCTCTTTAAAGCGATGTATCGTGTTCTGGTTGCAACAAAAATCTATACTTCTAATCAAACAACCATTACGGAGATTAAGTCACGAATTAACTCGGCAGACTTCTGCCCTGTTTGCAGTCTGTCGATTTATTTGTTTCAGCGATTATCTAATCTAATCTTTGCGCGTGGACTCGTTATATCTACCATCAACTTTGTCGACTTCATTCTATATGAATTTCAGAAATGAAAACGTCATTGGTATTCATCACGTGAATTATTTTAAAAAGATCTTATTGATGTAATTAGTAATTCGTTTGATAAGTAATGGAATGTTTTTTGACGAACCGAATGTCAAGCAATGAAAATCTTGATTAATAAATAAAATGTAATAATAATAATAATATATAATATTATATTTTTCAACAAAAGTCGCTTACAATTAGCACAATAAGTCGATTAAATGCCAACATGATTTCATCATGATTCTTTCCAAACAGTTTAAATATACAATCACGCACCTACGTTTGTCGAACAGCAAGGAAAGGTCGAAGAGTCGATCAATTAATTAGAATTTTCCTTAATTAAGAGACGCAATTATGAAATAGATCGTAGGATGGAATCAGAGCCTAAGCGGTTAGCTACAAATAAAAACGGCTAGCGTAAAATACAACACAAATCTTCGATAATTATATCTTGCAAGCAACATTACTTAAGATGCCAAGTTTTCCTTACGCTATTAATTGCTTAAGAAGGTCAATAAGTGTTAACTTCTTAATTAACAAATGTCTTCAATATTGCTGTGTACTTACAGGTAAATGCACGAAAGTTCATCGATGTAAACCTAATGGGACCTTGTCCCCTCTTTTACTTTCTTATTCTTATCTTTTTTACGTAATATGCTTTTTGAAATAATCTTCCAATTATACGAAAATCTTTTAAACACACGAAAGTCTCGTTGAGTGGCTTTTAGTTACGTAAGCATTAAATTATTTTTATCTAAGTTTGAAGACTCGCTGCCTTGAGATATGATATTTACTCGGAAAAAAAGTGACGTTTCTAAACATTTTTCTAGAAACATGAAATTCGATTCGAAATTGAGTTAGACACAGAGTTATTTGATGAACGGTTTCATACACCCGATCCACTTTAACTTGGTAGAATACTTTGAATAGCTCTACCATGTTCGCTCTAGCAGAATATTCCAAACTGAATTCAAGCCATTAAACTTTCTCAACCGTGGTAGAGAGTAGTAATAAATTCAATACGTTTAAACGTAATCGCACGTAAAATCAAGTTTGTTACTTTAACCTAAATTATATAAATACTTAAATTATTTCAATTATTCTAATAAATCAAAATCATTAAAAGATATATATTTACATTGGCGAAAATGGAAATAAATTTATGGTAATAGTATTTCAATTTAATCGAAGTGTACAAATTAATAATTAATTTGTACACTCGAATCTGTATTTACTGTCTTTTTATAGCATTATATAGCAGATTATACATTTAAATTACCTATCAAAACCTATGATTATAATTAATTTTACTATTTGCTATATGCATATATTGTTACATAAGTAGAAGTCTTTCGACCAATTTAAACAAACCTTTCTAATCTGACTCATCGTTCCGAAATTAAAGGATCTGAACACGAAGGGTCTGTAGAGTAGCAAAATAATTTGTTAGATTCACAGCAACAGTATTTACAAACGTCAGTTTGATTGTTACATATTAGCTTCTGAAAATGAACTTAATTACATCATAATATTCTACCATACGTATGTATTAGATTTTCCGAAAAGTTTCTTTCGTTTAATAAGGAAATAATAGACGCACAATGTTTTTTGTTTCAAATTAGTTTATCGAATTATGCACGAATATAATAATAGAAATATAACGAAATGGATCATACCTAATTCAATAAGATAATATAAAACAGAAATTGTTGTTCATCTGTTCTCGTCTTATAAAACGAAAGAAACTTATCGGACAACGTAATAGCTACGATGATTGCAAGATTTTATATTTTATATATAATTACAATAATTTTCAAACTGAAATACGTCTGTCAAAAACTATTAATTTAGAGACGCTGTCATGCATATGCTCGCCATCGTATGTACAACGTAATCTTTAGTTTTCTTAAGAAATAATCGTAGCTATATGTCGCGCATATTTTCGAAAGGAAGTAAAGTAGAACACGACTAACTAAAGCAGAATAGAATTAAAATACATCTCGTTAAAAAGAATCGAGGTTATTTTTCGACGATATATATGATCGTCGTTATATGTTCGATATAATTCATCATTGAAACGGTTCTTTTGAAAACTATCTCACGTGTTTTCGTAAGGGACCATTCAGCATCGAAAGAAACAAAATCGGTTGTTCGATCAAACCTCGATCCGTTAACCTGTCTCCAGTAAATCAAGGAAAAAAAAGTCAGGCCAAAATGGAGGAAAAAAGTGAACGAGGAGGAGAACAGTAACCAAGTAGAGCGTCACAAAATGGAGCGAATCCACGCACTAAACGGGATTATATCTAAAATGGCGGTTATAAATCGCGCGAGATCGCGTTCACCTGTGAAATAGACATAGTCTCTGCCAACTACTGTTACACATATCTCTTTCTCCCTTTCTCTCTTTCCCTCTTCCTCTCTTTCTCTCTTTCTCTGTCTCTCTCTTTTTGTTCCTCGCCACGTTTCTCGGTTACAAAAGAACATCTCGGTGAAGGTTCGACCTGATATTGCTCTGCTCCCGGAATCTAACGGCGAGCATATAGATCAAGAAGACGTTTGAAAGATGTCTGGATCGGTTTCGTGGCTGACGACGGAGGAGGAGAAGCAAAGGTATTCGAGAGGACGCGTTTCGTAGGCGCAAGAAGCCCCAGAAAAGAGTACGAAATGAGAGGAGAAAAGAAAAAAAAAAAAAAAAAAAAAAATGGGCCTATGGCAACGAGCATCGAGGGTATTCGAAGCCAATGTAAATCTTCGTTGCATGCACCGGTCGAGGCAGTCGCATTTTATGCGCCGCTATTGCCTCGTATATCGAGTAACCATACCAAGGATCGTTGCGAAATGAAGATATATACGCGTGCAGGATCGGCACACGGTGGGCTCTTCTCGTAATCAGCCATCGTTCGCTTCATTTTTCATCGGGCCATCTATCTCTTTTCTTCTTCTTTGTTTCTTCTACGTTCGTTCATCTCTCCTCGTACATTTATACCTTGCCGCGGCTCGTTTTCCTTGGATTTTTACGCGTTAACGTTATTGTTGCTCCAACGATTCTTTCGTTCTTTTCGTTTTGCGTGTGAAGAATTTTTTCCTTTTTTATCGCTGTTGTATGTTATTATATTTTGTGGAAGATGCTCGGTTTCGCGTTTAAATCGATGGTTCGATTTGTTGGATTTCGTCTTTTTTTTCTTATTATTATCTCGATAGGCTTTCTATATTTCATATTTTTGATTTCGACTCTGTTAAATATCCCTCCGATTTGGAACATGATATTTTGTCACTCACGTCGTTTGTAAGAAACTTTGACGCGTGCCATTCTTTTTAGAAATCCAATGTACTTCGCTCCTGACAATATTTAACAATGCGTCAATCGTTTAATATTTCTATAAAATTTTACGTAGGAGAATGCCATTTACTATTGAAAAATATAATAGTTGCACTCATCAACTTCGAGAGTGTATCTTTAAGTATGAGTCGAATATTGGATATTAGTTGTGTCTATAGACAAAACTCATTCCTAGGAATAATTACACGCAATCGTGATATTTCTATATATCGTTTAAAAATGAAAAGAAAAAGTTGTTGTTCCTCGTTAAGCGTCTCAACAATATTATGATAGCATTCATGCATAATGGTAAAAAGTATGAAAAAACGTACAAGATACATAAAGGTGCGAAAACATGTAAAATATCCAAAGTATACATAAAGATTTGAATTCCCATAAAGTATCCGCATTCCAGCAAAGAATATAGCACATCGACCTTAGACGAACGTGAAATTTTAAAAGTCAATCGTCCAGTATAAATTCCAATAGAATTTCTCGTTTAAAATCTCCAAAACCTCTTTCTAACTGTATTTTTCCGATCATAATCCCGATCATAATCTCTTTCATATCCCAATTTTTCGATACCTTCTCGCCATTCTCTTCCTCCATCTTCAATCTCTGCGACCTCCTAACTCAATTGATCCATCAATTTTTCTCACCTTACGAACAATTTCATCTGAGCTTCTGAAATTCCTATCGTCGCATCCCCTATTCGTTTATCGTACCAATTATTTTTCCACGTTTCCCTTTCGTCGCCTCCTTCTTCACCTTCAGCTATTTCTCCCCACCTCGCTCTTCTCATACTCTTTCATTCCTCTCGCTCTTTCTATCTTCTTTTTCTTCTTGTTTCACGGAGACTCCGGTCTGGTCCCATGGAGAGTGACTTCTCTCTTCTCGCCACTCTTCTTTGCTCTCGAGGCTTCGACCTGAATCGGTTGGGAGAAATTGCGCCCCGGGCGAGGGCGGATTCCTCTCCATTGCCGGCCATTTCATGTCTACCACTTTTTTTTGTTTTTCTTTTTATTCCACTGGTTACCCTCGATCCATTATAATTATCCTTACATTTCCGAGCGGTCTCAATCGCCTGACGATATTTTAATCGAGCACCTTATTAATAACGATTAATTGACCGACATTAACGTCACGTTCATTTCGTCGATCCCGTTTAGGATTCCACGCCGACAATACGATCCACTGCTTCATTTCGAAAGGATATTACGATCGCGTGCGCTTAATTAACTCGAATCACGATCGGTAAATGGACGTGTTTCGTCTTCATGTTGCATCCGATAGAGAGTTTCGTGGTTGATGACAGTAAAAATTATATTCCAGAGTGAATGAAACTTGTGTATCTCTGTGTAATTATTAAGCATAGACGTCTGCAATCTTAATAGGTATATTTTACCAGTAAGTAATCTTTCTCTGTTTTGATTGGCTGGATCGTTGGTCGATTTTCATGTTGATAGCGAATTTCTTTTCGATCGGAGAATATTTCGATTTTGACAATTTTTCACAATATTGTTATCGTTGTTAAAAAATGTAAATTTGCAGAGTAACATTTTAGAAAAGTAGTAATTTATTATTATTATTATTATTATTATTATATATTATTAGGCTGCGGATGTTTGGACAATTTAAGGATGCGAAAATATGTATGGTGCATGTGATACCCATGGATATGCAAAATATCCAATATCATTGTAAAGTATTAATTGTAGAGTAAAATAAATCTGCATTCGCGTCTCTTTTATTTAATAATATTCGTAAAAGTGTAAATTTGCATAAATATTTGCAGTCTACCTGTTATCGATATAGGGCAGAAAATTATATATCTTTATATTTATTATTTCATTATTACGTGGATATAAAGTAAAAATTTACTACATTTCCATAACATCTTTCACGTTACACGTAAAGGAATATCGTGTTGCACGAAGTGAAAATATTTACACGAGTTTCTAATATTTTGCTACAAAGCTTCGCTTTCACTCCAATTAATACAAATAAAAATAATTATCGAATTATTAAGTAATCGACTTAATCCAAATCTCTATCAAACCGAAGCAATTGTTGAAAAAATTCAATATTCACAAAGTTTAAACGAATTAAGAGAAAAAATGACGGTTGGAATGAGAGGTAATGCAAAAACACTTACGTCCGAGTAAACGTTAGTAGGATTCCTTAATGTTTCCACGATTAAATGATTTCCACGATTTATTTCGCTATTTGAATATGCCACGAACACTTCAATTGCGTCATTACGCGAGCAAACGGGTGTTCATTAGTGTGTTTCAAGCCAGAATATTTAAGCAATAAAATTCCTAACCAACGAAAACACGCGTAATACCAATATACATAGATATATTGTAGGAAGGTTGTCTATTCAAATCTACTTGGCGAAATTTATTGCGTTTTCTCGGCTGTGCGAAATTCGATAAAATGCACTATCTTATTAGTTTACATAAATTCATTTCATATTCATTAAAAGAGTTACACATTCTGCGCGATTCCAGTCTCTAATTTATATAAAATACTATTGAAGTAGTATTATATAAATACTATTAAAGTATTTCATTTTTAAAAAGATAGATAAGATTTGCACATTTCTAGGGATTTATAGTTCATATCAAAGAGATAATTACAGATTTTTCAAACGTTCATACATTAATTTTCCAGATTCTGCACATTTAAAAAATTTTATGAAATTTTATGAAATTTTTCAAAGGATTTTTCTCAATGCTTTTGTGTATTCACAGTTTGACTTTTCTTTGATACTTTTTGATTTTATTTATTTGAAAAATTTTTATTGATAATTCTATTCGGATACGCAGAGACATTTGAATTAATAAATTATATAAAATAATCTAAATAGTAAATAGCCTATCGTTGTGTATCTTAATTTGTTGTCTAATTAATTTTATTAGTCCAATATTAAAGTTTTTATTCCGCGAAATAAAAATTCCAGATGTTTGATAAAAATATTATTTTATCAAATATACATTGATTCGTGCTTTTGAATTACTAAACAAATAATATCTCAAGAATCGAGTGCATACTGTAAACATAGCGAAGCGTTTATGGCACACGTGCACACGACATATACAGTTTGCGTTGATTCTACACGGTACGTAGTTAAAACTTGAAAATATTTTATCAGACTTTATACAGTTGCTGGCAAAAGGAAACCTTCCTCTGCTTCTCTCGCAATTATGTGTTCACATCGTTTCAAACAATCTCAAAATCTACAGATCTAAAATTTTTATATAAAAAGTTTCCTCTTTTCAATTAAACTAATGTAATCTAATATAGTAGAAATCAGTTTTCATGTCAAAATTATAATCTTTTTCAATATTCCGTGATATTTAAAGCTGCTTACAATATTAAATAAAAGAATAAGGAAATCAATTCTTCTACCAAAACTTTTCTCTTCGATGAAATTTCATTTTAAATTGGATATATATTTTAAAATTGATTAATGAGAGGAAAGCAAATCCTATTTGAATGCAAACAGCTTGTTTTATACATCTTTTACAATTGTTTCGCACGTCCCCGTGCGAGATTCCGATGGTGTAAGCTTTCGATCTTCTTTTTGCCAACAGTTTCGTCGACTTTCCTTCTGTTAAACGCGAATCACGAATTCTCGTGATCGTAATACGTGCGCTTTCTCGCTTCGAACGTCGGACGCGCAAAATCGTGAGAATATACCATTGAGATTTAACTTGTAAATATGAGAGAAACGCGTATGAAAATAATTCTGAAATAGATACAATACGTAGATACAGTAGAATTGAAAATACGACATGGAGAGGAATCGTGACAAATAAGAAACAAGATGAAACAGCGTGCAATTTATTCTTTAAGTCATGTTTAATGTTACAATTTTCTCCAAGTATACAAATTTTGTATTCCTGTTATAAATGAAAATAGCCTTTTTATCTATAACTTCGTTCAATTAATGATTTTATTGTCGTGATTAAACATACTGACAACGTGAAACATAACAACATAATACTATTACACTAAATACAAATTCTGATGATAGAGAATTCTATTATTCGTAGTAAATTGAGAAAATTTGATATTAAATTTCACGTTACGTTATAATAATTTCGTTCGTTTCGTTAATCAGTATTTCCATTAAATACCTTAATTACTGTTCGATTAATTCATCTTCTACACCGGAGGATGATATGTATTAACTTATACGCTTTTAATCTACACAAATTTGATTAACGTTATCTTCATAAAGCCACAAAATCATTTCCCCTCCGTAGTCTGCTTTTTTCCAACGATCACCACGTAATATTAATCTATTGTATATCAATATGTAAATTAATTCGTTATCTACAAGTCGAAAATTGCTTATTTAAAATCCTGAAATTGTCGTGGTTTGCATTTTAATAAAAAAGAAAAAAAAAGAAGAAACATATCACAGAAACATTATTATTTCTTACTTTTGTTAAAACATTTTTGAATTCATCATCCGTAGTCTTTACTTATGTCATTTAGTAATCAGCAAGATTCTATGTAATTAATGGATTTTTATGCATTTATGTGCAGAACAAATGAAATAATAATAATACTAAAAGTATACAGAATATATATAAAGTATTGAAAAATGTATAAAGTATTTAAAGCAGAGTGTTGATTATAATTTTTAATAAGTGCAACAAACCTCTAATTTTCTTTCTAAACGGCTTCAAATAATTTCCATTTAATTTTAGACAATAATTTGAACAAACTCGCGTAAAAATCTGCAGTTTGGTAATCTGGTTAATTAGTTAGATTAATAATCAGCGTTCTGGACGACGCGACAAACCACAACATGTATTCACATGCAACGATTTACAGCGAAACATCATGCCCTCTGCTTTAGATACGACGATCTACGTCATAAATTACACATCTTTCCAACTTTGAATTATATCCTGCCGACAAGATCGCAGCTCGACAAGGAGATATGGCTAACACGCTAATGAAAACATTGTCATCGTGATCGCTGTCGTTTCGAGCAGCTGCGCGGCTAAAAGTCACGGCCGCCCCAAAGCTCTTTCACTTTTCACGCGGGGCGTTAAGTGCATTCTATCGGTCAGTCGTCGTTCCGAGTTAATAGCGGCCAATCGATAACGATACCATCAAGATTCAACGTGATACGAACAGTTTCCATATCTCGTTGATTGCTCGTCTAGGTTGCCTGGGGAACGATAAAAGGTTTGCGTCCAACGAAAAGCGCAGAGGCACGATGAAAAAAATTGGATAACACGTAGAGTACGTAGGAGATGTAACACGTCGATTGGAAAATTCTATCGACAGAATTCTATACGAATGTTTATGATACAATTTGAACGTTTGTATGAGTTCCACGTGGTTTCAGATATAGCGCAACTATTTGAATTATTGGTAGATTCAATAGGTGCATTAAGAATCTTCTGTACCAACGAAAAAAAAAAATTCATCCACGTACGACCACGATGAAGAAAATAGCTTGATAGAAATGAAAAATATGGGATAGAGAAATGGAATAGTAGGTTGATTGGAAAGTTCTGTCTCTAAATTCTGCATAGCATCGTATTAGTTCTTAATGGTTTTATGTCTACGCTTCTAGTTTGTAAACTGAGAAAACTGAGCTTAAAGTTAGTGAAGTTTGATGTTATTTTGTGGAGTTAGGACTTGAAGGAATTTTTGAATATTTGCTAGTTTTTATGTAGAATTTTCATCAGATTATCATAAATCTGTATTCTTTATACCGATGACATCGATTAATTACCTTTTCCGAAAAATAAAGCTGGAACAGTTAAAAGTCTGGACGGCGATACGTGTATTAATATAACAAGAACATAAATAAAATTATTTTATTATAGAATGATCCGGGGATTTCTATAAACGTTACATAGTTTAACAAGAAAGTGAAGCTTCATTAGTATTCAAATTATTGGTAGATACGGTAAATGTTAATATTAGGTTGTCCGAAAAGTGTCTTTCTTTCCCAAACATGTATTTTACAACAGTGCATACAAACGTGAAACCAAGTTTGTGAAATGTCGCGGTGTTTATTTCAACAGAATAAAATGGATCGTACGTAATATAAAACAAGAAACGTTGTGCGTCTATTATTTCCTCATAAAACGAAAAGAACTTTTCGGACAACCTAATACGATTCGGGTAAAATTAATGAAGCCCGTAGATTGTTATCAGACGTTAAAACAAATGGACCGGAACTGAAGTTTTTAATAAAATACTAAATCGGTATATTATACTGTTTATCGGAACAATATATACAAAATCCTATCTCTTTGGCGCTTCTAGTTTAGAATGCTGGTTGACGATCTTCGCCTGCCTTATTCGCATTCTATCTTATTTCAAACAATTTAATAAAAAATGGAATAAGATAAAATAGGATTTCAAGTAGGTAATTTATTCTTATCGTTAGGAGATAACGAAAAGTCGTTGGACATCGAGGAACCGATCGTTTTGCAAATATTAAAATAAAATTCTATTTATTATTATGTAAGATTAGATCTTAATTCGTTCTTAGTAATAATTCATATTATATTTACTCAGTGTACTACAGAGTATAATCCATTAACTCGACATAATTTAACGTAATAAATTCAAAAATAAATAAATAGAACCATACACACACATGTATATTTTACACGCACTTTATACGAACAATAATGATTTTCGTTGCATCTTCAGCAAAACTGAGAGTAAAATTCTACTCACCGTTGATGAATTCTACGATCTGTCACATTATTGCAGGAATGTTCTCCGAAATTGCTGCGACATCCTTCCTTTGTACGTTGCAGAAATTCTTTCACCACCTACACAATAAAGAGACACTTCCATTGCATAGTCACTTCAATTACTTTTAAAAACTTCGATATCTATATGTAATACTTTACAACCGACATTAACGTATATTAATAATTTTATTGACGCGTTTATTCATCGTTGAAAACATTTCCATGAAAATGATTTAACCTTACTCGCTTAGTGGTACACTAATCCGACTAATTCAGTATCCAAGAACAAATAGCCGAAAGAAATAAATGTCAGGGATTGTTTAGTTCATAACTTTTCAAATTAACTAGCCACAGTCATTTATATACGACTGGTTAAATTTATTTTCCTTACGAAACATAATTTGATTATTTGTAGCGAAAAAATCAGCTTTACGTATACATATGAAAATATTCGAACACATGTAGAATTCTTTTATGAATATCGTCTATGTGTTATAGAAAATATTTGAAAATTTCATTAGACTACTAATGGCTTAAATAAAGAGTAACTACTAATGTCTCTAGCAAAAAACAAGAATATATATGTGTGTATTTCATTTGTACAAAAATGTAGTTTGCTAATAATCCTAGCAGTTATTGTAAACTTTAAATAATAATAAAACAGAAACATATACACAATATATATACAAATTTTCTATGGTAAATGTTCAAATATTTTTAAGAACCATTATATGTGGTCACATGTGTAAGTGCATGATATGCAGAAAATGACCACGGAATAAGGATAATTGCATAAAAATCAATTACACTTGCATACAAAAGAGCGTATATATTTCTTTTATGTATACATTACGATCTGCTTTTTTGTTTTATTTATGTCTGCTCACGGCAATGTGAAAACAAATTGTGTATCAAACTGTAAAGGAACAGTGCATAAACAACGCATGGAATTCGTATGAACGATACCATCAAAAAGGTAAAGTATTTTTCACGGTTCGTTTTTAAATTATCTCTTGGTTCTCACGATAACAGATTTACGGTGAAATATATTTTGCACGTTTGCAAAGTATTGAAAGCAGGCAAATCGGTAAAATACGTAGTTTGTTTTATTCCAAGCGTGTAAATTGTTTGCTGCAACGATATCGTATATTTCGGATCTTGGAACCAGATTAAGAATAAAATTTACATATTACGTAAATGAGTAAATACGATGATCGGTTAGTTTCGATTAAATGAATCTATTCCAACAATTATATAATTTTTGATATTTAAAATAAAACACCAAGTAGCTTGATTTTAATTTTTCATGAACATTACTATTTAATACCTGACATTATTATTAAACATCGTAACTTCTACAAAGATAAGATATACGCATAATACACTGAAAGATAGAATTATATAAGATAATTTGTAATAGTTTATTATATAGTTAAATATATGTACATCACGAAGTAATACCGAGCAATTATAATTCATTAATTATTAATAAATTTTTTAAATTATATTATTCATTGATTAATTCAAAGAAGATCATCTTGAAATTTT
The DNA here is from genome assembly GCA_014737525.1 of Bombus difficillimus. Taxonomy (NCBI): domain Eukaryota; kingdom Metazoa; phylum Arthropoda; class Insecta; order Hymenoptera; family Apidae; genus Bombus; species Bombus difficillimus. The sequence goes on along the minus strand of JACXIT010000199.1, from coordinate 1,359,704 downwards.
ACATTTTAATGTTATTCATAGAAGTTTCATAAACTTCATTCGTGAATTATTCTTTAGAGTACTCTATTAACGAGAAGAGAAACAGACGCCTTCGCTTGTACCCACACAGGTATAACTTTCAACAGCTTGCGCTTCAACTTCTTAATGGGTGAGTTATTTGAAAAAGATTACGTTTATGGATTTAAAGGTCACAGTATTAATGTTTTCATATTACAATATACAATTTGCATAATATTTTTAAGAGGAAGTACCTACTCCTTAGACTTTCACCACGTATATACATTTGTACCTTTCAAACTTTCTGTTATTTACAATCATCGACGGTATAAGAGCATTACTTATCACGGAATTTGCATTCGCTTCTAAAGGATTAACAATTTTTCTAAAAATGTGAAGTTTAGCAATATGAAAAACAACTTGCTATGAAAAACAGCAGAACGTTTCCCTCGCGAAACTAACCAATTTGAAAAATTCTACATTTCAGTCAGTCGATATTCTTGCAAGCGCCATAATCTTCGTTAAATTCCACTGAAAATTATCCTTATATCTACGTGAAAATCAGTTCACCGTTTCGAAAACGCCGACGTGACTCAACGTGACGTTAAAACGCGAGGAAAATCGAGCGATAAATCATTTCTGCGATTGATTTAGCACGCGGCATTTAGTAATTAAACCATTTGCAGGATAACTTTCTAACCGTGCGCCGTTCGACGAAAAAACAAACCGGTCGTGGTGCGAATTTTTACTCGAACCTGTTATAGCGATGAAATTATATTTGACACCCGAAAATCGTTCGCGGTTTCAGCTTTTTAATCCTTCGCCGATACTGACCGATCCACTCAAGGGCGCCGTGCCGCCGTCACCTTAATCTTAACACGATCCACTTAGTCTCAGGGAATTATTTTCAACTCGATTTATTCGAGAATCTCGAGGATACGCGTTCGGTAGTATTATTGAACGAAGGGCAGAGAGCAGCTGTGTAAATCTCATTGCAACCTGTCCGCGCGGAAATAATCCACACCTCTTTCGACGTGAAACACATCGAGCGGATCGTTTTTCCAAGCACCCATATCCTATTGGATAAAAAGCTGGTCATAAATCTTCCGCTTCGCCCTGTCGTCGTGGATATAATCTCTGTCGGTAGGTTACCGTCATCGGTACGCTCTTTCGCGCTTTAACAGGACACGTTTAACGGGCCAGAATCGAAAGGCATAAATCTCGCCTCGATTCGTGGATAATTTACGGTCTCTTCATGCGGAACACGTCGAGACTGAGCCGAATTGTTTTTCACGGATCAAGTTTTTCGGAGGTGCAACGCCGAAATTGGACGTGTTTATTCTTTGAGGACAAGTCGATGGTGAATTTGATAAGGGATGCTGAGCGCACCGACTTAATTTTTAAGAAATATTCCGTCAGATATGATTTCATTGAATCAATGTTCCTTAGAACAGAAACTATTTAAAACGTCTAAACTGACATAGCATGAATTTCTAATTCATTGTAAAAATTAATTAATTAGATTGTAACTCTTCGTAAAGATCAAGCAAATTTATATTAATGTAGATTTTTCACGATGCGATATTCGGTGAAAAATATGAACAATTTTTCTTGTAAGCCAATTATCATGGCTATTTTAATAGAAATGTGTATATAGTTTGCTATACGTTTCTCGTTAGTAATTCTAATATCGAAGAATTATTTACCTCGCTATCTTCATGTTCGATATTGTTTCGTTAATTTATCCGTTTTTGTATGTACATTTATTGTTAGTAAAAAATAAACGGTGGTAGCTGAGATTCCAGAATTAAAGAATTACAAAGTTCAGATAATTCATTTACCGTTTTCTAGTCGTAGATTGTGGAAACAGTTCGAAGAGAAAAGAAATAGACGACAATCAAGAATCTTTATGGTGAAATAAATTTCACTAATCACCATCTTTACTGTGCAATTATTGGCAGACAGGTGGCTCATCAGTGATTTTATAAATCAAAAACTCAATAAAAGTCTTTGTGCATCTTCCTAGATCTGACGGTTACCATGTCATATGTTTTCTTTAAATATAATCTTTCACATTTCTTGGTAATGTCGTCTTGGTATCATCGTGCATTCGAAGAGGTTCTACTGTCCTTTTTACAATATATTATCCGAAGAGCAGATGGCAAATAAATGATGGCATTCATCTATGGTTTAATAAATGTCTTCTTAAATCTCTACAGATGGATGATCGTGTCAATTGAAGATTTATCGTGATAAGACTATATTTCCTTTCAAACTGTAATTTGAGGAGAGTAGGAAACTTGTGCGAATAATAGTTCTATGTGCATAATAAAAATTCAACATTTAATCGCGTGCTGTATTATTTATTTCCAGTTGTATTATATCTTTTATTTTGAACATAATCATGCTCTGTGTCGTATCACATTTCTTCCCAAATTTATATCACATTTCATTGTATTCTTGATGTATATTCTCAACGTATTCATATATTCCACATAAGATATACTGCTTGAATTTCTTCTTCTTTTTCAACCGGAAACCTTCAACGTATGAATCAGTCGGTAGCTAAGTAAGAGGACTGCAAACTGATAATTCTCCCTATTCAAACGTCACCCCAAATTTTCGCAAAATTATCTAAAACAATTACTTAATATCTTGTTCCAAGATTTTGTTTAGTGACTATTTAATTTAGTCGCTTTGATGTAGTTACTAAGTATCTGTTGTTGTAACTAGACCGCAAATATTTATGCAGATTCATACTTCCACTAATGTAATTCGAAATAATGGAACCTCGATAAAAGATATAATTGTTAGAAAATAAATGTATGTACATCTGTATTGTACGAGCGACGAATGAAAGAGAGGAAGACAAAAGGAAAACGCTGTTTCAGATGTACGAGAGAATAGAGCGCTGTTCGTGAATATTTCAAGTTATTATGTTATATATAAAAAAGCTATTCTGTTCTAAATAAATTTTATATTTAATAAAACGTTATATAGTATTATTTTAACAATAATGACTGCTGTATTTTGAATATTCTACATATTTTTGCGTATTATGTGCGTTCACAGTTATGCACAATCTCGTTATAACATTGCATCAAATACGAAGTGTTAAACTTTGTATGGACAAAATTTGTACTTAATATTTTCCAAGCTTCGAAATTTTTGAGATAAATGTCAGGTTGATACGATCACTAATTCCTACATGCAGAATTGGTAGGACTACTTGCGATTCTCTTCTGTTTTTCCCCGTTCGCCACGGCCTTTTTTTATCTGAGTATCCGGTGTTGTAAATGGCTGTACAAGGTGGTGAAATACAGAGTATAAAAACTAATCTGTGTGAATCAATTAAATATCAAACCCCAAACCTATTTAATAACAGAAATTGGGTTTAAAATTTACACGTAGAAATGTCGAAGATTTTTCAAACTAGATTCTCTCATAAATATAATTCACCCTTATCGAATTACAAACATATAATCCACGTCAGAAATTAAGTTCAGCCGTAAAAGGCAAAGGGCTAAAGCGTTAATCCTAAACTCATTTAACCATATTCTGTATTCTTTTCATTTCTTCGATCACAAGTTATCGAGGAACAAGCGAGTAACCCAACCAAGAATCCTAATAACAACTACATCAAAGCAAGTTCCACTAACCACCTTTTCAGTGTGTCCAGTATGGCAGCGAACAGGTGGCAAATCGGCGACTTTATAAATCGAGGGATCGATAAATCTCTTTATGAACCTGACCAGCTGAACGTAATCTGTGTGGCGAGTGAAAGGTCTCGCGCAGGACGAGTTCCTTATCCTTCGCTAGTGGTTGCCACGAAGCGACGTCGAATCGTCGTGATTTAACCCCGCGGAGCCGCTCGATTCTCCGGTCTTAGATCCTTAGATCGACGATTAGAACAGGTGTCTTGGATCGTCCTTTCGATCACCGAGACTCGTTCCCGACTAGACTCATCGAAGCAAAAATGTTACTGGTCGCACGTGCACGCGTATCAAAACGTTGAGTCTCGTTCAGGTTAATCCACGTAACTTGAAGACATTTATTTATATGATTGATATTTACCTGATTTGAAATATTCTTCCTACCGTGATCCTCGTTAATCAAGTTACTTACCTTCCTGTAATTTAAAAGGCTTTGTTGTTTTTAATATTCTTCCCGAACAATTTCTTCATTCCCATTGGTCGTATTATATTCAATAATATAATGAACCATTTTGGTAAATTAACAGGATTTAATAAGAACATCATTACAAACATTTCGTACGAGTTTTCGTCTTCTTCTCTGTAGTAAATTGAAATGTTGATTAAATGTTGTTCATAAAATGAATATCGATTCTTAGTGACGAAGTTCAGGATTACAATAACACGGCAATTTCTTCTTCTTAAAATTTCTTAAAGTTTCAACGACAAACTAAAGCCCCGAACGACTGAAATTCAAGCAAATAGGTACTCAGCTTAACCAATCTGAACGAGGCTTTAGCCTCTTGTTGCTGGCAACGGCGAAGAATGTAACAGCGTAAAAAGACCTTGGCAGGGAATATAATTAACAGAGATAAAAAATTCGCGGCAACTTTCAATCGACGCGGCCTAACGCGATCGGCAGGTTCGAATCTCGAGTCGACTTTTTTCTTTTTTCTCTTCCTTTCTTCTCTTTTCTTCTATTGAACAGCCAGTGCAACGGTTCGCATAATTCAGACGCGCGGGTCTCGCTCGCTGCCGATTGCGTACACGCGCTGCTCCTTGTCGCGCGTTCTTTTCATGTAAATCGGGTGTCGGTACACCTATGTGATCACGCCCCGCGGTAGAAAAAGATTCTGGTCGCTTGTCAAGTGAGAGGGAAACCGCATGGCTCAACCGTGAAATATTGGTAGGTAGTTAAAATATAATGGCGGGTTGGTTCGGTAGTCGGTTTATTAGCCGATAAGTTTACATGTTAGATGTTATAACGTTGTATAGTCGGAGAATTATATGCAGGTTTTGTAACGAATGTTTAGATTTGGGTGGATTACTGACGGTTGCTATTGGAATACTTTTGCTTCAGACTTTTACTTCAGCCAGAATGATTCTTTGGTTTGATGCACGCAGAGAATGCAGAAACATTATGGAACTGTGCAAATATTTTATTGCTGCTTTGGTTTTTTAGGTCGATATTTTTTTCATTGGGCATTTAACGACTCATACGAGCTTTATTTTCTCTATAGTATCTATATTTGTGTAGATAAAGAGCATGCAGCTGAAGTAGAATACGACGTTCGTACGGCTGAACAGTGCATAGACTTTTTCGATGGTGTTTTCAATTTTTGGACTGTAATTGTTTAAAAAGTTGTAGGTATAGAAGCAAGCCGATGTATCTGGGCGATTATAGTTTCTATACTTAAAGCTCAATGTAACTTAAAGTTAATGTTCGAGTTCAAATTGTATACACAAATTTCATGATTTTTGCTCCGATTTTGAAATTAAGATTCCTAAGTTACTTGAAACGTGCGTGTGAGTTTTTGATTTGACGTTTAGAGGAAGTAGAGTAACGAGTTTGACATTGTGAAAATATTTGATAACTGCTCTTTTCCATTTAGTTCCTGAAGTATGATTTTTGATCTGGTTTTCAAGTTATCTTTTATTAGAAACTTGTAACAAATTGTGTGTATACGCGTGGAGAATTTTTCAACCCTCTTTGTCAACATAATATGCTTTAAATCCTTTTCTTTATAAAACTGTGAAATAGGTTCGTACATGGATGCACTTAAAACACCTTTCAAAGTCGTTATAGTAAAACGATAAGAAGGAAATTGCTTGTGTGATCAAACCTGAAAATCGCTTTTAATTTCCACCGTACCATTTTATTAAATTACGTATGAATGAAATATTCATATTGACGTATCTCCCCTGCTACGAGAGACAATTAGGAGCGTATTATACTCCAAATGACGCGAATACAGCGCACATAAGTCGATTCCACCTAGATCCAACCTTCGCACACTCGTTGTCGCTCACCCTGCGTGTACGTGACTGTATTGTAAATGTACATGAATGTTTCAATAAACATTAGACGCAATTATTAATTATTAAGTGTATTAGAATTCCATTTATCTGAACTTATCGCAGAACAAACAGTTTACACGATAGAAGTTTATACATAATACTTCGAATTCATGTAATCGGAGCTCACAAATTTTCCGCATATTTTCAGATAAGAAAATTCCACCAATAAAGGTTCGGTCAATCGGACATTAACTAACAATTCATTTCAATAAATGGATTTCGACTGTACTACAATGATTGTCACAAACGATACCTTGCTAGCAGATCTAAGGCGCGTTTACACTGACAGACATTGTCCACGTACATTGCCCGCCTACACTCGCCAAAAGATGTATGTAGATCGCAGGCAATGTCGTTTGTTCACTAGCAGCGTACCGGCTACCCGGGTATATTGCGATGTCGATGAGTTGAAGATATGTTAGAGATGGAACACACGGATTGTCAAAATTCCTCCCAAGTACGAAGCGCAGTACCTTGTGCTTTTTAAATCCTGACTTTTGAAGAATAAACGTATGCACATACTTCTGCAGCCGGATATCATTTAATATAAACAATGAATATTATGTATGACAAAGTTTTCTCCCATAAAACGCTACACATGCGTTTGGTTATTAATATTTGATAGGAAACCAGAATTTAATGATTTGTTTAAAATTTTTCAACTCTTCCAAGCAATTCTTTTTCGATATAAATACATAGGTTAATAAGTTTTTATAGGAAACACCATGACAGATCGAGTAGTGTATTAAAAACTGTGTAATTCTTTTGAAAAAAATGAAGTTGAGCTGAAGTTCGCTTTCCGAACAATTCTTTACGACATATCCACGAATGGATGGTACGTGACTCTGCAGTGATTTCGACAAACAGCATGTATTTTCAAATTTTCTACTTTCGCCTTTCCTTGCTGCAATAGCGAATGCATCGTCATAAATCTCACCATCGCACAGCGGGATCGTTGCTTCCTAAATGGAGTAAAAAACACATTTTCCCTACATTTGCTCGTAGACGTTGTCTCTCGTCTTCCATTCTAATGGAAGACAAAATACTTGTCCGTGAACGTGCATTTTACGAGGCTTTTCATCGGACGACGTATATAGACTGACTGCGAACGCATGTCTGCCGACACTTGTCTACTCTAGGTTTTTACTCGCGGATTGTCTCTGGACTTGAATTTCGTTTTCCTTTGTCCGCGGATTTTCCGCGGAAAATAAAATTGCTTGCGAATACGTGTCTACGGATAAATCTCTGCTAATGTAGACTGGCCTTTAGACTGCTACAGCTTAGCGAAAAACGAGAACGTACGTGTACGTTGTTTTAAGAAAGGTAGTCGCTAATAGCCCAAACCTAGCAGTTGACGTGACTTTAAATAATAGAACAACAACGATAAAATTCATTTAGTTGCTTAACAAAAACCGAAACGAATAAGCTGTATACGAAGCAAGCAAGCAATATCGATCAGTCGAGGCGTCAAAGGCTACTCGAACAATTCCAATATTCCACTTCAATAAATTACAAGCCGCTAACGGCCAGCCTACAATAAATCGAAACGCAGAACTCTATTATTGTCGCCCCCGACGCGTTAACATAGCCTTCCGTTCCTTCCTTTCATCTCTCGATACTGGTTCGCATTGCAATCCGCGTGCCCACGAACCGGTACCAGATAGCAGCAGTAATAAATGTCGACAGGTCGGGCGAGCAACTGACCAATAAAAATTTATCATCGCCGTACCGTGGATCGTCAAATTCTACAGATGCAATGCTCATGTAAAATTTATCCAGTCGAAGAACTAGAGAGGAAATAAAGACAATCGTATGAAAAATGTAGAATAATGTTTAAGATGGGAACACGTACGTTTCAGATAGGAATAAACCAAGAATGTAAAATTTTAGACGTATTTACGTTAGTATGCTTCTTCGCTTATTGTTGGTATCTAGTTCTTCTATGCATTTGTAGTTCTTCGTGTATGCTATATTTTTTATCTTTTAATGATCATGTATTATACATTTTATTATAAATTTAATTTAATAAATATTCTGATAAAAATCATCATTGTGCAGAAATTTGTGAATTGAAACGTACCTATATGGTGTTTATTGGCGAAGTATAATAATTCGAATCCGTGATGACTAAATTTTGTTCGACTTTGATTACAAAAACGAAGATTAGCCGTTTGTCTCGAAAGAAATAAAAGTGAAATGCTATCGATGTCAATTAATTTTTAATAGCCTATCGTTGTCCGGATGAAAATGTTTATCTTAGGAATTATTGGCTTGTTATCTTCTTTGGTATCCATTAATTACGCACTAAATGTAACTTTTTTCCAATTAATTGTCGTGATATCAATTTTTTTAAATTGTTTTTATGCCGTTCCTATATTTAAAATCGCTAACTTGATTGGAATTATTTTATTTTTATGATAATGTAAGCAGGTATCAATTAGTCGTTTTATGGACTGTTTGATTTTCTTTTCTTATTGTTGTAAATTTGGGACAAGGAACTTAAAGTTTTTGTACTTTTAGAGATATTGGCTATTTTATACGTAAGGCATGAAAAAATCATTTTAAATAATAATAATAAAAATGCATTTTAATGTTATGAATTAATTTTATACGATGAACAGAAAGTGTTCGCTATTACAGATCGAATTCTTAAATAAATAATCTATATAGAACGTTAGAGAAAATTGTTTTTGCTCATTGAAAAGCTGAAGCTTACGGTTATGCAGTAACAAAGTATTTTAAAACATATGTTTCTTATTTTCTACATTTTTACCTTCATCTACATTTTTACCTTCATACGTATATATTGCCTATGAATTTTTATTTCCCGAGAACAAAGGTATATTAGGCGTTTTATTTATATTTTATTCTTTGAATCTACTAAACTAATGGCACATTTTTTGCGCTATTCCCAATAATTCCTAATAATAAAATGTTAAGTTTGAAAATACCATTTACGACCACCATAAGGGAACAATTCATTATAAAACTAAATACATATCAAATTTTTCTAAAACATCGTCTAAGCATCGCGAGCATTTAACTCTAAAGCCAAATACATGCACGTATATGTATATCACGTTTCTACAAAATGTTATTACGTTTATTCAATTTTAAGGTTGAATTGTTTCTTTGCTAATATTTCTTCCACTACCTAAAGCTCAATATTTCATCTTTCAGTACTTAGCGGTTCGCTAAAATCTTACTATAGTTGAATAAATATCGAATTAATGGAAATTCGCGTTATCCGGTTAAAAACTTTCACAAAACGATTATGAAAGTAAATGACATGAATTTTTATTAAATTCGTATCAACCTTTCAAATTGTATATCTTTCCCACAATTATCCGAAGAATGGAACGATTACCTTTATCCTTACCAAATCGACAAGTTGTGAAACTGAAACTTCTTCCTATATACAATTCCGTCGGCATTTTTAATATCATTATCACGTCTGATCTATTCACACCGTATTCCCTTTATTTATAGTGGTGGTAGAATTAACGACCGAAGGCCGAAGATTCTTTTCCCATTTAGACCTTAATACACCTATGGAGATCGATTTTATTCCTAGCACGAAACCGAGAATCGAGAGAGTACTCGAGCATTCATCTTGCAAGAAGGCTTGCACGGGTGTAAGGAACGTGTAGAACCGCGCTGGTCGGCACGAGTTTCGAATAGAAACGGCCGGTGAATACAACGGGCACCGCACCTAGAATGCCACGAATCCCGTTGTTCCTCATCGAAAACTGATGTACGGAGATTGAATGTGATCGACCAATGAAATTCAATGAAGCCCGACTACGGCGATCTTTTGCATTCGACCGATCACGTGCTTTCCAATCGAACTATTTCATGGAATCGTTCCTTTACCTCGTTCACGAATATCGCCGACGAAGATATTTAATTTCTCTATTTTTGAATATCTTTAACGATAGTGTCTAATTTAACTTTAAAATTCTTCGTATTCTATGTAATATCGTTTTCATATATCGTTAACGAAAGATATTTAATTCAATTTATTTCAGTTCTTCAGATATTTAATTTCACTTCTAAAATTAGCATTTTCTTCGATTTTGAGCCGTATTAAATAAGATTATTGAATTCCAGCTGTAGAAATCGTATTTTCTTCATCTTTAAATATATACCAACGACGAGGATATTCGAAATTCAATTCGAAATTTGAAATTTGACCGTCGAAGGAAACAGTAAAGTAAATTTCTTGTTGTATTATGATATATGATTCTTGTAATATTAATTAATGATATATCATGCGTTTCGTGACAACGTATGATATATCGAAAGAAAAGTACGGGATAATTTATTAAGGTCGAATAGAAAGTGATGAGTAGGTGGTTTTTAGAAATGTCTTGATTCGTGTTATTTACGTTGTTTGTAAAGTAGGATGAGCTATAATTCGTATGATAAACTATGAGTAACTTCGTGATCGAAGAAATTCTATTTTACATATGGAATTTTTTTGCATAAAAAAGGAAGACATATGTCGAAATAGTAATTTCTCGTTTGAAAAAAAATGTACATAAGAAAATTGAGACATAAACTGAATTCTATCTTCTTTCTCTCTGAATTCGCAAAATATGTGGAATTCAAAGAACGTACGATATTTTATAATACCCATTACGAAATTCACAAGCGATAATTGATGAAACGGTGAATATTTTTAAAAATAATTTCTATCAATAACAAACACAGATTTTTATTTTGACTCAATGTAAATATTATTACTGCGAATCTTTAAGAACTTTAGATTATTCAATTTGGCAAAGGATTTCTCAACATAAAATACATTCTTACTTTCTTATCGTATTAAGGAACGATAGTCATTTTAGTCATAATATTATTTCTTCTTTAACCTTCTCTTATTTCCAATTAACTCATAATAGTCTGCGAAAAAACATTTTTTACGTCATGCTCAACCTGCTACAATAAAATTTTTTGCTGTTATATACATTCGCCCCAAAACTTCCATCCGATTCTATTTGGTCGTCCGAAAAGTTTATTTCGTCTTATAAGAAAATAATGGATGCACAACATTTTCCATTTTATTTTATTTTGTCGAATTACGTATGATCCATTTTGTTCCATCAAAATAAAAATCACAACATTTGACAGATTAGGTTTCATGTTTGTATAAAAATGCATCGTTGTAAAAGACGTATCTGCGAAAGAAAGACACTTTTCGGACAACCTAATATTTAACGCTATTTGACATTTCCGATTAATATCGGTGATATCATATCTTTTGAGAAATTTTTCTTTCATTAATAATTCCTCTGGTTTTCTACAAAAGTGACACGCCGAAGAAATTGCCAATTTTCTCTTTCAAGGCTCAGTACCATTAAGAAGGCTTTCCAAAAGTGAAAACAAATGATAACTTCAGTTAACATTTAACGTGTACCACCTATGCTCTTCATCGGTACACGAGACATAGCTGTTCTACCGAGATACGAAACATCTATAATTAAACAGATTTCAATCAGGAGTGGTATTTGATTTTAGCATTTTCATATTTCACATAGTAGGAATGAATAATTCCTAAGAATAAATAAATTCCATTTCATCGAATACAAGACAAGATACGTGTAGCGATCGTCGAAAGATGCCAAGAGCTTTTCAAACGACCCGCTACAGTAATTATGGTAATTATCTGTCAGAAACGTCAGGAATTTTCTCAACAACCGAATACAACAAAAATCCTTTGCCCTAAGAACGCGTGAGAGAACTCTCGAAAACCGGGATTCCCGGGTCGGCTCGATCAGCGTATCTCCGTTTAGGATAGAAATTGCGACAAGCATCGGACGATCGGTCAGGCGCAGACCAGAGGCAGACTATCTTACGAGCGGAATAAGAATACTTTCTCCTCGGAGCTATGCCTTTCTCGCGGTTACAAGGAAGGGGTGGAGGGGGAAGTGGCAAGGATTCTCAGCCCTGCGCACAGGACACACCGGTTTCAGGGGATTCAGGTCAGTCAAGGCTCGAAAATAGTTTTGTAATTGAATTTCAATTGAATCGGAGCCCGTTAGCGTCTCTCGCGCGCATCCTGCGTTGCGAAAGTGTGCTACGACGATCCGATCGGGAGAACCGTTCGTCGTTCACCCGGCAGAAGTAAGAGTGAGTAACGGTGGTTCTCTCCTCTGCCCCATTGCCGTGTGCTCGACACCGCGATTACACGTTTGCTACCATTGTACCTCGTTACGGCCAGAGTATGGGGATTGTTTCTTTCGTTTGTTCGCGAACGGATCGAACTAACGTAGACACGATTATATGCTATATCGAGACGATTTTCTTCGAGAAAGAATGGTCGACTTGGCGATGGAGACGTTGATATGATAAATCACGAAAGTAGGCAAACTTTTGAGATGCTTTCAAAGGAGAAGGATGTAAATTCTATGTGGATATATGTTATATGTATGCACATGTAAATTGTGTATCTTGTGTATAAGATCGTGCTATTAGTTTCCAGCGTTCTTCTCGCGAAAGATAAGTACGAGGAAAAGATGAAAAAGAAGACAGATGAATGGCTCAAAGTGGACGTATTTACGATAATATTTCTTTTGCAAACGGAAAAATACTTTTTTAAACGGAAGCTTTCGTTGTTTGTTTGCATATATTGAATTCTTTTGTCATTCTACGAAAAGAAGTATTAAGGTAGTATAGTCGAGAACTGATTAATTTAAAAGATATTTTATCTTTAATTTTTTTTTATCTAGAATTTGTCGCATGTAGAGCAACGAAGACATAAATACAAGAGTACTGCGCTTCGTCTTTTTTTGCTTTCCATATCCTAATTAAAGTTGAAACATCTTTTAGACTAATCAGTTTTCGACTGTATTACTGTAATACTTTTCATTTCGTGGAATGGCGAGAGGATTGACTGTATGCGAAAAAAGAAAGGTTTCCATTTAAGAAAATTCCTGCGATTGCAAAATGCCCATAGGCTTTTGCACTTACGAAAAGATAGTAACACGAATATGTGGATAGTTCACTTCGAACTATTCATCTTTCTCCTGTCTCATTTTTTCCTCGTACTTATCTTTTACGAGAAAAACGCGGAGAATTAATAGCGTACACATCTTGTATATGTTATATGTAATACACTTCCAAACTATACGTGTTCACATTACATAACAATATTTACAGCTGCTAATTTTGTAATACAATTTTATAGCAGCTCTTTAAATGTTTCCCAACGGTGTAATTTTGTTATAGATTACGCATCATAATTGAAATGTTGTAATGCTAAACGGTTAAAGTGTCAAGAAAGTGAAAAACGATTCTTTTACCGGTTAAAGTAAATTCTAGTGTGCAAAGTCCAAATAAAGTGTAAATTCCACATGGAGTACGGTGAAAAAAGATACAAATGTTGAACAATTTATTTTGGCCATTAAAATTAAGCTAAGCTAAAGTTAGAATTGTAAGTTCTAATTAGAATAAGGTTGAAAAGGATGAACGTATAATGTAGAAACAGTTTACCATCTTTCCTATATTGATAAAATGTTAAATGCTGAAAGAAGCAGAGAAAGAACAATAAGTAACAATCGGGTTTCAATTATTCTGATATTATTAATTTCGTATTATTATCTTAATGCTTTTGATTGTCATGTAACATTTATCTGCGTGTAAATATTGTACTCATTTTTAAACATAAAATATGACCTCGATTATTCGATTATCGCATGAGGTTTTATTGCATCTCTTAGAGCACAGGTTTAACGACAGATTTTATGTTTTTTGCGTCTAGGCGAATGTCCTTTATTTTTTCTTTTTTGTTACGTCTTTTACAAATGTGTACCTTTTTTTATTGAAGTTTTATAGGCATGTTAATTTTTACAACCGAAGTAATATTCAACAGATAATGAAACTAATTTTTTCGAGTCCGTCATTTTTTAAATTATAGATATTTGCTGGTTTCGCAATAATTATTTTGTGGATACAAATTTTATGTAATAGAATAAACAAAGCGCATTATCTTGTTTTCTTCGTTTAAAAATTTTTACGAATATAATGTCTATGAGATAAAAAGCAAACTATAGTCGATAATGCCATGATAATGAACCCAGATACTTGTTCCATAAATCATGAAAATGTTTATTAATATTAAGAATTCTATAAATATTAGTCGCCTTAAAAATGTTTAACGCTTCAATCTTTTGAAATTCCAAACACTTCGATTAAAATCCTTCATCAAATCACCATTTCAATCATCATCTACGTCAAAATTAAAAGTAAACGTTGTAAAAAACGATTCCTTATCTCATTTTATCCAAAAGTAAACAAGAATGGAAATTAAGTTTTAACCTATAAGAAGAAAATTCAGACATATTTTGCTCTTGAAAGCTACTTGGCCCTGCTAGTAAGAATCATCGTAGATCGTTTAATACGGTTAAAGAAATTGATTATACAAAGCAGAAAGGAATAAGACGTATAATAAAAGAGAAAAGCTAGGACAATATACATATATATATCTTTATTATAATCTCTTCTTCTACTAATAAATTTTTAAGAACAAGGTAAACATACAATTTCTCCATCATAAAGGTCTTAAAATTCATTTTACAATAAGTATATATGTAAAGGAAAAGAATAAAGTCCTATTACTTTATCAAGTATCTTACATAAATCAGTGATATCTGAAAATGAAACAAACTTATGTTACAGAATAATTATTCTCCAATCACATTCGAGAAACAGATCAAAAAAGATAAGTAATAAAAAGGATATTGTAGAGATCTCTGTCTGAAATAGACTGATACTTGCAGGTACTGTATATCTACGGTATCTATGAAGAAGTTAGCAATCGTTCAGGATACTTTCGAAAGACGCCATTCGTACACGTGATACGTATATACGTTCCACGGCTTTGAACGATCGCAGACAGATGGATAGGGATAGCATAGGATAGGATAGACAGGATACAGTATATATTCTGTTCTGGAATCTGCTCTCGACGCTGTTGTGGGTGAGAGTCAGAAAACTAGGACTCGCGTACTCGGTAAGAATGCGAATCTAACGGGTGAGCCGCGGTTTACTGCTTGAGCACGTTCACTTTACATTCATGCGTGAAGCCAACCGGTGTTTATGGACACGAAATAACTTTTTACGCGCCTGATACGCTTTTGTATCTCATTCCGAAATTGACTTTTTTTTATTCTTCTTCGTGCACGATGTACTACTTCACGTAAAAATATTACATTGTACCGTGACAAAAATTCGTTCTGTTTTAATACACGCATTACAAATATTGTAATAAATAGAAAAATAGTTCATTTCCAAGAAACGGAAAAGAGTATTTGAAATTATGCAAAAATTATACTCTTCCTCTTTTCCATTTTTTAAATCGAAAATAAATGGATTATCGTTTATACATATATTGGTTATCGTATATTATGTGTCAATTCTAGGGTTATTTTTATATGTCAGCTTTTTTTGTACCAATTCTTCTATACTTAACGCTATATATAACGCCATACTTTATTAAATTACTGTATAATTAACTGAACGAAATATATATTTGTTTTTGGTAAAAGCGATCCAAATTTAAATACACCATGAGTTATTCATAAGAATGCCAAGAAAAATATGCTTTGTATAAAGAAAGATTTTTCTACAAGGAGAAGAGAATAATAATGTTTTATACATATTTAGAATATATAAAAAAAGTAAATATAGATATACATAAAAATATTCATAAGAGTCACTATAAAATTTCCAGATACAGAACCATGTATAAAAAAGATCTTACAAATAGCTTGTTATTTGTAAACTTATAGTGATTATAAAAATTATTTCTATTAGTAGCGCTTTTGTACGAGTACAAAAATTTGCTGCTGTGAAATTGAACTGTAGAATCTGCTGTGCAAATATTTTTTATAGCCACTGTATATATATAGAGTTATCGAACCCTTTCTTATCATGAACTACCACTAGCCTTTCCACCCCGTTCTACCTTTCTCAATCATTTTTCCGTTTTGCTTAACCATTGGCGACTCGGTTCGCATATTTTCAAGCGTCGATTTTTCACAATATCAGCGCGCACATTAGTTCCGTTAGAAAGTGAATGTCAAAGGTTCGCGTTACGTTTCACGGCAAATGGCGAGATAAGAAACGCCGGCCACGACTCGTTGCACTTCTTTTTTCTTTTTGCTTCTTCTCCTGTTAGCTGTTTGCCTTTACACCGGCTATTTCTACCAAACAGTAATGGCCTTTCAATTTACGAGAGGCAAGCACTGTAATTATGGTTGTTTCACTGTAATTGTTTTGATAATCTTTATTTTTAGCAATGTGGAGCCAAGGACAGGGTTTTTTGATCGATTTTCTGCAGGAACATTAATTGCTATTATTATATTCGATATTTGTTAAATTCTTCGTTTTTAGATTGTTACCAATAATTGAAATGAAAAATATTTGCGGCACACGTTATTCGAATAATCGAATTTCTCTTACGCGAACATTTTTTATACGAGACATAATTCCTTTTAAATTATTTCGTAGATATTATTATCAAATAGGAACTTTTAAATAAAGATATAACAATTTATTTTATTATCCTTTCGCAATTTTGCTTACAACGTGTCGCCCATAATTTTTCATTGAGCGATAATTAATGTTCTAATAATCAAGATTTCACTGTATGACATTTATGCGTGCAAATGTGACAAATGTATTCATGTGTGGATCGACGAACGATTAATAACACGCAGTAATATCGTATAAGTATACCTCGATAAACCGACATATAGGTACTACCATAAAAAAAGAAACTTCTGTTGAGATGTTATTGATCGTGACATAATAAGAGAGATAAGTTTTCAGTTGAGTTGCTTTTGCGAAATATTATCTCTTTGACAGCTCTGAAGTCATTATGGTGGCTGTATCCAAATAAATCTACTTAATCTACTTATCAAAAACTTTTCTTGTTCTCCTTCTTCTTGATTGCATATTTATGTTCACTGATATAACTGAGTCTTTGTAATTAACAATTAAATTCTTGCTAACTGCTATAACACACAGAATAAACAGGAAAACTTTATAAAATTTCCTATGAAAATAAAATTCAGAGGATGAATTTTTATTAAATTTTGTATTCTAATTTCCTTTTGTATTTAATTCAACAAACTTGATTCCACTTCAATATGATTAGAAAATATTTTTTCTATGTACATTTTATAGGAATTAACGCAATACTTCATGTTCCTTTAATAGTAAGGAAAACGTTGTGAAAACTAGATGAGACTTCTTAGAAACAAAAACATTTTAGAAAAACTTCCTCTCATATGTTCTGCGAACACCTAGACATTAACAAATGATAAAAATTAATTCAAAGATCCAAGCGTGGTATTATTGTCACTGATCCAAAGAAGATGTATGTGATCATGTGACTTTTTAAGGAGAAATTAAAATAATAATGCATGTAAATGCGAGAAACGAATATATCCAATACGATGAAACGATTAGATTCACGTGACATAAATTTATAAAACGTATTGTTCAAATTTTCTTTACACGTTCAGGTTCAGATGAAAAAGTTGTAAAAAGTGACCATTTGCCATTTCTTGGCAATCCCGACTAATTGCAATTTTTTCAAAATATTGTTTACTATTATCTAGTAAACTAATGCTTATGTCTAAAAAAAACATTTGGTGTAATTTTAAAAAAGTTATTTTGTTTTAGAGAGTATACGAATACTTTTGTCCCTCACTATATATCGATAATATATTAATAATATTCTTATTAGTAAGAAAATAAATGATCACATATACAATAAACAATCGAAAAATAATACTCGGAATAATTATTTGAAAGATCAAAAAATTTAACAAGTCTCATTTTTTTTATGAATCCTTCAATTATTTTAACGCTTATAATCTATCCCACTGTGCTCTGTATAAAATTTATATCCCCTTCTATTTAAAAAATTGTTTTTTTGCGTTTTTTTGGCAATTATACACGTTGTTCGTCATTTCAAGTCCTTCAGAATCTTAAGAGCTCGTTAAGATTCCAACAAGGGTGAACCAGAATCGATCTCTTTGTTTTTCCCGAAGGTGCACTTTCACAATTCGCAAGCTGGAGAAGCTCGTTCGTTTAAGGAGCGAGGAGGAAGTAACAGTAAATGTATAAAGATCATTGATATTCCTTTAATTGGATGGAACGCGTTGTTTTCGTCGTTCGGATTCTTTTCATCTGGCTTGAAAGTATACCGTTGCCTGTTTGTAAGAGAAGTGTGTCAGAATGTCTTTTCTTTTTTTGCCTGTTAGTGAATCGAAAGGTTTTATCACAGTGCATTACAATTTCGGTTCCAATTCCACGCCGCCAGAAGCTCGGATATATTTATTCATACAGATTTCGTAAGTGAAGTGTACATTTGCATATAGGGTTACAGATGTGGAGAATGGTTACTGAATACAATATCGTTTAGAAACAATGGCTTGGATTTAGCGAAGTTCTGATATAATGGTATACCATAATATATGAAGACTTTAATAGAATTTTAATTTTAATTAAATCAGATTTTAATTAAAATTTGGAAAGTTTAACCGAAGCACTTAAAGAAACGTCAATAACGTTAAAGGTTCTAATCTTTAATGTCTAAAGATTTTAATCTTGAACGTTTGAAGAATTTGATATCTAATCTTATAACTTATCTATCAACTTAATTGTGAACTACGGACATATTCTCGATTAACTAAATATCTGACATTGATTGTGTTTGACTTTGTATATTTTCTCTGTTTTTAAATATATTATTCCATTAATGCGTGATATACGAGCCTCCGAGAAACCAAACTGACCAACTCCACTTTTTGTTAATTAATTAATTGGTAACGTCGTTGCATCACTATTTGCATCACCCGATTAACGTTCGATTCTCAAACAGCAAATAACGCAAATCCACAAATCCCACAAATCCATCGACGTCGCAAGGAAATGTTCGAAATAAATAGTAGTAAATTCTAAAATAGCTTTAAAAAAAACAACGTTTGTAACATCGTCGCTTTACCGTATTTTTCTATTTGTGTTAATCAACGTTGCTTTCGAACGTGATTGTTTAGACAGATAATGTATACGTTCAAACAAATAGATTCAACCGGCAAGAGTGCATTTATTTAGACACTAGCTATAATTTCGTTCCAATAATTGCAGTTCGAACGAATACAGTTCCACTGTACGGCAATGATAGCGTTAACTTACACAACGAAATCGCCTTGCACTATTCAAATGGCGAAAAAACGGCACATCGCGAGATCGGAACACCCGTTACGTACCGACACGCATGCCGTTGCACTCCGCGCGGCAAGGACGCAATCTGGAACAGCCGCAAACGGACTTCACTGCTTGAGAGATCGCTGATTGTGACTGGTTGCTGGCCACATCTTACACGTCCGGATTCTACAGAGAATAAATGCATAAACGACACCACGAGAAAGTCCACTATGTTTCTCTGTTCTGTTTTTCTATCCTAATGCTTCTAATGCGTTACATCGACTGTTTCTGTTTCATTTTCTCTCTTGGTAGCTTCGATTAATATCCTGTTTAATATCCGGTGTCCTTCCACGCGAGCATCTCGTTATAAAGTGAAAAATATCGGTCGTTTGTACGTGAACGAAGAATCGATCTTCATGGTGAATTAACGGTGACTCGCGAATACTATGCAAACGCACGGGATAGGCGTAAATCATTCCTTAAGGACGATCCATGAATGTTGCACGCGAGTAGATTTTACGGCTCATGCAGTGGCTATAGAGAATATCGTAGCACATTAATTTGTTGATTCCGATATATTAAATCTCGTATCATTTTAATAGAGCTTTTATATGAGTTTGATACTACGAAGATGAAATGTTCTAAAGAAACACTTGGAGATTATAAAGAAACGCTTGATTGGAAAAGATAAGGATGTGTGCAAATATGTACTTTTTCAACGATATAATCGTAACGCTTTGTTAAGTTTGTCGATTTTAACTGTATTTTAGAGTTGAGTTGGGTTTTCTAAATACAACCGAGCTTCGTGAATTTTTCTTCAGACAACTATCGACAATGTAGGATCAGACTCTTTTGAGACGTAAGGGCACGTTCATTTTCATTTTTTATTTTATACAGAAGAGATTCGTGAAAAGGTTTTACGTTGCGCAATAACGTTTGCACAAAAAATACGTTTCTGTTTATTTCCTTAAATAATAATATAAAGCAATTTAGAATGTATAAAGAAATAATACGTATATATTTATACATAACCATTGTATGGCGAAACCTCGTTGATGATTGGAATAGGAGCTCGAGAATTTTAGAAGTTGAATTTTGCGCGATTAAAGACGTCCGATACAGTTGGAAGTTTTAACACAAGATTATGAAAAGTTAATTTTAGTAACAAATGAAGTAAGGAGGAAGATTAAAAGTTCGTTACGTTCGTTAATGTCTTTTTCTTATAAAAAGTTTCAATTTAAGCCGTAGAAATTTAAACTGTGTATCAAACTTCCTACTAGCACTCCACAACGAATTAATCTTACTTTAGCAACTTTTTAATTTATTATACATCGAGACACTTCCTATTTCGAAATTTTTCATTTGTAAAACTACACAAAAGGAATTTTTTGTTAATTCTATTGTTAAATCTTTTTGTGTTTCATCCAAGGTGTATTGTTACATTTTTTAAGAAACGTTTATCCCGTGCACAGTACTTGGTAAGTTTCTCGTCATTTTTTAAATTTTTTATAAACAGATCATATTACATGCTCTGCCTATGAATTTTCATTCTTCTCTCCCTCGCGTTTCCCACGACCTTATTTTTCCCAATGATCGTAACGAGCGTAGAATTGCGAGATTCGTTGCGATTTATAAGCTTCTCCAGTGTACAATTTGTATGAATCATGTTTCGATGGTCCATAGCACCATCCGGCATCTCAATCTCAGCATTCCATAGTGATCATTCACAATATTTTATTTTAAAAATTCAGGAACTCATTCCTCGATGAATATCATTATTAAGATGATTTTCTAAGAGTCGTCGTTAACAAATTTTGAATTTGTAAACATAAGAATTTTAAATGTACAGATGTATATGAAAAAATATTGGAAATGTAAATGTTTGTTATAAATTTTTATTAAAAATGTGGTTCTTCCTCAAATTGGAAATTATATACACATATGTAAACATAATAAGTTGCAGAAAAAAATGATATGTTTGTTTCTCAAATATCTTCTCCTAGATTAGGTAGCATTAAAAATATTTATTCGCAAAGAAATCCCTTAAATTTTTATAGAATTTTAGAGAGAAGAAAAATGCTTTTACCGAATGTACTCAAATAATTCAATAATCCTTTAGTCGTTAACTTTTAACGTTTTACGTTTAATATCATTTCCTTTGAAATTATCTGCAAATTTTTACTTTTAATAAAACTTCTAATATAGATCTTGCATATTACCTGAAACGTTTTTCTTCCAACTTATTTAAAAAATTTCATTTTTCACAGTGAATAAATCAAGAATTATGGAAGAAGTGACTTTTAAAATTATAATCGTGAGAATTTTTTAATTTTTGCAGCGATAAATATATTTCTTTTAAAAATCAGCTGTTAGATATTAATTTATAATCATTCGCTATTAGTAAATTCGATTCGATAGCTTAACAATTCGATTCATTATGTTAAAAGTTACATAGAATTCAAATTATTAAATGTTCTTTTCTTCTAGATACTATCCTTCGTTAATTTAACGAGCTACCTTTTATTCATCTTGTTTTTGCAACACGTGAGCTTTTTTTGTTATCGTGCGATTGCTATGTAAATAAGTTTACTAAGAAATGTTGAATAATTTCTAAATTTATTACGATTTATTAAAGATGTGGGCGAATATAACTAGGTATCCTTAATCGTGTTCCTTCGTTTACCTTGGAACGAAATTTTTGATACCAGTTTTTTCCCAATGAACAGTTTTTTTTCAAGGTTACTTTCGATTTTCAAGTTTGATGGTTTTGATTTTAAATCTGTTACTGGAGATCCGTTGTTCTTTTATGTGTCTTAAAAATATCAACAAGCGTGATAGAAAGAAAATATTTTTAAAACGACGATTAAGAATGTATTGTTTATAATTTTTATTTACTGTAATTTATAAATATTTACTCAAGGAAAAACAAATTGTTTAATAATAATCGTACGATGGTTTTATTATTAACTAACAGTAAATTTCTTTAAAAAGCTAAACAAATTAAAAACATATAAATTTTCAACGCTATTTTATAATACATCATCGAGAATATGCAATTGTATTCGATACATTCTGAGCGTGTAAGGAATGTAGATACATACATATACAATTCGAAAAATGCGTTAAGGCTGAGCAGCAATTAGCAAATAGAAAACTAATTGTATACTATATTGAATAAACTAAATCCAACTTTTTACGAACTTTATTATACATTAATTCTGTACAGCTTTGTTATTAACATACTTTAAATGTAATTCAATAATATAGCTTCTATATTACTTCATATCACTGACTAATTATTTTACAAAAATAATTTTAATAAAATTCCTATGTCTTTAAAATCTCAAAAGCACAGGCATATATTAATCAAAAATGTATTCTACTAAAGAATTCAAGAAACAAATCGCTCGATGACAAAAATTTCCTGTCCCAATTAACCGTTTAATACAAGCTTCAATCAGCAGAATTAAGGTAGGTCATGCAGATCTAATCTACTCATACTTATCAGATAAACACAAAGCTTAATCAGTGAGTCATTTTATGTACCAACTACCATCCAGCACGTTCTATTAGAGCGCAAAAACTACAAAATTACTTGCGAAAAGAATAGAAACGTATATATGAACATCCTAATAGCTCCTTGACTATTACGATTCATCACTGAAAGTATACTTCATATTGACATGAATTTTCGTTCACTATATGTGTATGTACGACATAACCAATACAGTATTGTAAGTAAATTTAAATTTACTATTGAACGGAAGAAGATAAGTTTGAATAAGTCGATTAACGTGATACGATATATCTATTTAGGTTTAACACAGAAAAGTCTCAAAAATTGAGAGACGTAACAATTATCAGAATCCGATTATATCCGCAATTTTGGCTACGAATCGATTCTATTTCTAACGTACATATACGACATAACCATTTGAAGAATAAAATTCAAAGGAAAACTTAACGAATCTTAGGCAATTTTTATTCACATCAAAAATATACCGAAGATCGCAAATTATCAAATTTTTAGTTGACAATTTCTACATGAATGATCAACCACATAACGTGGTTCAACATTGAAATAATGTTACAACCAATTAAAAAAAAAATTAAATTTCCATGAAGAATTAACAAACTGGAGGTCTACAAATTTTTAACGCTACTTTTCATCATGAAAAATATATAAATTCGTTCGATGTTTAAATCAATAAATAAGAAAATTGATATATGGAGTTATGATTAGGGGTGGTTTGCCCCAATTTACCCTCTGCGCGCAACAAACGTACAAGGGGTGAGCAGCCGTGGCCGAGTGGTTAAGGCGTCTGACTCGAAATCAGATTCCCTCTGGGAGCGTAGGTTCGAATCCTACCGGCTGCGAATATTTTTTTTCCACCCTCACACACCCCATTTAACTCGAACCCCTTCAATCGATTCCTTCTTCGCATATAATCACCCTTCCCTTTGTAAAACGACCGGGTTTCACGATAACTCGAGGACCGATCGTCTTTCACCATTAACTTCTTCGTCACGCGTATGTACTTTTACGATTCGAGCACGTTCGTTCTATCCACTCGAAAGTAAAGGCAGAAGCGGCGGAATTAGTGAAAGTAGTAAAAACACCGTGAAGGAACAAGTCCGACGCTTGAAACTGCGTCGAATTGTTCGTAAGCATCAATAGTAACATTATGTTAAATTACGTGTGATTATGGTGGTGCGCGTTTAGATTTAATTATATAGTCGGTTTTTAATGGTAATTATGGTAACGCTGTTTTATGGAGGAATGAATGGTAGGTTGTTTGAGAAGTTAGTTATTAGTAGACTGGATGTTCATGTAGTTCTGGGAAATTTCAAGACGCGAAAATCTACAAAATGTGCATGATTTTTAAACGTATATATGGTATAAAATGTAGAGTATCGAGGTTATGATATTTAGAGGATGAAGTAAATTTCTATCTAGGTCGTGTTTCTTTACTTTTGTTCGTAAAGGTATGAGATTGCGTAGACGTTCAAAGTATATATTTATTACTGTTAAGCATTGCACGTATTTTATAATTTCATTTTATTATATTTGATTAATTATTGCATGGATTTTAATGAGCACAAATATTAATTTTAAAGCAACGTGATCTATGTTAGCTGTCTAACAATGTGCTTCAAAATTATTACGTTTGCAACAAATTATACGAGTGTTGTTGGTTTAAAATAAAAAATTAGTATAGCTTTTCTTATTCCAATTATAGTTCTGATTTAATGAGACCGTATTTCTACTGCACCTTTAATTTTACGACTACATCCGTGTACATTATAAAGTAGTAAAAATGTTTATTATAGTCAATAAAAATCGATCGTATAAAAGTGTTCCAAAGAAAAAATTCTTATAGACTTCGTTAAAAAAGATGAAATTTATTAGCGCATTTTTATTTAATTCAAATTTTTATTCAATTTATTAAAATCGTTAATATCTACATAAATCAATAACAATAAATGAAATTAAAGTGCAAGAAAGAATTCTACTTAAAAAGTACATATATTAATCATCGTTTGGATCCATATTATATCCTTCGTAATTCTTCCATATAATTAATGGAAAGGGTAGGCAAATTCCAATTAAATTGCATCGTTATAAGTATCAAAGAAATCATAAGAACCGTCATGTATACCGTTCTTTTGTAAGCATGTTCTCATTCCGACACATACTTTACGTCACACACACGTGTGTTGTAAAATTATGCTTAATATGTTTAATAATTAAAAATTGGTAATTCAACGAAGAACGCGAAAAGTCAGCCCACGGAATGTAGTTATTTCTACAATAGAAGAAGGAAATGCCGGACTGGCAATTTGTTTCATCACTTTCTCTCTAATTTGTTTTGCAATCGTCGACGTATTTAAACAGCTTCCTACATTCCGAACCGCTTAAATACCCACTCATCGAACCATTATTAATCCCTAGCGCGTTCAATAATATTAAAAAGAATCTTCATAAAATATTTATTTTCCTTCTTGATAAATTATTTGAATAGTTTTGATTTCAGAGTGAAGGAAATAATAATAAATTCTGAAAGAAATTAAGTTTAGAATTATCTACATAATATTTGATCAGAGTACTAGAGTATATGTAAAAATTGGTAAGTACGTATTTTAAATGATAAATTGAAAATTGAATATTGATTTTAAAGTAACAATTATAAATTAAGTGGTACAGATATATATGTATACAGTAGAGAAGAAAACAGAAAGAAGGTATAAAATAAATATGATACGAACAAGCATTATTTTTTATTAATTTTGTGTTAAGTCAAATATATAAATATTTCTATTATATATTTTTCGAGTAAAAAATAAAAAATTTTAACGAAAAATCAATACCTAATATACATATACCTGAAAATATTATTTAAATTCCAAAGCAAGCAATACATACTCAAAATTATAGGATCTTGTCTCTTCTAATTACTTCATCATTTCCATCGTTTTCCAAATATGGACAGCGATCTAATCATCTCCCATAACAGTCACAAGTTACACAGAAATTCAATCTCGCACGATTATTTAAGTTAATTTTATTGATAAAATGGTACAAGTCACGAGTCGTAAATTGTTACTAATTTTCTTGCATAAGAACTGCAAAGTAGGCAATGAATCAGTCAAAAAGTTTGCAAACAAATTTTACAAACTATAAACGTACAAACCACCTAATTATTCTATTCAACGTAACATCTTAAAGGTATAAAAGAGAAATCTATGTATAACCTGCTTGTCAATTCAGTAACTTGTATAACAGCAGCAAGTTCGATGATGAAACAAATGAAGTTCTGCAAGTAAATGTTACAAATTACAAGTCAGCTGATTATTGCGAAACCACAAAAAAAAAAAAAAAGAAAAAAAAATAGGTGTACAACCAATGATTTGTAATGCGCCAGTTCACTAACATTATTAGTCGGTATATTATTACACCATACCGATGTTAACCAAAATGAATGCCTGTGAATCGATCATCGGTCTTATGGTGAAAAAACGTGTTTCCTTCTGA
This sequence comes from Bombus difficillimus, assembly GCA_014737525.1. Lineage (NCBI taxonomy): Eukaryota > Metazoa > Arthropoda > Insecta > Hymenoptera > Apidae > Bombus > Bombus difficillimus. The sequence goes on along the minus strand of JACXIT010000199.1, from coordinate 1,333,403 downwards.
CCAGAAAAGGGTGGCCCGGCTAGGAAAAGTAGATCAATTAACAACAAGCAATTTCATTCATTACGTGGTTGGATACGGAATGCGACTGGAACTATTAAAGCTGCGAGAGTTAGCCGCGACGTTTTGCTTTTGCCAGACGACCGGCCATTTAACGGTCCGCTATAATTGAGCACGATGAAAAATCCCGCTCGAATTACCGGCCGGATCTTCTTTATTCATTGATTATTCGCTTCTTGCCGCGTTTCTTTCCACGAGCTCACCTGAATTCCTAGATAATTCGCCGTCCGTCGCGATTGGCAAACCGCGATCGTGGTTTCGACGTGTATCGTAGGCGCGTAAATGTCATAATCGCGGCTATCGCGGAAACGACGTTTAAACGCTGCTACGTTAATCGTTGCTGAGCTATCAAAGCGAGGTTTTTTACCTACGAGGAAATACCTGTTGGCATTTCACGTAGAAACGATGGCTATCGTTGCTCATTTATGCTTTTTAAAAAACTACGTTTCGTGTGTTTTACAAACACTTCGACGAAGAATCGATTCAAGAGACGCGAATATGGTAGTGGCCACGTCATAGATTCAAGGAAAGTGTAGGAGTTTGTACGATTTCTTAAAGAGGAGCTGACAATAAGGTAACAAAGAAGGTAACCGCACAAAGCGAAGATATCCAATAGGAGGAAACAATACATTTGTGTTAATTCTAGCTTTCATCATTTATCGCTTGAACGTTATGGATCTCCAAATATGTATGTGTATCAATAATATTTTAATATTCGATAATAATATAATAAGAATGAATTTGTTAATAAATTAATAAAATAAATAATATTCGGGTTATTAGGATATATTTTTATCTAAAATCTTTCACCGAGTATTAAAATGCGAAAAATTCGAAGAAATTCGTTTCCATTTTAGCAAGGTTTTTAGTGTCAAGAAAATATTCCTTGGCATTTGACGTGGAAAATGATGGTTATCTTTATCAGTTTATTTACACATTCCTCGGTTTCATGGAGCAAAGTGTAAACACTCTTTACTGGTTTTAAATGCTTGAGGTTAATTATCTGTGTATTGTATAGTGCTAGAAAAGACGTAAATGTGATTGATTCTTCAGAGTTCGTTAGAGTCATAAAATGGAAACGACAAGGATAATATCTCGTACCGTTTTATGAGCGTTATTCTCTTTGATGGATTCTTAAGATGAGTTACCGTAATGTATCAAATACATATAATATAACACATCAAAATTGATGTTTTCGAGTTGCGTCAGTCTCGAAGCAAAGCTGTGATATAGTGATAATAATGCCTATTTTTCTGTTGATTTTTCTATTGATAGTGTTTTTCTTTTTTTATGGACTGCAGTAAAATGGTTGTGTAATTTATGTCTTTATATGTCTGAGCAATGTACGGTCATAAATTGACGGATTTAAAAATGAAAAGCTAAAGTTTATGCGTGTGATTCACGCGTCGATTCACGTTTATATTGCTAAAAACCTATTTGAATACGAAAGTTGAGAAAAGGACCGGTTATCGGTACGTCGAAACTGTAAATGTCCTTTATTAAAAATTCCTATGTTTCCAAATATAGATTTAATACTTTTTATTGACCATATGTAACACCTTGGACAAAGTTTTATAATTAGTATCTTAGCTCTCAAAGATCGTTCTTTGTGCATTTTTTGTTATAAAATTGTACAGATTCTTCTAGCTAATCAAGTCTTATTGTACACAGCATATATGGTAATTTTTATTATGTTCATTTTTTTCCGTTATTTAGATTATGCTCTGAATATCCTATCTACCATTAATTCGAAGGCTTCCTTGCTACATCTACTTTCTTTTACAAATTCCAAACATACATACATACGTATGTACGTAACGCAATAATAAGCACAGGAGGTGGCAAATTGTATCTCATTGCATGGTACTTCGTAACCTTCTAATTGCATATCATGTAAAGCAATTCATGAATTATAATTTAATGTTATTACCAAAGATTCTTAGCATACATTTATCACATTGCATATTCATTAAGGATCATGCGCCTTTCAAACTCTCTATCAGTAGCGTAGATAAATAGATACGCGTACAACATACTTTTTCGGTAATGCTTATAATGCACATTAATTACAATTCACACACTGTACATTATACACACGTAATTATAAATTATAATATACATACGCATTATATACTATACAGGCATATGTGTATATTACGTAATATATATTTAAATACTACGCAATATAATTTACAATTTCAGATTTTATAATATAATTTTGCAACAAATTCTTCTTAATGATAAATTTTCATCACGATATTATTTAAATATAAACTAATAAAAAATGATAATTGAAGAGTTGGAATGGCGAGGACGCTGTAAATACTAAAAACATAAATCTCCGACTTTCTTTGCGAGAAAGGATGTAAATTTCAGGCTGAATGTGGCAATGAAAGTTATAAACGTTAGAATAATTTATTTCAACTATTAAGGCTATCTCAAGATCATGAAAAGATGAAAGTATAATTTTCGAATAAATCAGTTTAACCAGCTTGATATATATTCTTCTTTTAAATCTGTAAACATGATACATTCTGAAAATCTATAGCGTTCATCCAACGAACAACGTAAACGACAAAATCAACGGAAATGTGTCTTTTCTCTTTTCTTAGCTTTATCGAAATTCTTCACTTTTTCCGTCCACATCGTTTAATATTTCAATTGCGTTATAACGCAACAACAGAAATTCACAATTACTTTATGATATCCATTAAACGTACGAAAACAATTTTAACGTTATGAGAAAGAAGCCAAGACGTACAACTCGCTAAATTGCCAAGATTCCGAAAACCACAATGTCTTTAGCACCATCAATCTTCATCTCGAATGTCTAGAACCATCGTGAAATTAGAATAAAACCTCACGCCAAATCTCCATACAATTCATCGTGGCGATCTCTAAAGAGGTTAACGAGCTACAAACTGCCTAAAATACAGCCAGCAATTTTGTTCGCGGAGCTCGTTGTCCGTCCACCTCGACCTTATCGTCTAAGAACAGGAAGTTCTAAGAACTAGTCACGATTCCACGCTTCTCATACATATGCTTCTTTATAGTCCCCTATATCCGCCTTATAACAATTTTTGACTATCTTTAATGCGTGTTTTGATTCGTTTTTTAAGGACCTCTGACTATCTTCGAAAGTTTGTTGTCCAATGAGCTTGCACCTACTCTTGGTCGGTATCGTTCACGACACAATTACAATGGAAAGGTATTTCCAAGTTGAGAGTTCTCTTGATTCCTTTCTGATTTCTACTAGACTGCGCGTTATTATTAAAAATTTCTATTTTTATGAACTTTATTACTTAAACAGAAATTAATAGCAACTACATAAATAGAAATTAAAGAGAGATTCGTGTTATCTGTTAAAAATGATAACTGTACTATCACTTTAAAGCGATAACTCCTCGTTTAAAGGATAAACGATATAACTCTAGATCATATAATAGGAATTCGTTAATTTTCCCCACTGCCTATTATTTTCCACGCTCGCATAATAGGTAATCACATCCAAATTACTAGGTTTAACCAACAAAGATTCACTGGATCGCATATTAATTAACATTTTATCGGATTAAATGAAGATCAGATAAATAAAGTTCCAGCGTAAAATAAAGCGAAAGTTAGAATTTTTAAATTATAATTAGTTCGCCAATTGGTATTCTCTGTCATTAACACGTCGACTGCCACGAAAAAAATGCGAATAAATAAAAATCAACCTAAATAGAAATCTATATTAATTTTCGCAAAAATACCTATATATTTTCAGTAGCCATAAAAAAGAAGAAAAATCTGAAAATCGTTACTTTGTTCGATTTAATAGTTTTGATGTTCTAAAGAAATTAGTAGCGTGAATTCTCAATGACCAACGTGACAGTCGACGGTAGTTACATAATATATCGACAACCACGAGCCGTGACAGTCAATCGTCTCCCATACACGAATATTTATAATACAACCAATCGACATCGTATGGATCGATATCGTCGATCGGTCGAAGGTCGAGTACGCGACTTAGTTTGAAGAGAGCCGTTGATGGACTCGGTATCGGTCGGTGTGCTCGTCGGTTGCTGGTTAACTGTAAAATGGCGAGTTCCGCTATTCCGTTGGTCGGAAAAAGGACGACAAGGCGTCTCGAGAGGCGTGTGGGGCACCAAGGTGATCGTACGGCCTTGTGTCACGTGTTCGTCCATTAACGTCGCCTCGTATGTAGGCTATGAGCAAGAGACCGAGAGTTCACGCGTGTGCATCTCTACCGCGTGGAAACCCAAGTGCTAGAGAAGTCGTGCGTTTCTTCGTTTCGTCTGATTCCTTCGCGTCCCGTTTCGATCATATCCTTGGTGGAACACGACCACGCTCTGATGCGCTTTCACCGAGCCGTGTCGCGGTTTGCGATTATTATCATCCGGCTGTATTCATGCCCCTGCTGAATCATCTCACTACTTTCTGGGTCAATAGTCTCTCCACGCGACCACCTGAAGGATCTTGGAATTTGGTTGGTTGGCAGATCTAGACTTCCGTTGGTGATCGTTGATCGATCATTCAGTCGAAAGTCGTAAAGTATACATAGTTCAGTTGATGTTTCTTTGAATGTAAGGTCGCGGAATATTTATGGAAATAAATGCGTCTGTACGAACGCAATTAGAGAAATAAAATTTAAATGGAGATTTATTTCTTTGAAATATTACAGTAAGTTGTCTCTATCTTGGATATTCTAAGAAACTGGTGATTAGTCTGCGGATATTTATGAAAAGTAAGGAATTATCTTTGACATAGTATTGTAAATATTATAGATATACAACGATAGATTATTCTAAATGTTACAATATAAGGAGTACGATACACTGTCTTAAATACTTGAGATCTGAAACAGCAAATATGCATTCTACGCGTTTCTAAATCTTCAAGTATTTAAATACATAAAAATCGTAGTCCAATAATTAGGTTGTTGTAAGATAACAAAATTTGGTATTTGTTAGAATGTTTAATAGATGGAACAAATCTCTGTCTAGATCACAGCTTATTCGTTATGTTTGTTCAAATATAAATTTTTGATAAGTCTACTGATTATAATGTTCGAGATGGAAATTTGGTGGATATTTGAAATAAAAGGGATCGTGTAGATTGTGTAGTTTAGTTTCTCGTTTGAAGAAAATTCTGTGTTTGCAAAATTTGTCTTAGCTTGTCGTGGGAAATTTCAAACAGTCAAATTTCGCTTGCATGATTTAATTACGGCATAGTTTTCTATCGATGTACGAGTATATAGGTGAGAAAGTAACGAGATACGCGAGCATAATCGTTTTTAAAATTCCAAAATATGCAGATCAATTAATAATCATAGTTTATCCGGTGAATAATAGTTCGTAGCAAACATCGCTTTAAAATATCAAGAAAATTATACCTTTGACATCTTTAATAATGTTAGTGACTTATAAAATGTTTGTAAATCGTTTCGTTTCATAAGAACAATAAAAATTGTTAAATAAATGTATTGTTCGTAGAAAACAATCAATTCCGTGGGCGTAAAAATTGACTAATGACAAGTACATCCATCATGCGAGGCGGAAAGTTCAACAAATCATATTTTACGGTTTCTGAATGATTGCAATTGCTAGAGTTTGGAGGAGAGTAATAGATCGTGCCTATTACGAAGGCGTTTTCGAGTGATCAGATATCTTGTCTTTCACGCTTAAAAGGTTAACTGATTAATTGTTTAATAATTAATTATAGACTCGCGATTCGTATACTTAATTAGTATAGTCAAGCGCCAACCGTTAATATACTAGCAACCGCTAATTAGTTGAATCATTAATAAGTAGTAAAAAGTTCTACTAATTAGTTCTGTCTACGTAAATGAGCTTTATTGTGATTTTCATGGGATTGACGCTGCGTTTTCAGAGAATTTTAATTTTGGTGCTAATTTTATTTACCACGAAAGTGTTTCAAATTTCTATTGGCGAAATTTGGTTCGAAAGATAATTCCAATTTCGTGTAAATTATAATCACGAAGAAATTGTAATTATATAAAATATCTGTTCAATTCCAGGAGAATGTCAATTGTAAGGAATTTAATTCGAAGGAGCATTTAATTTCATAAAACTCCGATTCTACGGGATATCGATGTAATTCTAGAACATTAAATTTCGCGAAACCTTCGGAGCAATTTCATTTGATAAAATTTCCAACCCTGATAGAATTTGACGAATTTCTACGGAATACTCATGCGATTACGAGGAAAATTTCATTTGGCGGAATCCTAAAATAATTCTAATCTTAGAAGAACGTTAGTTAGTCCCATGATAGATGCTCTTAATTTTGACAAAATCGTAAAATAATTCTGCAAAATTTTTTCATTATTAAGCGCTCTAGTTTCATAAAATCTTCAATTTTTATTTTTAGAAGGACTATAATCCTACAGCCTTCTCATTTTCAAAAAAATCTATATTATCATAATTCTAAGATAACCAACAAGAATAAAAATCTTTGTTTTAAATCAAATCCAATTTTAAAAACATTTTCGGTCGTTAAAAACTTCTCAATCGCCTAACAGAAGTAGTATTATATATAGTATTTAGAGTAATATTCCTCAAAGTTTAGAAGGAGAGAAATTTTAGCTATCACTCGTTTTAATTATACATTTAAAAACCCTAAATCTTATATAAATTAATAAATAATAAATTAAATTAGAGATATAAAATATTCAGCTTAAACTGAGAATATCCCTGAGTCTACATTTTTGATATCGAAGGTTCTTGCTGACTGCAACTCCTCTTTTTGAATTTCCCTAGTTTTAAAGTTTCTAACGATATTCGCCGAATATTGCTCCAAATATTATAGTCATCTATAATATCTATTATAGTGCAACATTATTGAATAGCGCAACTCTAACAGAATCTAATGCCTACAGTACAGCTTTAATAGAACTCTAAAATTGACCTAAACAAACACAAATAGTAGAACTTCGTTCACATGAACTCCACCTAATTGAGCGAAATTCTAGTTGCTGGCCAAATAACTGAGTTACTGGTTGCATTCGCTTATCTGGATGTGAACTATTATACGAAGATCATAGGAGAAGAACGTACTAACGACGATAAATACATCTTTGTTAATTTTCTGACTTTAATGTCATTTTATGACCAAAGAGTAGTACTTTATTACGACATGGTTGAAAATGAGAACAGGCTATTAAGTCCAAAGTTAAAAGTCTCATAAAAACAGCTCTCTAAACTTTTCAAAATTTTCAACTTTCGCAATAATTAAATCCTATATTTGCGGTATCTCGGGTTTCAAGCACGTTTTCAAGTACGTTGCACTTTGCAGCGACGACGAAGTCAGCTCTTTAAGTTGACGAAGTTTTGCGAAGATCAAACATTAACGCGCAAACATTAAGACAAGCAATAATACTTGAATATCTTCGATATTTTCATATTTCCGTGAGTAAAGTAAATAAAAAGACATTTTTGGTAATATGTACAACATGTGAAAAATGAAAAATACGACTTATTATGTCTTCTCCTGTAATATTCGTATTAACTTCAATTACATGAATTGTTTGTGCCATAGCAAATTTGTTATAAATGGAGTTCTACTGCAACGCGTAAATTTCGGAAATATATCGTCCCGATGTGTTGACAGCAATATGATTATTTGTATCGATCTCCGATGCACCATCGACCTATGTGGCTCCTATAGAAATGTTGGAGCATACTTGCGATGACCTCGCGAGTCGGACGAGGTCATCGTCGATGATCAATCGGGGTTGGCACAGGCTAAATGCAGACAATGGCCTTACGAAAGGTTTCTCTGCTAGGCGAACTCTTTAAAAGTCGATATTAGAGAATGCCTCGCGAGCTAGTGTCTTTGTTCGTGCTCTTTCGAGCCGCTCCACTCCGTATGAAAGACTATTACGATTGAATATTAGCTTTTACACCAACGAAAATTTATCATCGATCTGCAATCTGGGAAGAGTATAAAGTATTATATTACAAATATCGAATCGTTCCTCGTGATAAATTTGCAGCGTTGGTCGAACGTTCAACTTTCTTCGATACTACTTTAATAAATTGCTATCTTTAACGTCAACAGAAGGAAGCTAACGAACAAGAAGAACACGGGACGCATAATATTGCAATAAATATTTATATAAAAAGACACTTAATACTAGTGTATTCTTTAAGAAGCGATTATTCTACAAAATTCATCAATAAAAAATCTTGTAATTCGAAACAATTTCGAGGAGTTAATGTTTTCTGAAAATTAAAAAACCATGGAATTAACATGATCACAGATTAGATCTCCTTGCTATTAAGAATTTCGTCAAATTAAATCGTTCCCCGTGGTTACGTAAATATTTCGCAGTATTAAAATTCCATTAGCATAACTCCCATTCGAATATCCGATTTCTGCGCTGTGCACGCTCAATGATTTCTAGGATTGAACTGTTCTTTTGCGCATCAGCCAAATTAGGTTCACCGCAAGTAAAAATTCTGTCCTCGCTTTTAATGGATCGCACTCTGTTTATGTATCAGCGTATTCAAACATCTAGCTACTTTAGCACTACGGATACTGATTTTTGAGCATCGAATATCGACAAAATCGAATTACCAGCGAGGACTTACCAACAAGATTTCCCTGAAAAGTTTCGACGAGGAATGAAACGAATGACAGATTCTTTAATTGGAGAAACCTGTGGGGAAAGGCGAAGTCTCTAGTAAAGAAATCTGTATGCTTCTAAACAATGACCCTGCAATATTACACTTATGTATGATCTTTTCAATAAAGGTGATATATAAGATGAATAATTGAGAGATTGAATTGCTCATCCTGAAAATAAATAATATAGCAGCTATTTCTCACTGATCATTTCACTAATCATCGTAGATTGGTTACTAGAAAATGCCATAAAATTAGCAGAAACGATACAATAGCCGACTATGGCATTTCTCAACTGACTCAATTCACCGCAAATGTTCTCGATGAGCCTTAGATCAACAGATTATCGATTTAACACATAATCCACTATTTTTCTATAACCCACGCAAATACAATTTTCGCCAACTTTCATCGTATCGTATTTTTATTGCTTATATTGCACAAATACAAAATATCAACCAGTCAACCGTTGATTAATCGTTTTATTAATAATACGTGTCTATTATGTAGGTACTTGTGCATGAAAGTGTTTGTGCAAAGACTTAAAAATTCGCGGATAAACACGTCATCTATCATCTCCTACGCTTTCCTTGAGTTTGAAAAATATGTACTTGTACAATTTCTCTACTGAGTCTCTCATTTGGGGAAGAAGGTAGAAAGGGATGCTGCTGACTCACGATGATTTCTTTCCACGAGTTTGAGTCGAATCGATCGATCCAGATAACGCGAACTGTGACAGACATTTTTGAAAGTTGAGGGCTATTAAGTCGCATGCTGCTGATTATCGGACGTGATAAAGCTAAAGAGATTTAATTGAACATGTTTCATCTGTACGTTTAATTAGGTTTGTAAGCTGTCTGTGCTAGTGCTGTGTGAAAAATTTAAAAGCTACGTCGTATAATCGTTGTATAACCGATATATGTATGTGCATATATAATATGTTCTTAAAATAGGAAGAAGATTTTGAAATAAGTTGGAGAAGTTTCGCTGTCTCTGTATATTTCTTGACATATTCTTACTTTGACGCTGCAAATACTAAATTTATCGTGAATTTCACGTATTTGTACGTGTTTTGGTAAATACCGATGCCCAGTTTTATGATGATTTTTATTGGAATAGGAATACAATTATTTCAAATATCTCGACTCGGAACTAACGTCTAAATATTTTCTCCGTTTGTAACGATATTGCAAAATGTTTAAATTATAATTTGTCATAAGTAATTAAAAGGAATATACAATTGTAGCGGTTAGGTGAGGCGTAGGAAGGTTTTTATATGCGTGTGACAAAATAGATTACTCCGTTGGTTTGCTGTAGCAACTGTCAATTGTATTTGAAGTAAATTAAATATATAAATAGATGTTTACAGTAGACAGTTGCTCTCAACGGCGACATTATTTTTGCCGGAGGTGTTCTATTATTAATTCGAGTGTCGATATCTTGAGGCACAACAACAAACATGAGTCGCTCCTGCTTCGCCTCTACCTCTGACTCATGTGTCACCACATTATGTTGCTTCGTCAAGAAATAACGATGACTTTAGAAAGGCTCAGAAAAAATAATCTTAAAAAGAAATTTTTCTTTCACGACATTCCTACTCTCAAACCATTCATTATACCTTAAACCTGTCATTATGTTTTATATAATATTATACAAAATAAAAAGATATTTAGATATTCAGTGTAAGCTAAGTATACCCATTTATTTTCATTATACTACTTCTAATTATAATCATCAATATACGATATATTTATGTACACGTTATAGCAGTTCTCGGTATTAAACTAACAGATGTTTATTTTGCTTTTAAGGTTTATAGGAAAGATTCAGAAAGATCCACTTTTAAGCGGTCTGTAATAAATGTCGTTCAATCTTATAATTCATATGCATTTATAACTTTCTCCCAAACAGTAACAAAACCAAAATTGACGATCATTCCTGCGAATACCTCTCCCATCATCATTACCAGTACGCGTGTATACTCGCTTTTACAACCTTAAAATCATCGCAAACATCTCCGCTTTCACGCAGGGTAATCACGATAATAATACGTATACAAACCAGAAATTTCTACTAATATCGAAAATTATAATATTCAATGGTTAATACGTATTCCTTTGTGAATTAATCATCTTTAACGACCAAAATCACGATGATTAAGCGAACCAGGTGATTTCAACGCCTAAGGCTGAAGACAAACGGTGTATCGTTTATCGTGATGCGTGATTTGCGTTTGAATCTTTCGATCAAATAGTCTTTTATTCGAAATGTTCTTTCTTTCAAGATTCTTTTATCATGGGGTATTTTCCATTAATGATTGTTTTAATATCACGTATTAATTAATTTGAATATTGTCAATGCCAAATATCTGCAACCAATTGAGCCACATACTAAATTAAAAGTTTTTGGATTATCATATTTCTTTTACGATTCTTTGCGATGAATTTATTGAAAGAGCTATTTATTTAAAAAATTATTTTTCTATCCGCAACACTTCAACAATTGCATTTCTTTTAAAAGTCTTCCCTTTTCGTTGCTAATTTATAAATATTTAATTATATGTCATATCGTTAAAAATGTTTAGACGGTTCAAAACTCTTGTAATTATTAAATACGTTTGTATTTTCAGAGTTTGAATATTATGAAATATTCTGTTATTTTAAAATTCATCTCTTCTTAATCATCCATTCAGAATTTGAAACTTTTAATTTGAAACTTCTTGATTCTAAAACACGTTTATATTTTTTATGTTTCTATTATCGAGTACCTTCCGCTCGAAATCATTACGTCCTCGAATATCATCTTATTCGAGATCTTTCGATATCTAAACCTTTTTCGTGCGAATTTTCTCAATTTCAATAAACACGCTTGTAACTTCAAAACTTTTCATTGCACAATACTATTTTCATTAAATTTCTCCTCTCTCCGATCGTCTCCAATATTCTTCCACCTGAAATCATTATATCAGCAAACATCCTATTATTTGGAATCGTTCGTTCATTAAAAATACCTTTTCATTCGTTCATACACCACAATAAGACCTCATTACTTGTGTATAAATAAAGTTAGTTTTTTCTCGTGAAATTCAACGTGTATGTTTGCTCTCGTGTATAATAAGATCGCGCACGTGAGCATAAAGAATGCAGAAATCAAACAAAAAAGATTGGAACAGGAATTTCGACTTTCGCAAACACCGATCCCGGAATAAATTGGTCGAAACGAACTTGGGGACCTTCGTTGAAAAAAAACAGATCTGACGATTCCCCGAAACAAGGTAAGCGAGTCTCTTTGCGTATACAAGCAATGAGATCTTGCTGCGGTATATGAGCGAATAAAAAGGTATTTTTAATGAACGAGTGGTTGCCGACCAGCCACTCGCAAGAGAAAGTTTCTGCGGAATCGATCGATTCCAACCGCGTTCCAAAACAGATACGCGGATTTTCGTTTACGCTTGTCTCTGATCGAGATCGATTAATAACCCGCTGACGATAAGAAGATTGAGTCCTGTCATTCGCCCCGGAGAATGTACAGCGAGTATGTCTTTCGGTCGAATGATCATTTTTCAGTCACACGAAACTGATACAAGATTCGTGTTTCGCCTGTTGCAGTGGAAATGAGATTTTATTTTGGCAAAGAGAAGGTGTCGGGTAATGTTTCATCGATATATCAGAAATTTGTTGCGACATAACGTTAAAATCGAGGTATCAGCTTGGATTTCTTCGATATTACTTTCCTTTTAATTTTATTGCAGGAGTGTCGTATTTCGTACACCCGCCACGTTAGTAAAATTGCAAATAGTTAATGTTATTAACAGAAAGGGAATTTTTATGCATTCATGCAGCATTTGAAGATGCATAAATGCAGAAAATGCATATAATATATATTGGCTTGGCAACTAAATGAGGGCTAATTTTGCCAACTACTTTTGGCATTAGATGGTAATGACAAAATCCACAGTCACTTAGTTGCCAAGCCAATAGTAGAATACCCGATAGAATTGTTAATAAATGGTAAAAGGTATCCCTGTTTCGTTTCTATCTCCTTAACTGTGTCGATGAAAATGTAAATTTGCATGGAAATCCGCGCTCTAGTTATGAAATATTTTATTAAATAAAACTTTAACCATATGTGGTTTCCTAGTAAAGTCATATATTTGATCAAAGTAATTTACGTACATTCAGAGTGATATTCAGTGTCTGTTTCTGTGTTTCTGTGGACACGCTTTCATTACATCGGTTTTATAAAGTTGTCTTGTAGAATTACAAAATTCTCTTAACGAAGATCGTTACAGTCTTTTATAGTTTTCTTTCCAAAATAATTTATGCATTAAAGCGTTTAAAGCATTGAATTCGTGTTTTCAGGAACTTTCATGACACTTTTTTCCAAAGTTGAGCTCATACAAGTAAGTCGTACGAACGTTCCGATTATTCATGATGACTAATAATGAGGTTGTAATATTTTTATTCTACATCTTCCACATATTCAATACGTGTGACTTGTAACAAACTACTTTTTCTTCAATGTTAGTAGATACGCATATACGTTAGTTCACACGCACCAATTTCATAGTAAATAATTACATCGATGTAATGGTTGCTTTGTGCTGCTAATGGTAGTATAATTCTGTTTGAATACTGATGTATGTAATTGCTGATCCTTCATGACGCCTGTTCTTTCAAACAGTATTTTTTACAAAACCAACATAACATCGTATACGATGTGAATTTTCATAACTTATGTGAATAGATAAATATAAAGAGATAAAATTTATAGAATACACTAGACGTGATAAAACGTTTACAAGCTACCGTTTTGTTCATTATACGATAAATTACTGAAACGCACGTTCTACGTTGTCTTCTCTCTACCTTTAATTGTATATAGCAATTCTTATAGACAATTCTGTATGGCAATAAATATAACAGAAATAGGAAGAAACGGAAAAGTAAAGTAATTATAGCAACAACCGAAGTACGAGAAGAATTAAACATAAACTTTAGAAAGATATTTCTAGACATAATAATTCTAAAACAATCGCTACCATAACAGAAAACAATCTGCATATTTGCGCAAAATTAAACTCGATCGTTAAATGCCACAATTTTATTCCGATTTTCCAAACTATTATAACAAATTGCATGCGTTTCTTTGCAAGTACGATACATTTTATATCACGACAAAGCTAACAAAATTACACAAGTAGCCCACAGAGAAAAACAAGAAAAAGAAAATAAATAGAATCTCGGTATGGAAATGATCGCGAAATGACAAGTGGACATGAAATATAATCAAGTGGATATTACGACAATTAAAAGTCTCATTGCCAAAGCAATTACGCCCGCGACGTTTCGCAATGCAAGGCGCTTTTATAAATCACGGTGTAATTTTCGGGTCTGCTTTTAGCGCGCAATTTATCACGCAGTCGAATTCATAAATTACGAAGCGATAAAAGAAACTCGGTACGGGGGATCCTTTAACTTAACGAACGAAATTAATTCTCCCGATGTCGCACACGGGAACAGATCGATCAGATAGGAACCGTTTATTTTGTAATCAAGTTATAACCGATGTTATCCTTGCATCTGAGCTTTGTTCCAACTAAAGTACGTAAAAAAAGAAAGTTTCGTTTAAAATTCCGTGTAGTTATTCCGGTTGACAAACGTTTAATTAACGGGCAACTCCAGTTTTCAATTAACCGCCATTGCTTTTAGTATCGATGAATGTCTTCCTTTTTTGAAGTATTCAAGAGATTTAATTCTCCGTTTGATAGATGGTTTTGATTTTACATTTTCAGAGATACGAAGCTGATTTGTTGATATTTTAAGATGTTATATTGTATTATATTTTATCCATATCTTATAAATAGAACAAGAAAAGACCGTTTCTATTTTTTATTTTCTATTATTTATTTTAAATTTATCAGTTTCACCATTCGAAAATTCTTGAATTGACAGACTTCCTTCGTCTAGAATCTCGTTTATATAATTTACTAAAATTGAACCTAAAATAATACTTAATTCAATGTGATTGAAAATCCAACGAGATTGTTCTATTTCCAATAATTATATGCCATTCCAATAATATTCCTGAATCTACTTCTAAGATAATGCTCATTTATGATCCAATATCAAACAATATTTTCTTATTTTCAATAATTATATTAATATAAATATTACAATAACGTTTCTAGAACTATTCGTTCACGATTCAATAATTCAAATTTTTGTCCATTTCCCAAATACTGCAACCTAAAATATTCTACGTTAGATAATACCTTAAAGCCTGATATTTTTCACCTATAAATTCATTAACCTTATGCTTCTTAAACATACAACTATGAATAATGCATATGCCATAAACAACGTGAATTAACATCTGATCATCTCGTGGATAAATTTCCACGATATCTGTCTTTCAGACAGACAGACCTATGAAACTTCATTTCCATTTCTCTAATTGCTAATCACCAACGAAAATTCTCGGTTAAAATCACGCTTTAAGAGCTGTCTTAAGTCCCCTTTCGTTCTTTCAAGCATCATTTAATGCCACTCATTCCATAAATGCTCTCCACTAGAACGTATGTAAAACGAGGACTGACTCGGTTAGCACATGTGTGCAGCTCGCGTGAAGAACCGTACGTGCACGCGTCGAGCCGCAGATAGCAGTTTAGATGCACATTCCAAGGAATCATTACGCTCATTAGCCGGCACATTGTACACACACGAACAATGCTGCACGTATACTCGCGAGCTGCTTTCCCCTGGAAGGAGACGCTCGATTCTCGTTACCCTTTCAGCAATTTTGTACGTCGTCGTTTATTTATTTATTGACCTATTCCACTCATGGTTGATTTTCACTTTTTTTTCGCTACTTCCTGGCAATCTTTTTTGTTTTTTTGTTTTTTTTTTTTGTTATTTGATTGAATTTTATAAGCCGAATTAGAAGGATTGAAATGATATATTATTGCACTATCTTATCTTTCTGCTAGTCTATTAATCATTGACCCATTCCACTCATGACGTATTTCACTCTTTTTCGCAAATATTTTTGTCCTTTGGCTGAATTATATCAGCCAAATTAAACAATTTCGGAACATATATATTATTCTATTAATTTATTATTTATTTAACAATTATATTCCGCATCTTCCTCGCCGTCTTTTATTGAAAATAAAATTTGCAAGGTATTTTCATCATTCGTCCGAATTTCGCGAATTAAATTAACAAAATTTGGAGACATATTATCTTACGATTCTAATTTTCTATTATTCTATTATTCATTGAAACACTCCCACGCACAAGATACGTCCTGGAAAATTTCATAAACTAAATTCTGTCTGGGGACATATATTATTCTGTAATTTTGTTTTTCTAGTATCCTATTATTTCATATTTCTATATTATTCTGCAAGTTGTTCACGAAGAATATCTATACATAGTAATTTTAATGTACAGGCAATTAACTCTATTAACTCTGGAAACTCGTATTTCGAGAACATGATCCACATATCTACATAATTAAATTAGCTAAAATTATTCACGTTTTAAGAGAGTCTCTAATGATATTATTTATGTATATTTCTCACGAGTAAAGAAAGGGATAAAACAGTTTTCGTAAATTGTAACATTTTTCTTGTTACATAACACTATAGCATAATTAATATATAATTAATAATCGACATTATAGGATAGCTATGACTCTCCTATCCTAATAATAGCTTGCTTTCAGAATTCATTTTTGCAGATATCTAAAAAATGCCGATTTTTTTACATACGTCTACCTTATAAGAAAACCAAGGATGTGGAACCAAGTGAACGTATTGAATCAAGCAGAAAGACGAAATCATTTTGTTCGATCGCTGTTCGAATTTTAGCCGGAGATATAGATTCCTTGCGGGTTTACACAAAATTCTTGTCTTCTATTCCGATAATATTTTCCAATAAAACGCCATGATATGAGTGCACGTTGAAATTCCGATTTAGATAAGAATATTCGATTCGTGGTTATTGCTATTTCGTGGTTTTACTATATGACATCGATTATGAAATTCAATGGCGGAGAATGTTAGTCTTTAGATAAAATTCTCAAATTGGCTACCTCTACATATAACGACGTTGAAAGTAATCTTTTCTCGATTCCAATATAGTAAATAATATATTAAAAAATACAATTTTCAATTTTTTCCTAAATATATATAAATATCTGGTTCGGATGTGAAGAGAAAAAGAACGATAGTTGTTAAATACAGCTGTACAAGTGTATCTGTGATTAAATTCAGAATACAGATATCCATAATTCGTTATAATTTCGTTCCAGCTATTATAGCTGACACAGGAAGTTCAGAGATTTCTATACGCTTAATTAGCGTTGATGCGTTTAAGGATCGCTGTTCTAATTATTGTATTAGTTACTAATTTTAACGACCAACATAAATTATAGATTAATCTGAATATAAAAGTCTTTTCTCACCGAATTTTGTGCTTTTTAAAACGTACACCACTGTCCAAAAGTTCGGAAACAATTAAGTGAAATCTTATAAATTCAAGTTATATGTACAGGTATATTTTATTAAAGTGAAAATCTTGTACACTATTACCTATACAAAATTCGTTTTTTGTTTCAAAAATGGAAAAGTTACAAAACAGATATATAAGCAAAAAAATTGAATAAAATAAGCAATAGAATTAGTAGAAAAAGAAGAGAATGTGTTCAATTCCAAAACATGATCGTTTCCAAATTTTTGGATGGTAGTTATATATGAATATACAGTCAAGAAAATCTTCTTACTTTTTTGTAAAAATTTACTTAACGCATAAAGCAATAAAAGGAAAATCTTCACAATATAAAACATAGTAACTATACAGCAAACATTTATCTATATTTTAATTAAATATAAATGGTCATATTGTAGAGTATAGAAAACTTTTGCATCTAACTGTACTATTCTACTCTACATTCCAGTACAGTCTATTGAACTAATTAACACGTGATTCTAATTGAAAATTTTCGTCTCAAACAAATGGAGAACACTTGCATTCAAATTTTTAGCTCTTTGTTGCGAATTAGAATATCTCACTTCCTATCAAAGATCTGATTAATTTGCACTAAGGATAATTGGCGTATTATACGAAGCTGTGGTTCATTGTCGGATTATTCGCTTGGAAGGAAAAGAATCGATGATTGATGACTGTGCGTGAATATTTGTAAGAGCCTACCGGGCACTTTCCCCTGGGAGAAGCGACGAATAATCCCGCGTTACGAATTCGTTATTTGTGGAATCTTTTTCACTTTGATATTCGTTCTAATTAAAACGGTACACGAGTGAGACAGGTGTGTTAATTAAGATATTTTCATTGGTATGATCTCGAATTTTTCTTCGACATAAATCACTTTGGCTTTGGTAACCAAGTAATTGAGTTCCTTTAGTTTCGTTTTTCCTTGCGCTTTCTAGGGTAATGAAGTCGTTCTGATAATGTTGCAAGTTGCATGTTCTAAGCGTGGAGAATGTTACGTGTAATTTTACTGCTTAATTAAATGGTTTTAAACGTATAACTTCATATTTCATGAAATTGCGCTTGCTTTAGAAAAATGACGTGTCAACTCTCTTCTTAGAGATCGAAGCCGTAAAAATTTGCAAGACAAATCACACAGGAAGGTAGAACACTCGGGATATTGTACATTCTTCTTTTAAAAGTTATTAAATAAAGAAATATTACTCTCGTGTTGATAACTTAGTGCCGCAGTTAGTTTATGACATATTTGGTACTTAAATGAGATTGGAATGCAGTAGGCACATGTATATTTTACTTGTACTTCATTCTTAATAATTAGTCGCAATATATCAAGACATTCATGAAAATTATATAGTAAAATGTAAATTGTTGACACAATATATGGGATAACTCTTATAAATCATACGAGTTTTCTCAGTGTAATTAAAATAAAATATTAGTGGAAGAAATGAGTAATGCAAAGAGCACTTATTTCATTTGTAGAGCCATATACACTACTGCACGAAAGTATTCAAATATTTGCTTATATTTGATAGAACACGTTCTGATTTTCAACATCGCGCATAAATTAAACTACAATAATTTTACTCTTCATAATTATCTTAGTTATACACGTATGATAGAATGTTATATCGCAATTAAATTACTGTTTTAAATACCAAGAGGACGATAATAAAACTGGTATTTGTAACTGTCAATCCTTTCAGAACCATTTTATTAGCTGGCAAGCTCTTTATCCTCGAATTATTTATTTTTTGAATTATAAATCAAAATGAAATTACTTCTGTTAAATTAATAGAATCCCTTCCGACGTTAGTGTAAAGAGTCATATTTAAATAATAATAGTAAATAACGAAATAAAAGTGGTTCTGGTCCTTTAATAAATAATTTAAACTTATACTTTTCCTCTTTGATACTATAAAAAGATACTACATATCGCTTAGAATCATTAACTCATTCTTAATTTGTGCATTTTGTTCAAATTCAAATACTGTTACCAAAAATCAACCAAACTATATATACATATATTGCTAGTATAAGACACTTGGGAATTCAGCAATTGCTTTATTTTTCTTTTTTCTTTCTACATGGATCAAATCTTATTGAACATAAATCACTTTGGATTCGATAAGAAAGTAATTGCTCTACTAGTTTCTCATGTTAGTTTCGTTATCCTTTGCCCTTTCTAGTAATAAAGTCGTTCAAATAATGTAGTAATTTTCGTGTTCGTTATTTCGAAATTTTCATAAATTTCATGTTACTTGTGAAGACAGTAGATAATTATACTTCGTAATGATATGTCTTCCGTTTGATTAAACTGTAGTTGATCGTTTCTCTGTGTTTGACATGTTGGTCACGAAACACGTGGGATACAGGTAATACCGAGAAAGGAGAATGTAGGAAGTTGAAAAAAGTAGTGCCACTATTAGCAAATATTTAAATATCCAGCGAGACGTGTGGTTAAACTACAAAAATTTGTTACGAAACAAATGCAAATTGCAGGACGCTAAAACGTTCCCTTTTTTATACGATTTGCCTTTTTATCTTTCTCTTGTTCGAAACTGGAATGCCATTAATAGACTGCTGATATTTATGCAAATTCATATGTTTATAAAGGCAAATAGAGAAAAATTTGTATATTTTATACACTTATGCATATTACACGTATTCTGTGCATTTTTTTCACTTTGAAAGTTACCATAAATGCATAAACATCCGCAGTCTGGTCATTAATATTAATTAGACGTACGATACGATACAAATAATATATGTGATATGATACCATATTTACCATACTAATTCAGCATACCCAAAAAATGATAAATGTGGTCTACATATGAATTAAAGTTGTTAGTGTAATTTTAAACGAAAGGGAGAGACAATTAGAAAAGTATAAAAATGACGTATAACGCGCATAATGTGAAATGGTAATGTTATTAATTGTTGTTTCTAAAATATTTTTCAAATTTTTCCTTTTAATTTTTGTAAAAAAAAAATACAAAAATTTTGTTATTTAACATGTGCTTCTCTTACTGAATCAAACGAAGAATTCCTTGAGTTAGAATGTTATAAATTTCTTATTTCTCTTCTCATAAAACTTTGCTTATCTTTTAAAAGAATAATATGTAATATTGTCTTGCCTGCAGCTAAAAACAGTAAAACTTTGCGATATAACTAAAGTACATGAAAGTAGTATTATTACATAAGATACATAGATGCGTCTCATAATAATTATTACACACAGAAATATTACTCTTATACTGATAATTTAGTACTACAATCATCTTATGACATATTTCATACTTAAGTGAGTACTTTTGGAATTTAGTAAGGAATAAAATTAAAAAAGAGGAAAATCAATTTCTTAATAAAAAGCTCCATTTAGAATTTCAAAGCATCGAGACTACTGCAGGAGTTTATGTACTATTATACTTTGTAGAAAGTTTGAATGCAATTTCATTGCTTTCGTGACGTTACAAAGTTTTATCCGGTAATATATTTGCGCCACCGTAGAAACGCTGGGAAATTCTCGTTTAAACGATCAAAGGAAATTCTTAAAGAGGCGTAATTAGTTTGCAGGACGCAATATTAATTAGAGTTCTGGAACACGTTTGCAAGAAAAAAAGGAGCTTTATTAAATCCCGCTACTGCGTTTATACTATTACTCCAATTTGAGTTAATAATCACGAGTTATTAATTCTCTTTTTACTTTGAAATTTAACGTTTTTTTGGAATTTTATAGTTACCTCTTTCGTACATACAGCTTAATCTTTTTCGATGTTCCCGTATTTCGAAAGCTTTACCTTAATCCTTTTCTCACTCTTTTTTAAAGAAACTGTCGACAGAAAATCAGGAAAATAGAGAAATGTTAGAGATCTCAAATACACAAGTTGGAATGAAAAGGATTTTTCAAATATCAAACGGAAAAGGAATACAAATTGAAAAATGTCAAAGTTAAAGAAAAATAACGATTAAAAGATTTGAAGCATCAAGATAAAAAAAGAAACTAAAAATATACCTATCATTGAGAAAGACAGACGTTAAGAACATCACAAATTTAAAAAAGAAATAGGAATGAAAAGAATACCAAATGTCGAACAATTACCGGTTTGTGACATAAATATTAGGTAATCGGTCGTTCGAACATCTTATCAACGGCGTGTTATATCATACGACCAGTAATTACGAATGCGTCAGGTAGCATTCTTGCATTAAGGAACGGATCGTTGACCCCCGGCAGACAGACCGTCCAAAAATCGTCGGCCGGACGTGAAATTGTATTCAGAACCAGACACGGGAGCCTGCGTGGCTTACTAAATCAATGGCATCGAAATTCCACGGCAGAGGACCAGCAAAATTCTCGTATGGTTCGGATCAAGTATCAACAATTCATTAAAAATAGCAATCGCGCTCCATTCAAGCCCATAAACATGAATCATATACATTACGAAGTTTATAAACAACAGTTGCTGCCTATTAAGAGAAAAACTTTCAAAACATGAATGGAATTAGGATTATTCTACAACGAAATCTTTTGGCGTCTTTCTTGGTTTTTCTAAATATCGTGATAAATCAGCGGGGAAATTATTTGATTTTGAAGATCAGACTTTGGTTTTTGGAGATCATAAATTCTATATTGAATACCAAGCAAGTTATATATTAAGAAATAAATAATGATTGTTCGATACTAGATGCTGTTTAAAAAATCAATGAGAAATGTTTGGTATTAAATATCGTTTAAGCAATACTTTTATAAATACATTATTTTAAGATCAACTAAATTTTGTCGTAAACTTTGTTCTAAAAGGAAGCTTGAAAATCTTCTACTGTATTATCTTTAATTTATTTTGCTACAAGATATTATCTTTCATATCCTACCCATCTTATACATTGTAAATTGCAATGCATTTCATGAATTCGTATTACGTAGTTAGTAGTGTTACATAAATAAAATGAAAATATTCCTTCATTAAAATGCTTCCGATTATTATTTGATTATAAACTAGAGATACGTTTCATTATCAAAAAATAGCGAATTTAATCTAAATTACTTTGCGAATTGTTTCTAGATACTTTAGTGATATTCTGCTACTTAGGTACCTGGGCCCTTTTGCAAAATGATCTATCAATTAGTGGTATCAATGAAATAATAAGCTAAGAGTTGTAGGTTATAGATTTCTCTTTTACAATTTTACATCAAATAGGACAATCAAATATGTAACTTGTAATTCGTAAAATTTATTCGTGAAACTTAATTTATTATAGAACTTGTTATCATAATGCAAAAATATTTAATATGTATAGCAACTATAGTAACTTACAGATTGAGAATTTCGCTAATAATACTAGCTAGTATTATCAATTACTAAACAAAATTACTTGTACGTTGCACGAATGAAATACCTATGTCACTTCTTGTTCCTGTAACCGAGATTTTGTAAATCTACCATCAGGTTCTATAAATTTTTGTCGCTACAAGCTAATTATTTTGCAAAAGCTAATTTAACTTTGCCAAACCACCGAACAATACAACGTTTTACACTTTACACAGTCGATTGATATTCCTGGAACAAGTAACTGCACAACGAGTCCTTTAAACAGCTATTTCGATTCTGGAGATCTCTGAAACTCAATGTGAAAGCTACGAAACAAGAATTCGTTTTCTACACATTTTGTACATCACGTACAAATCGACACATGTCTTTTCGCATAGTATATAGATCCAACAGTGTTTTTTCTTTCCTTTTTTTTTTTTTTTTTTTTTTTTTTTTTTTTTTTTTTTTTTTTTTTTTTTTTTTTTTTTTTTTTTTTTTTTTTTTTTTTTTTTTTTTTTTTTTTTTTTGGTATAAAACGTTCGATACTCCTACGAATACCTCGCGAGCCACCATTAAGCATTTCTAAGAGGAACTTTTTGTAGGCCAGCAGAGAATTCCAGCTGTTCGCCTACCTTCGCGCAGATCATTGTTCTTATCCGCAAAAATGCTCACCGTGCTGCTAATGGAAGAATTACGTAAATGTCCGCGATCGAGATCGAGTTCCTTGTTCGTGCTATTCGAACCATCTGGAATTAATGAAAAAAGTTTGTTTTCGAGCGTTATGATATACAGTTTTCATGTACGTGCTTCGTCGATTAAAAGATACTATGCAAGTCATTAAATTCTAATCAAGATTGAAGGAACAGGTTAGTAAGCGATTAAGCGCAATGAAAATTCAAGTGATGAAAAATGTAATTGGTTGATATATGAATATTTCTGGTATGTCTAGATTATGCAGAAAGGACGAGGAATTGGAACAAAGCATGTTTTAGTTAAACAGATATTTGTATATATTAGTATACTTACTGTTACATGTTGTAAATTATTTTTATAGAAAATTTGGAATATTATGTAGATTAAAGTAATTTATTTTGCTCTATTTCTTTTTAAATTTATTATGTAAGTAAAAATGCACCTAACTAGTATTTATATAATATTTAGCGCAAGATACAGAGAGCTGTAAAAAATATAAAACATACGAAAGATAGTATGAAAGTATGTACTTTAATTTGTATGCAAAAGTGATACTTAAAATAGTATTCGTGAAAATACATTTTAAACTGATTTCGCTAACTTAAGAAACATAAAGATGTTATAATTTGTTAATCAAGCACATTAGGAAAAAATCTTTAAACTGATTCAATAAAATCTTCGAATTAATTTAAACAAATTAGACTACGTAATATTGTTCCCTGTGAAACATCTTGTAGTAGAAATACAATATTTCGCAATACAATTTATTTTATCTATTTTATTAGATTATTCATTGAATACTTCATAAAATTTATCATAATATTAAAAAAAAGGAAGACTGTTACACACATAATCTGTTTAATTGGAAAGAACTTTTCCCGAAAAGGTTCTTTTTTATTAAACGTGCTACATAACAGTAACAAGCTACACATTTCTTAGCTCGTTGAATTATTCAGAATTACGTATTTCGAACCACTGTTGCAAATACATATTTCATCATATTAAACGTTACATTTCAAACAATTATCCAGCTACGGCACTATAACACCATAACTCTTTCGAACAGCAATTACACACGTTACAGTTACCTCGCCAACTGTTTTACATTTTTTACATGGTATACAAGGTGCTTATGCTTTTCTTTTTTTCTTCTCTTTTCGCAGAACGCTACTGGTACGCACGATAAATCCGTTATCCTAAAGCCAAGGTCCACGGTGAGTCATAAATTTGCACATAATTACACAGTATAACGAACAATACGCAAAGCCGTTGACCGGCCTAGCTTACGTTACATATTCATTTCCACGAAAATCACCGTCGAATTACGCCAACCACGCTCAATTAGCCTCCGTTTCGACTAATTATTTTCTCTGAAAGTCGAGTCGTTACGCGCCACAAGCGTGATAATAAAAGTTAACCCCTTTCCGTGTCGCAAACTCAATTATTTAACGTTATTATCGCGACACTGAATTCTGTCCTCGTGTTACGATTCTGTTACGGTTAAATTAGTTTAATTGCAACGCTGTGAAACGAAGTTTCATTGAAAACTTACCCGACATTTTAATACTACGTTTGTAATAAGCATTTTACAATGTTGCTCTGCCATATAATTTTGGAGCGTTTGATACGCATTTTTAGTTTTGAACGAAATAAATAAATAATGTGTAATATATGTAATGTATAATATAATACGTAGCGCGTAGTAGTACTTGTTACTAATTTTCCAATCCTGTATCAATTTACATATTAATTGCAATTTATAGAATTTCTATCATTTATATTTTTAATAATTTCCTCTATATTGTTTACACTCTCGTCCCGATATAAATTCAACAAGTAAATATAAATTTTACTAGAAATTTCTACAAATAAATAATCACATACACGGTGTCCCAAACTTAAAACGTCAAGCTGCAAAAAAACCTAATTTACAGACAGAAAGAAGGAAAAAAGAATATTACATAAAGTTTTTCAATAAACGCTTTGTTACAGAATTATAAACGATTATTGTATGTATGAAACAGATAACGAGGCATTCTTCATTGCAGCAGACAAAAGTTGACTGTATTATTGTGTCAGTGTAGTTGCACGTTTTTTTTTTTTTATTGTGTGGTAGCAATTCCGTGTCGTTAATAGTTATGATAATAATTGAATAAAAAATGATTACCTAGTATTTTTAATTCCTCGTTTCAAAACGTCGTCCTTGCGCTCGGACACATGCTTGACATTGATGAACAATGAAAATAATAATATTACGCAGTTCCTGAAAATATCGTCGAGTTTCAAAACCTGCGTTTTTTATTCGTTACACTAGTTCTTTATGCGAAACACATTTAAAATAATTAATAATTATTTAATAAATAATTATTTCCACCTTTTAAATGGAAAGATCGTAGTGGAACAACTGTTTAGCCTCCATGATTTTTTGCTTACTGGGAACTATAAAACAAAAGGTTTATTCTATAAAAGTGAGGTCCCATGATAAACTACTGAAACGAATAAGAAATGCAGTTCCTGAAACTCGACGAAATTTTCAGAAACTACGAAATATTATTATTTCCATTGTTCATCGATGTCAAGCTGGTACCCGAGCAGAAGGACGACATTTCGAAATGAAGAATTAAAAAATACTAGCTAATCATTTTTCATTCCATTATTATCATAACTATCAACGACAAGGAGTTGCTACCACACGACAAGAAATATGTAACTACGCTGACACAAAAATACAGTCACCTTTTGTCTGTTGTAATGGAAAATACATCGTTTATTGACAAACTTTACGTAACTTTCTTTTCCTTCTTTTCGCCTATGGATTAAACCCTTGCAGTTTGGCGGTTTAAGTTTAGGACACCCTATGTAAACTATTGCCCAGCAGTGTTTACATGCAAGCATTCTCTAAATGCACAGCGCATCTCAAGAAACCCGGAATGTAATTAAATATATTTATCGCTGTTTCCCATTGTGTACACTTTCAAAACTCCAATTTAAATTCCAATTAACAGTTGCAAGGCTTCCTGCCAGGCTTGAGTATCCATTATAGCTGTACAACGTTTTCACCTGGTTCGCGGATCGTAAGCGTTCGTCGCAACTTTTCCAAACGAACGAAACGGCACGAAGGATTTCCATCAATCACGTCGTCGTCGGTATCGCTGTACGCGTTTTACGAGAAGGAAAAACATGCCGAGTTTTCACTTTTCATCGGTGCTCGAGACACGAGAACGCGCAATTAACCGGCGACGAGTCTCGTAAATCATCGCGACAATTAAACAAGCGACGCTTACGCGAGCACCGTCCAATTAGCAACCAGTCGCAATTATCTTATACGTCCATGCTCGTAGCGCGACGACTTCCCCATTCATAATTCTATTATTCCGATGAATCGTGAACGCGGTAAAATCGTGACGTGATTGGCAGAAAACATTGAAAACAACGATCATATGGATGATATCGAATCATATTGACGTCACAGTCGCGTAATTTTTAGCTTTTATTATAGACAGCTTTTTGTTGTCTGTTGCCGTGACACGAGATAAATTGTATTCATAGAGTCGAGTTGAAGTTTCATTTGATTTTTCATGTAAGTGGATTGAGACGCTTTTAGTTGGAGTAAAATAAATTGCGTCGAAATTTGTGGATCTAGTTACTAAATATCGACTATATTTAACTTGAAAATTGTAACAGCTGCGAAAAAAAAACACTCACAGGCACACTTTATTTTTTTTCAAATTTGCAAAATTTTAATACTACTATTAAATTAAGATGTAAATAATAGTAGTAATAATAATAATAATAATTAGATTGATAGAAGTAATACTAAATACTTCAACTATAATAATCACATTAATACGAATTTAGCGTAATACGTATATATTAATCTAAACCAGAGAGATATTCTTTGAGTGAAGAAACACATATGGTAATAATAATAATTAATCTCAATTAGAGAGAAATCCTTTGAGTGAAGAAATGCAAATAATTATAATAATAAAAAGTTGATGATCATTGCTCGTTAATTCCGTTGAATTAGAAGAAAAAAGAAAAAAAAAACAAATTGTATAATATTTCTGCAAGATTACTGAATTTTGGCTTCAATAGATATATTAGTGTTGATACAAAGATACATTGAAGACGTTCAAATTTTAGATATAATGTTAATTTCACTTAATATCTTCAAAATCTATTTAAAAATATAAAATTAAAATATTTATAACTGGAATTCAGTTTGCTACTTAAAATAAATTTCAGTTTAGTTAATGAACGAATGTTCCTAAAAAGACCATTGTCGTTGAACGTAAAAATCAGAATGATTTTCTTAGTTGTGAGCAAATTTGTGACAATTGTCGTGCACTTAAATGTTACTTCAACCTCGTTACAATCGAATATTAGTATTTATAATATCTTTTTTTCTAAGAGATAATAAGTGTCCTGTTAAATTGTTATGCATGAGATTTGGTTCATTATTTTGATTAAAATAATCTAATGTAACATAACGAGCATTTGATTAGAAAAAAATACGTACAGCCTGTTTGACTTATACAAATATATTAAATGAATTTGTTAAGATCTATTTCCCTTCGTTCGAATAAAAAGTATATTGTCAAATGTAATTTTCCTTCAATTTGATGATGAATTTCAGCAAACTAAAGGTCGAAATTATTACTTGTTAAACTTAGTCAAAGTTATGAAAATATTGATATTATGAAACTAAAATGTATATGTTAATGAAACATTAAAATGAATTTTTACAATTATTAGCTCGTCTTTGCTATATTGAAGAAAATTTCTATATTAGCGTTCCACTCCGCAAATTTCAACACCAACTATGTCAACAGTCCCGATTACCGGCGATCAATCTCGCATGTGTGTAACACATACATGCCCGATCAGCCATAATCAATCTCAAACACCATCAGTGCACATTCCAACCGCGAAACTTCGAAACCTCCAAGAATCTATACATCCTACGTAACTTCACAGAAAATCTACGAGCACTCCTTTTACAACGCGAATAGATCAACGACAAATAAAAACCACGCAAGTAAAAGGAAATTTACTGTTAAATACACCAACGCGATCTCTCTGATAAATGAATAACATTATTCCGTATCGTGTTATCATTAACTAAACCGCCTATTAAGGCAAATATTTCCTAAAAGAAATCTAAAAAACGTAAAAATGATACGAGACCACCACAAGCTCGTTTAACCGGTATCGATTTACCATTAATCTAAGAAAACTTGACTGCGTTACCGGAAAATAGGATTTTTTTTATTTAAAACGCGTGGAAATTAGAAAGCAAAATGAGAGAAAATGAGAATGAAAAAGGAAGTCGAACAGTTTCCCGAAAGAAACAGAGATAAAAAACGAATCAGCGGCCAGTTAATTGGCTAAACGATATTCAACCCCAGAAATAGCAAGTCGGCCAACAATTTATTGCCGTCGATATTGTAACAGGCTTGGAAGATTGCCTCGATTTAGCGGAAATACAGTTCGGCTTGGCGAATACGTGCCGCATTTACATAACAGCGCGCGCGTACGTTACGTTTGCGTGCAATTAACGTTGGCATCGATCAGTACCTGTAACCCGTGGCACGGGCTAATCCTCCGGGATGAATAGACGCAACTCCACTGGCCTCCATCGCGATGAAGCGCCCGTTACAAACGCGCGCCAACGTCATTAACGGTGAAACTACGGCGAGCGGTGATTATGGTGTTACGGTTTGGCATCCGGGTTTCGCGACCAAACAACTTGCCCATTACATCCCCTTTTTCTTCTCTCTTTCTTGTTCAATCTTCTGTTACGTTTGTACAACCGGTTAGCGATATCCTTTAGAATTATCATTTGTAATAGGTACATGAATCTTGTGTACCGAGATTTACAGTTTTGTGGGTTGTTTTATTAACTGTTTATAAATGATATTCTATTTTTAATCGCTGAGTTGAAAGTTTTACGCATCATAGCGTGTTTTTTTAATTTTATTAGATATTTTAGAAAATATTAACATTTTAAAATATCAAATTAAAAAGAATTATTAAAGTTCTTAAAAGAGATAGAGAATTATTTTAAATAATTCTTCTTTTTTCGTAATATTCGGATTGGAGCTTCAACAGAAGATATCATAAAGGCATCTTTATTTTGTAACGTTAATAACGCGTGTTTGTTAGATATTAATGTTTCCTAAAATACTTAATAAAATTCAAAAAACATACTGTGAAGCGTAAAAATAATAAAAAGTACAATATGACATTATAATAATCAACCTTTTCAATGTGCTTCCAGATATGTGTACATTTAAACAGAAAACAATCTGATGATGTACTTCGTTTGAGTTTTGAGAAATTAAGATTTGTTTCATGTAGACGTGTTCATTGGAACTCTAGAAACATAGAAACACATTTTAAATGATTTCTATAGAATTATATTGACGATTCACTCTCCAAGAGTCAAGCACACGGGATCAACTTCTCACGATCAAAATTTACAATCCAGAATGTGTGAACTGTTTCACGGTCGCATTCCAACCGTTCTGGGAACCTCGTTTCTTGTACTTCGACGAAGTGTTAGGAAAGAGGTATAGACACTGCAAAACGATCCTAAGAATATTCCAATACATATCAATTAATTTGCAAATATTCGTACAATATAAACGAATTATTTACATCAGCTAGATTTAAATTTTGTATATTTCGTTATTGTTGCTAAACAGTTTTACGCAGAAAACATTCAAACGTTAAAAATCAATTAACAGTTTACAATGATACAAATTTTAGTATTATCGAGTATTATTAAACTCTACTGGTTAATTTTTGCTAAATTCCAATTTATTGAAAAACATTTCTCTTAACTTATCAAATTCATCTATTTATCTTTAACTTGAGCGTGAGAGAATCTCTGTTCTTCTCAAGATTCTGTTGTGATCCAATGTTGCATTAATGATAACAACAATGCCTGCGCGTATAAATATTAATGCCACAATCGCGTTTATAAATCAAGTGAAACCAGAGATCTAACACCTGGAAACTCGGGTGCCTGTCAGTTCCCATGGAATTAAAGTCTTCGTACCGACAACGAAATATGTATATACATATATACATATATACATATATACATATGTGTATATGTACATATTATTATCCCATTATTATCGCTATACGACGATCATTTTCCTCGAGGCTGAAAGTTTCGAACGAGGGAACAAAAAAGAATCAGATTAACTACTAAACGTGCCGTTTAAAGGATAATTGAGCGGAACATTTTCCCGTTCCAACTTTCTCCGCGTGTTTACGTATATTTTTTTTTCCCCCCCGAATCCTCTCTGCACATCCTCTTAACATTTACGGCAATGGACGATAAAGATCGTATAGGTGGGTACGATTCGCTCGTTCGTAAACTCGCGTAGTAAATTTGTTTCGTTCGACTTTCAATCCGCGCCAGTTGAATTTTATCTTTCATCTTTACGATGCTACATATTTTCCTAACACTTTGCGCGACGTTACAGAAAGAGATAGAAGATAAAGAAAGAGATATATCGGATTGAGATAGAAGATACGAACGCGTTTCTTAAATATCATGCATTTCTGTGCAACACAAACTTTCTTCTTCATCGAGGCAATTGGAATCTTCGTATAGAGATTATTTTTCAGTACAACTGCACGTTCCGTGTAAATTAACAAACAAATTACATACAATTACGATACATCGTTAACTATAATTTTTAATATATCAGACATTGTTAACTCATCGTAAATTATAATACATTATTTTCGTATATTATTAGATTATAAGTTCTAAGGAACGAATAAGTAAGATTATATTGTTTAAACTTGAATCAATAAAAATTAGCTTTTGTTTCGCCGTTCTAGAAATTATTTTATGCTTGTAAAATATAGATTAATCATGTGAATTACAAGTGCAGACAAAATATCCATATATTTAATTTATAGCGTATGAATATAATTTTTAATGATGGCTATGCTCGTTAAAAAAATTTATTAATGCTGAAAATTCACGATATTTGCGGAGAGTTTCAGAGTTTATAGATATATAAATTTTACCGTTCACATAATTCATAAATTTCTCTATATTTCTTTGTGAAATTTTTATATTTATTATATGAAAATATTTATTATATTTATTATATAATAAAAACAGACTGATACAGACAAGCAAAATTTTTAATCATTTTATGTTAAAAATGATAAAAAAATTTACTTCGACATCAAAATTCAATGACTCTTGATACAGTAATTATATCAACATCTAACACCTAAAATATTTCCGTGTTAGAAACTTCAAAAACTGCTCCATCTTTTTATAACGCTCCGTATAAACAAAAATTTAACAAATGAAATAACATAATGTCAGATAAAAAAGAATGAAAGATTGATAAGTACTTATTCAGCTGATCTACCCTAAAGTATAATTTTATGAACCTTCGTATTTTTTACTATCACAATCATATTGTAAAATTACAGTCCTCTTTAACACCGTTTACCTTTTAAACATTCTTTGATCCATCAGTCTACTACATTTCGTTAAAGGGATTAATATTCCACAAAATTTACAAATATACGCTTGTAATCCTCTTCATGAGAAATCTTCCATGTACATGGTATCTCATGAGTAATTCACCGACAAGAAACTCATTAATTTACACGGTTGGAGAGATTTCACGTTTAATGGAGTAAAAACATCGAGAACGGGAATCACAGAGAAACGAATAGTGCTTCGTTTTTGTTTGGTGCGTGGCGCGATAATGTTAGATGGTCGGGAACACGATCACTAATGACGAGCAATCATTTATGGTGAACCACAATGTACGACTTCGCCGTGTCTGCTGTAACGACGAAAGTCATCGACACCGCTAAAGCGTGTGTTACCATAAATTTAAGGAATCCTTAACATCGGGGAACACGATGTATTTTCTTGAAGGTTTCTTGCGTATATTTTGTATCGTTTAGGTTTTTTGCTTCAGAAGATCTTATACTTTGCTGATTCATGCTATGACAACGATATATTCATTTTATACCTAGAAATATTTTTACGATATATAAATAAATAATAGTTGACGCTTCTTTGATTTATGTAACTCTTTTTTTAAATCAATGTTTTGCTGTATTAATGCTTCCTTTAAATTCATGAATTATCCTTAATTAATAATAACTTCTTTTCAATATTTAAAATACCTATGAGCGTTTTATATACGAGTTTCTTATATTTCATAACATTTTCTTCTATGAGTTATATTGTATGTTTCAAATTTAGCGGCAGAATAACGAATTACTAGCTTTCTCTTTTTAATTTACGGATTAAAATACCAAATACTGGCAAACTAATCAAAATTGGAAGTAATTTATTCGTTTCATAAAATAAATAACACAAAATCATAGAGGATATTAAATAATCTGGGAAATATAAAATACTGAATGGAATAAGTGAAATTTGAAATAAATGAAATTCCCTTATTTATATTTATACGTCTAATTTGACTCTACACAAGCATAAATTGCGTTTAAAGAAAAGAAAAAGTGGTAGATGTTAGGTATTTTTATTAGACACGAGCAGATCTCGACATAATTGGTTCTGAATGCTCGTTGACGTTCGCGAGTTACGGTGAGAAAATTCGTATCGATCTATCGAAACAATTCAGGGTACGAAGGACAAGAAAGTAATCCCTAATGAAAGGTTTCGCATCGAGCTTCGGATTCGCACGCTCTATACGATGGACTCTTCCGAGCAATTAACGACCGGCAACGCGAAACGACTCTGATTAATGTAATTTCGTAACGATCGATGTTCGGTCAGACGACGAGCTGATCTCTCATGTCTAACGTAGCAAAAAGTCTCGTTATTGGCTCGCGTTTCGAAATGGATTCTGCGTATACAGGGTGGTCCTTTATGGCTATCATTTAAGACGCTTGGTTGGTTAAAACGTCTAACACGCTTCATATCGAGAAACTGCTGATTTGACCAGCTGATCGATTTGATCTTGTGAAACTATGTTGTTGCATAATAAATTTCGTTTGCAGATAAATTATATTCATAGGTAAAACTTATTTTCGAACAAAAATTTTTTAGGTAAAAGTCATCTAAATAGGAAAAATGGAAATGCAAGAATTTTTCTATACGGGTCATCTGATATTACGAATTAAACTTAATAGGATCTTTTAACTGTCATTCGCACAAACATTTCGATATTAATATAATTTTTTTGAGAGGAAATATATACTTTATATATTTTTTTATTGTCATTTTAAGATGAATTCAAGAACGTGTATAAGATATCCTTATGCTGTTATGTTAATAAGTTCTTTGAGATCTTTGACTGCGTTTTTTGAAGCAATGTTTCGTGTGTTTCAGAAAATTATCTAATTACGTAGAAATGTATGGAAAATTATTTCCGATATACGAAGGTTAAACATTTATATGTACTGGAAAAATTTCGCGACAGGTATCTTATTTTATGTACAAGTATGTAAAATTAATTATGTTGCATTTCTCAATAAACTATCTATAATTTTTATTATAATACATAAATCGTTAAGAACGATTTATTACTGTCATCTGACTAAAAAAATTATATTCGTACCTTAGCTCTACTAAGCATGCGTATTCAGTAAGATAAATGATATGATTGAAATAAAAATAGGGTTATCAGCAATTATTTGTTATTTTTATCTAGTCCGCAAAATATGTATTTCGAATGCTATATAATAAATATTTTTGTAAACTGGAAAAATTCGAGTTTATTAGTTATTATTAGAGAAATATTAGTTTTGAATCATTTAAAAAACAATGTATTTTCGAAACATCAAAATATATCATTTTCGAAAAGATAAAAATGATAAATATTCATTGAAAATTCATTTTTTACGATATTTATTTTCGTAAAGTTAAAAAGCATACTCATCGCTCAGCATGAAATATAGTTCTTTAAGATCGACATTGATAAAAAGTTGATGATTGAAGAAGTTATGAAACATTAAACATGCTTCTTGTACATCATTCCATGAGGTAAGAATATTCCGTGTTCTCTATGTTTTTGTGTTTTTTATATTCAACAGTGTAATTTTAGAAATTGAAGGGAAATTATATAAGCATTGCCAAAGTTGTATAGTAAATATACCAAGAATTATAAATGACAAGGATAATTAGAATTATCTACTACATAATATAAGAATGTTTGGCGTGACGTTTTCTTAATATTGTATCAATCTCCATTAGCCTACGTAGGTTAATATAATTTTATTTTATGATTTAATGACAAAAATGTACATTTTGTGCAAATCAAACTTAATTGAATATTGCCGTGAATTTGTAATCTTCTAACGTCACTTTGACGATGTAGTTTTTTTTTTAGCTAAATTATGCTGCTCATTGATGGTATCTACATGTACATATACATATATATCCAGGGACCAAGATGTACTATACAATATAAAAGTCAAGACTGAATAAATAAATAAATATACTTGTGATCTCTTTGGTTTAAGTATATAAATTAATCCCTTTGATAAAAATGAACAAGTTACCTTATTTTTATTTTTCTCGTAAATCATAAATATTAAAAATAACCGCAAACTTTTGTACTATAATATACATCTCCTTGATATAAGTTAAAGATTGATCAAAGCGTATTTTTCATATCATTTCTTATAATTTAATGGTAAGAAGAAATAAATGTCTATCTTCTTTCTTCTAAATATAGCAAAGCTTTTATTTAGAAATAATCCGATATCGAGAATTTTGAAAAAATTAAACTATAATTAGTCCAAAGGATACTCGAAATCGTGAATTCTTAATCCAAAAGAATCACAAAATATTTTTTGGTCGACACTACGGTTATATTCAGACGATTAAATATTCAGTTGCAATTAAAGGGTTTGCAGCGATAAGGAGATAGCTCCAATGTATAAATTGTATTTATTAGAAAAAAAAGTAAGTTATAGGTTTCACATTGAAAAGTGCAAAAGTTTACTACTACGAATATTAGTGGACTATGAATTTTTAGTACGTTTGTAAAAGCAATTTGATTTTAATTGATTTTAAGTTGGTTTCTGTTGGTTTACTTGAACTACTAGAAAGTGGTGTAGCCTCCTCATATTGTAGCAACTCAATTCAATTATCTTTTTAAGTACCTATTCTTAATGTGTTTTTTTTTTTATTTTAATGAAAATATTCTGTTTTATATGCATTGATTATTTGATTCTAATTAGATTACGGATTTTCATACGAATTTATATTTTTGTTAATATAAATAGGAAAATGAAACCTAATCAGAGATTAATTTCACTTACTAAATATTATAATAATTATTTCATTCTGGATATTTTATATATTTTTATATAGGTATCGTGTGCATTACGTGCAGATAACATACAGAACTTTATAAACTATACATACATACAAATCCGTAGTGTAGTTATAACAAAAGAAGGTCGCTTCTCGATCAATCGACCATCCACTTTAGTTTGTATTTACTAAAAAATAATTTCCATCGCACATGTTCATATTCTACATTGATAAAACAATACAGATAAACTGGCAGGTTAAAAGATTATATTATATCTACTAGTATTAAAGTAGATCACCCTGTATACCGTACACATGTTCGCGAGACAGATGCGTCGACATGAATTGAAAGAGTCGCGTGACGGCCCCGATTTCTGCAATTAAAAGACAAAACCGTACGACTAATCTGCTCTTCGAATGATCGTGGGATCGCGGCGATAATCTGTGCGATACGTGGAACGCGGCAGATAAGCGACTTCTATTTGCTCTGGACGCTGTAATTACCGATCTAGAACGTCACTAGATTTCGATTTACGGGACTGTCTCACAACACAACGAGAAAGTGAGACACACTGCCGGTCGTTCGATTGAACGACAACATGCGATCGCATCATTCTTGCTATTAACTTTATCGTTCGAATCGCCGCTCTGTTCTTTAACCATTGCTTGCGTTATTTCGCCGCTTTGTTGTGGTCTAAATTGATTATGGGAAAATATCTTTGCTCTTCCGGTATGATCGTGTTTCTCGAGCGTTAGTGGACAACGTTGAAGTGTTGAATCTGAGACCCTGGATACTCTTGCACATTATTTTTTAATTTTTCGATATGTTTGCGTCGATATATTTCTAATTTATCGATGAAGAACATTCGTGAATCGGTAAGTTACAAGTTATAGATTATAATTTCATAATTTTACACCAAATAGGATAATCAACTGACTTATAACTTGTGAAATTCATTTATAGACCTTCGCTTGTTTCATTGCTAAATTTGTTGCTATTATACGAGAAAACTTGTTACCGCTTCTAGTTTCTAAAACTGCATTTATTTGGATCCACCAGGAGATAGTTCATTTAACAGATCACTGATTCTTCCCACTGCTTCGTTTCGTTGTTCAAATTCGCGTTCAGATAATTCGGATATTCGCAATATTCATGTTATTCGAATACTTTTTTATTTCTCTCAAAAAGAAAATTACCCCAGCCGTTTAACATTCATACTCGAAATTAAATACTTAAAATTCATAAATACTTCTGAATCATGCCTCGACATTAACCGACAAGCGATTCAATCAATCCCGAATTAATAATTCTAAAATATTAGTCTACCACAAATGTAATATAATTCTAAACACTAATAATTCTATCTGTCACTTTTTCACGCGAAATTTCCCCGAATCCATTCTTCCACCACCCCAACTCTCGTTTCCATCCATGCGTTCCCTCATTTTGTATTCAACAAGTCGGCACTTTCGTTTCGAATTTTTTCCATAAACCGTGCACCACTATTTCACGTCTATCAGCAACGCGACTTTCACAGACACGTGCGCGATATCTCATTGCACAAGTGCGGCTGCAGGCTCCGCGGATAATCGATTCCGGATTCCGGTCCTTCGAGTCGATCCTGAGGCGATACACAGCTTCGAGAGGCGATCAAATGGACCTGTCCCTCCGTGAAATTGTCTCGAATTAACGGCGACTTTTCGGCGTGCAGTTGGTGAACGATCATCGATCGAAGGCTTGTGGTAACGTCGTTTAACGGCGCTTAACCGATGTTTACAATCGATTCGTGACTTTGCTTTCGCGGGGCGAATAAGTCAATCGAGATGATTTCGCGAGTAATTCGACCAACTTATGATTACTCGTACCGTTGCACGCCATTTATTTTCATTCTGGCTTACGTGTACACGTCCGTGAGATCTCGTAAACCACGACCGCGTGATTATCGGTCGAGAATTGGCTCGTGATCACGATGTACACAAGTTCGGCAAAATATTAGAGCAGTTGCAGACACCCCTTATGAATATGTTACGTATATTACGAAACATTTTGAATTTTCATTGGCACTGGAGAAAATTTGAAGATATCTAGAATTAGGCAGTTAACGTCAAAACCACGTTACACAAAACATCGATCATTTTGTGTGATAAATGACTCCATTTTAATATTATTCGGGTAGATAATAGTTGTGAATATTAATTGAGAGAATTTAACAATTTTTTTCGAATAAACTGTCACGATAATGTTATAAATGAAGAGGCTATACGCGATACTTATAATATTTAGTATTCATGAATTTTTATTGAAATTAGAACAGTATGATGGAAAAGACAATATCTATGATGAAATGTATATTAAAAATTCTATGAGAAATATTTGATTCGAAAGTTTGATTTATTAGCGTAGCTCGAGTATACTATGAAATGGTACATTCATCGATTGAATCAACGACAAAACGTAATTTATTATTTGACTTGGATTTTGAATTCAGTTTTTAATTAATATATGAAAATGTAAACACAAAACGTAGTTGAAATTTCACTTTAATTAGGACACTTGGACTATATTACGTACTAGATGCACTCACGGATATTGTATAAGAAAATAATTTAGTATACATAAGATGCGCAAAAGCAATATATTTACATAGCTAACACAATTTAATAGAAATGAAACGAAACGAAACGAATATGTTATAATTAAGCTATTCTTCGTTTGTGAATCAATTTCGTAAAAAAAAAATTATTCAAAATTTCCAAATTACATAACCCATTTCTAAAAATTATTACTCTCGTCGTTAATATAATTCACATTTATGCGAATGCGTGCGAATGAAATTAACGAACGCTTATACGAATTTATACGAATTTATAAATCGAATACAAATTTGGTTAAACTAGAATCAAAAGTCGAACTTCAACCACATTTTTCAGTTTACATTACAACTCACTCGTTTGTTTCCAATTCAATGTCAGCTATTATCTCACGCGACAAACGACATGTGGCATAAAATTTACGAGTTTATCAAACAAGCGTTAGAGTGTTAAACATCAATACAATTAATATGCAAAACTTACGACGTTGTATACCTAATAGTCTTCTGTCTTTTTATATTCACGTGAACGCGTCTGGCAAACATTGTGAAACAGAATGTGCACGCGTAAGCATATGTTTAAATTTTACGTTTTAATGTTTGTAAAAGGGAAAATTATCGAACATAGTCGAATAAATGAGATGCAAATTAGCAACAACAAGCAAATATCGGGCACAACTTTACGTAAGACGTACTTGTTCACAGAAGCGAACATGAAGCATTCATTACGTCAAAGAATGTTAAATATTTTCACTCACTAAAGGGGATTATCAGCGTCTATCACACTAGCTCCTACTTCCTATAACAAATAGTGACAATTTGTATAAGTATTGGTTATTTAATGTATACATATATATTTATATATATCATAATATATATATATATATATATATATATATATATATATATATAGTTTAAATATTAAGATTTATTACATAAATATTATTATTATACAAATATGGTATAATTCATATAAAAAAAAGAAACAGAGAATTTTTAAATAGAAAAATTTATT
The DNA here is from genome assembly GCA_014737525.1 of Bombus difficillimus. NCBI lineage: Eukaryota > Metazoa > Arthropoda > Insecta > Hymenoptera > Apidae > Bombus > Bombus difficillimus. Next base: position 1,294,272 of record JACXIT010000199.1, on the reverse strand, counting down.
ATATCCATCAAATTGGTAATTAATTGCTTTAACGTAACGTGAATAAATATTTATCACACGTAATCAGTTATTCATGTTCAATTCGACAATAATTTTCTTCATAAACCTGTCTCCTGTTCTTTCTAATAAACTGCGGTTATATATGTATATTTATGAAAAAATTTTAAATATAGAAATGCAAATAAACAAAAACGTACAAAATATTCAAAGTCTAGTACTCGTTATAATATTCGGTGGGTGAAGCAAATCTGCGTGTTGCTTTCATTTGTTTAGTTGCCTTCGTAAGAACATGAATATGCATAAACTTCCACAGTCTATTGATAAACGAATATTGAGTGGCTGTCGTTTCTCCAGTAGTTTCTCTTTTTTTTGCTATTTGAGTTTATCGATGAACGGTGATTTTATGCGCAGCGAGCATGTAATCTGTACGAGAAGGATTTCGCCGCAGAGCACAATGTGACAATTTAGGATACGGGATTCGATTCAGGAAAATCAAAATTCGCGGGCCACGTTCGCAGATCACGTTCGTACGTTCGCAGGCAACGTTCGCACGTTTACAGGTCACGTTCGCACGTTTGCAGGCACGTTTTCATGTTCTTACGTTTTACAGTGCGGCATTTGAATGAGGATTCGGGATAAAGATACAAAAAATGCATATAACGTGCAGTTTTCCTGAAACTTGATAACAGGGTATCAGACGTAAGAGACTATTCATTAAATCTTTATTAGTATTTTCCTCATTCTCTGACTCAGTTTAAATATCACGAATATTTATTTCTTTGTCCAATCGCGCACGGTGACGTTTAAGTAAATGTAGTGCCGATTCCGGAAACAATCTTGTCATTTTTTCGCGTTATGCGGAAATCATTTGTTCTTCCTCCCATTTCGTCACATATTGCGCTGACATCTAGTAAAGAACGGAGAATTTTTGTAGTCTTTAAACTTTTCTTGGAACAAGTATAGTCAGAGATCCATTTGTCCATTAAATTGCGATTAACGAATAGATTTGACAAAAAAAAAAAAAAAAAAAAAAAAAAAAAAAAAAAAAAAAAAAAAAAAAAAAAAAAAAAAAAAAAAAAAAAAGAAAAAGAAAGAAAGAAAGAAAGAAAGGACATCCAGTATAGCAGTCTGTAGCAAAAAAAAGTTTCAGCAATGTAGCACGATACTTTCTTGACACAGAACGATCAAAATGACAGGATAATTTGAACCGTCATTGTTAAATTACTCGTTGAAAAAAGAAAGAAATTTTTCGATTGTAAACTAAAATTATACGTATCTTTGCACAAATTCTTCATATTTAAGGTGTGACAAATACTATTTAACAAGAATTAAAGAACAAAGACGTATAATGATTGAATGAACTAGTTTTCAAGTTATTAGATTTTCACGTACAGACGATTTTTATTTAACAATTTTGGGGGAATTATTGTTTACGTTTATATAACTTGCTTGCAAACTGATGATATCATCGAATAATAAGATCAAAATCGAACAATGACTATTTCGATTTTTGTCCACTGCACGCCGCAATGTGCGACGGTGTATAAGGAAAAACGTAAAACGCTTTCACCTGGCTCGTCCTTGAACGTTCCCGCGCTACGGTACGATACAGCAGCAGCAGCCAAGGAAACTCCGGAAATTCAACACCGTCGGCGATCGGACGTTTTAATTAATCATTATCGGATAACGGCCAACGAATGTTGAATTCGATACGAAAGCTTAACGACCTGTACCCACTCGACTCCACCGGATTGAGATGTTCAACTTGGGGACGGAAACCGATATACGCGATCGTTTCATAACACTTCTAATGTTTAATCGTGTTCGTGATTATAATTGAAATGTAAAAAAATACGAGAGTTCAACTTAATTAATATTAGTTACACACACATATATATAGATGTTAATAACTTTTTAAATACTTTCTAATGTTCAAGAGCAATTTATTTTAAATCATTTTTATCCATTTATTGTTTACAAAATTATCTTAAGCGAAATAGAGGATGATGTTTTTGAGCCGTAAATGTTAAATTTATGGTTTCAACATTTTTCACAGCAATTATTCTTCTTATTCGCGATAGTTAATAATAAGATTCTGACATTTTTATTATACATCTTTCTAATATTGTCTATACGTAACTTATAATGATAAAATTTCAGCATATTCAGAAGAGTATGTCTTACCTACTTTCCAAATAATTATAACTTGTTGCCTCTATTATCTTTTTCATAATGAAAAAAAAAAAAAAAATTATGACGATTCAAAAATGGAATAAATAATTTTTTGTTAGCTTTTTTATTCATTTACAAGGTAACAGTTCTGTTATAAATGTTTTTAGCATATATGTGCAATATGCTTAGTAATCGGATAAAATGATTTTATGTTGTAACCGAATGGAGATTGGCACGTGTCCAGTGAATCGACAGGCCAACTTGCTGCTCGTAAATTTCGCTATAAAATACTATTGATACTCGATGAAAAAGATATACCATTGTTTCATCAAGGAATTACAAAGGTGGCCTTCATGCCAATACCAAGACCATTTCAACCAACATTCGTACAAGATATCGACCTTCTGCCTTGATAATCAAATAATAGTCGCTTGATATTGTTTTCTGAAACGTTTACAGCTTGCAATAAAGTGTTTCCTACCTTAGTGGTCGCTTGATTTCATCGTATTAGGAAAAGAAGAATAACAGAAATGTGATGGTATCATAGATACAGTAAACATAATTAAATGAGTATTTAAGTTGTATTTACAATATTCTAATTTTTGATTAATATGAAAATTCTTAACTAACGTCTCCATTTTCTAATTTATAATTTAACATGAAAGGTTAATCCCTGTATATCAAAAAGCATGGATTTTATTCAAAGATTTTACATTGAAATTTTTATGTAAGAAAAATTATTATTTAAACAAACACTGAATATTTATGACCGAAGCCTAGTTTTCGAAGGAAATTTTTCTTTATAAAATTATACAATTGAACTTTAATATTTTTACATAAAACGTTATTCTGTCAGTAAGTCGTCTTGTTAATAAGGAAACTTGTTAATTGTGAACATAGTGTTTACTAAAATACATTCATAATAAAGTCTTCGAAATATAATACAAATTAATTTCCTTGATAATACACATGGATAATTAGTGTCAGCTTTATTCCTAGATGCGGACTAACAAATCTAAATGTCCATCGTTGTACAGCATTGACTTACGATACAGTCTACATCATTTTTGTGAACAAAAATGTCTTTATATTTATATTCGGATTGGAACAAGGAGAATCCAATAAAACTTTGAAAGATTGTAGTTATTTTCATGTGATCAAACACAGGATGAGTATACAGCTGTTGTGTATTAACAAGTGCACAATGAGCAAGGTCGTTTCTTGCGTATGTCGATCGATGAGTCTCGATTTTTCTTGCTTCCTATCAATGGTATGGAAAAAGGTAGAGTGGCCTTGTGAACTGAACAAGTAACGCGGTTACATCGTTGAAGGTTGATTCTTTTTTGTTCATTTTGAAGATAAACTTTAAAACACTTGGAGATCATTTTCCCCACTTCCTCGTGGAATAAAGAAACGAAGATGTTAACACTGCCCTGATTGTCTTAGTGACGTTGTCTTAACCTTCAATCAGTTCAATTAACAAACTTTGTTACAGAGAATGTTGTTCTATCCAAAATATTATTTCGATTAAAGAATTCATTTTATGTTAGAATTATTATGTTGCCGTATGCGATGTGCATATAATTTCATATTTTTATGAGTAAATACAATTTTTATTTTTAAATAATACAAGAAGCGAAATCTAAATAAAATTTTCGATGTAGCACTTTAATTTCGATATTTTATATATTTTTGCATAAGTATTCGTAGCCTACTTGTTACAATGAAATATATACTGAAACCTTAAATTTGAGAGAAAACAGTAAATATCGAACAAGATCGTCGTAGAAAGAAAAATTTATTCTATTAAAATATTATTATTCTATTTATTCAGTTTGTATTGTCACTTTGTCAAAGTAGAACTATGGAGTGACATTACAAAAAAAAAATCAAGGTGACCCTTTGAAACAATTAGATAAGCCTAGACTATCATAGCAATTTTTTCATTGAACCTGTTCTACATGTATGCGACACATTTGTTAGTACAATCGATAGCAATATTTCAGATAATAATGTTAACTGTCTCACGTTCGATGTCTTTTTATCAATTCGTGCAAGCATAATATTGATAACGTTATTAATAAATCGCTATCAATTATTTAAAATTAACTGATAACGTACATGTATAGTCAACTATGTTTATCGCATGAATTTAAAAATAATACGATTGAATGTATCATTAATAACCTAGCCAAAATAATATATTATCTACTTTTTAAGTATAACTTTTAACGTTCAATGTTATTTAATGGTCTATAAAACTGTTTCACGTTTTACACTCAATATTTCTTTATCCTCTTCCAATTTAAATGTTAATTAAAAACCAATAACTATTAATGTCGGAAATATCATTCTTGACATTATCTAATTATAATAATGAATAAATAATGAATAATTATCGTATTTTGATTTGTAAACATATGAAAATGTAATTTCGAAACAAAATATCGAAGTTGAATGTAATCGCGAATTATAAAATTTCGGTTATTTCTTCATAATAATATTAACGCAATAACAAGCTCGAATACTTTTTAAATCAAACTGACGCTCAACTAATATGCTGATTCAAGATAACATGTTAATTAGTATCGATCGTATTATTTTACATTCTTCTTTTGGTTAATAACGACGGCCAGTATATTGTATGTATGTGAGAAAAAGTCTGCAAGATCTTTATTTTTCATAATTATCTACAAAACAGTTTGATACGTTAAAAGGCCATAATATATACCCAAATATATGTATAATGATAGTGTATCTACGTAATAAACTTTTTCCATTTATTGATATTGTAACATATCCGTGATATTTTAAATAAATTATTTTATATATTTTTTTAGTAATTACAAACCATTCTTTATAATATAATTAATAACATTTTACCATGCTTCGAAATTTATGGTTGCATTATATCTTTTCAATTTATCGCAATCACATTTGAAAAATATAAGACAAAAACGAGATAAGATAAATCATTTCTGTTGATTTTCTAATTTCAATGCCATCTAGTGGCTAACGGTGTACTATCATATATCATATGATATAGTGAAAAAGGGAAAATAACCTGTCAAGTTCACAAACATAAATTTAGAAAAGATAGGTAGATAGTAAATAGCCAATGTTCTGTCAATGAGTAATTAAGCAAGTAAAGTAACAATTAATATTTATGTGATATGTTAATCAATATTTTTAATGGGTTCGAAAGACAGGCATTTGATGCTACTAATCAATAGTCTTGATAATATGGAATTGATCGAATATAATTATTACATTCTTAAAAATATTGGGAAGTCTATTCTACTACGATTCATGATTTTCGATTAGAACCGATTCTATACGTTAGTCTTATCAATATCTGTTTACTTTTGAAAATTTAGCAATGTCATAACGAGATTACCATTACAGAAAAAATTGTCCATAAAAACTCGTCGAAATTAACAAACTAACCGAAGAAGCTTTTTTATGCTTCCAACATAGCTATACATTTGCACGTACTTACATACAAAATCTATTACATAGCAAGATGAATTATTTTTACAATGCCATTAATCGAATTCTCAATAGAACTATCCCAATGTATTCAAAGACTTTTTTCACAAACTACGATCATACGATCGTCAACTTGAAAAATATAATAAAATTCCGTATTTATAAACTTTCTCTATCAAACGTCATCGAATGGCATTTAAACCGCGAAAAACGAATCTTTCCTAGCGAGAACGCGTTCATTTTTATCGAAGTGAAACCCAGTCGCAAGTTCCTCGAGTTTCTAACGAGTTTCACCGTTCGGCGCGAGGAAGATTTATGTCTGCAACGGCCAAGGGAATACGTACTATATCCATTGGTGCAACGTCGTCGTAAAAGAGAGAAAGGGACGACGTTGAAAACGCGATCGATCGTTGAAAGATCGCGAGACGATCGACGGACCGTGTCTTTCACGATCGTCGCGTCGGTTCTCGCCCTTATATGGCGATGACCGGTTTGCAATGAACTTATCAAAAGCCGCTCGAGCGAGACGGTTCGATCATTGATCATTATCTAGTTGCCGGTAATAATCGGTCGATGGGACGCAAGAGGTTAAGTGGACCGATCGCGCACAACGTAATGGCGACCGATTTAGCAACCGTTTCGGACAAACCGGCGCGCACGATCCTTCTAAATTAGCGCCGCTTCAGGACGCGACGTGATCTCGTCTGTCCGCCTTTCTTCCGTCCACGGGCCACGATCGCCTTTTTTAAACGATCGCCGACCCAATTTCCCGAAATCCACTAACAGGATCTCGGCGTTTGGTGATTTTAAACGAATCTGAACACTGTGACACGATTTGGGGTACGGAAAGTCGTGTCGTAATTCGCAAACACGTGTCTTGCAGCTTGGGGCAGTTTCGATCGAATTGAACGAATCGATCGAGTTGAAATGTAAATACTTTGAATGTTAAAAAAATAATAACACGAATATTTTTATTTACAGTACGTGTGGAAAATGCAGCGTGTCCCAAAACATAGTCCCTTTTCGTGTTTTTAAATTGTTTGTAAGGGAAATGAAAAAATCGTCGATTTCTTTATGCGTATGATTTATCGAAGGTTGAAAGTTATAAATATGGAAAATCACGTTAGTATCAAATAGTCACCATCATTCGAAAATACGAATTCTTTGAAGCGTGTTTCGCATGACGGCTTTTAGATTTCCAAATGTTTTGCCAAGGAATAAAATGATCATTGTTAGGGTTTAGAAAACATTTCGTCACTCTTCTAACGATCGTGACTTGGAAATCCAGTTTTTGAATCAAGGATTACGTATGAATAAAGTACAATAAATGATCAAATATTATAAATTGGAAATTCAGCATATTTGTTTCTTAATTGTTCAATCCTACTGTTCTCCCTGCTTCTTCTTCACGTTCTGGTATATTTTCTTCACAAAAGATATAGAATACACAAAGACGGTAAAATTATAAAAACCACCTACTGTATATCTTAATAAAATCTATCGAAACATAACATTCAGAGTTTCGGTTCGTACAGATCCGAGAAGAGAACAGCAGTGTTAAATGTTCTATTCTTCGATATTATTGTTTCATATTCTTATACTAATATACTAATATAATATACTAATATACTAATTTTTCAATACCCTTGTCTATCATTCGTGGCATATTCTATTTTCAGTATTCTTTAAATACAAAACGCAGATTACACTTTCACTTTGTACATGCACTCACATTGAAATGTTAAATTGGAGGATATTGATTTTATAGAGTTAAAAGAGATTGAAAGGTACAGTGTAGGTCGAAGCTAGATTAAAACTGGAGTACACATATAGGTTAAATTGGAAGGAATTGATTTCAGGGGGTTGAAAAGGTTCGTAGAAAATATTACAGTGTAGGTTGGAAGTGAATAGGGTGTAGGTGGATACGTAGGTGGTTGTTGGGTGGAAGTGAATAGGGTTTTAAGCGAACACGTGGGTGGAAGTTGCCGAGTAACAATGAATAATAGAGTGTAGGTGACTACGTAGGCAGAAGGTGTTGGGTGGAAATGTCAAGGTTATTTCATTCAAATGAGCGATGATGTATCCTTATCGTACAATATGACAGAATGGGGTGGAATAAGATCAACTTTATCTTATCTTGAATGATTGCTTGTGTAAAGTAATAAGTTTTTTTGGAACAAGGAACAAATTACTATAATGTGATCATTGATGTTTACTATTGTCAATCTATAAATACTGAAATAATAATATTTTCACACATATTCATTTGGACAAATAAATTATTATATACCGCGTATAAGGTAATTTTTGTAGAGAATGTTACTAACGAATGTGTAATACTATTCAACGTACTGTATATCGTTGTTTCCTAAATTTTCCTTCAACGACACCAACGTTAAAAAGGAAGATGGCGATGAATTTGCGAAAATTTTATAAAATTCGGAAAACCAATATCTTTTACAAATATTATCAGAAATACCGTATCTCGATGACAAAGTTACATAGGCTAATAACCTTATTCCGGTGAAGTGCAAAAGCACATTTATTTCAATCGAAGAAAACGAACACTTCATACATTACGATCTAACGTATGCATATTAATTTTCCTGCTTCGTTTTATCAATTTTCTATACTTGTAGAAACACGAATTTATCTTGTTAAGAAACGAACCGATAAAAATGTACATGAGTTATTGATTATAGTATGATCTACTGCATGATCTAACATCTACTGCTTCTTTGTACGCTCACAAAAGTTCATTTGAACTGGTGCACGATATTTCATACAAATCCCTGGAGAGTTTCTACCTTACATAACACACTGGATGCTTTGCTAAACGATAAAGCCATTTGCACCGGCTGTTTTACCAAACGATGAAGTCATTCCAACGGATGATCCTTTAATTATTTTCATCAACATATTAATGTTGCACGTTGATCAAGCAGTTTACGACCTCTTACTTAATTTCAATCATCCGCCCCGCTCGGAAACATTAATAAAATCATCAATATTACGCGCCGAATAATGTAACAGACATCAGAATCGAACATAAGAGAAGATAGAATTAAATTAATGACACTACAGACCGCGATTCATTTCAATCAGTACTTTTTATACTTCTGTTTGTAGAAGCTGTTAACATAAATATCATTCCATGTCGAACCTGATTAATGAAATTTGCGTACGCTGAGTGAATCACAGCGGTCCTTTATTTCTATGGGTCTATGAAGCAAAATGTTTGAGAAGGTGAAACTGGAAAGTCGTAATTCCAGGCTACTAAATACCTTAGGATTATTCCGTACGAAGACGTGTAATTAACATCATTATGCACGCACGCTTGTTATCTTTCTGTTGCCTGTAATGTAAAAAGAAATGCACGTATATACTCGTTATAGTGGTATAGTTTGAGAAAAATAATTAATTCCCATCGCGTATGAGAATGATGAGATTGAAATTACATCTTCCTCCTACGAAATTTCATTCTCATATCTTTCATTACATTTTTTACGCGCCATTCGTTATCAGCGTTTGTGAAGCTCTGACGTCAGTTCGATGAATTATCCTAAATGTTAACGTTTGCGATAGGTATAGTGGCACCTCTTAATATTGCCTCCTTATAGCGAACGATTTTGTATCATAAAATTATTGAATCGCAAATTTTCTCGCGTAGAAAGGTCATACAGATAAATTTATTAATTAACTATTGATGGGTATATAGCACAAAGACATCAAGATTTTACTAACTTCAAAATAGAAATTAATAGTTTATTACACAATCCTCTCAGAACTTAAAATATTTGAATTTTCTACGAGAAAATGTGTTGCACGGAAACATTTATGTTGCGCGTTGATATTCAAATTACTGCTTGATTAGTCACAATTTGAACAATGCGTATCAATTAGAGCAACTAAAAACGTGTTTCACGTACATTTTTTGTCAAACATTCTTTCCAACATTCTTTATCAATGCACGCAGTTGATCCTTGGCGTCTGATTGCCTATCGTATCCCAACAAGTTGCACAAAATGTTGATTTATCGTTTCAGTCGTTACGTTGATTTAACAGAAAAAGATCAGTCGGGTTTAGAAAGTTATAGTAGTCTTAACTGATGCAAGTTATTTGAACCAGTTGCTGTTTTCTTATCGTAAAGATATAAACGTAAAATTTCTAAGGGTTTGTAGATTATGATATTTTTTATCTATATAGGTAATACTTCAGTTATTTAAAGAGTTGAAGATTAGCGACAATTATGATCTCTATTGTTACTTATATTTGTATAAATTACTCCTCTTCTGAAACTCGATGATTTTAGAAAGGAAATTCTATGTTAAAGATGATACGAAGAATAGAAAAATGAAAGATTTGTAAACATGAACAATGAAATACACATTTTATGGAGTCTAATCGGATAGGCTGCTGCTTCATTGAAATTCGTTCAAATTCAATTATTTCTGAAAAAGCTTGAACTTCATCGATGAATAGGTTCTTTTTAAAATTAGATTTAATTGCGTTCACAAAACCTTGACGCGAAAATACAGCTAAATATCTGTAAATCTTTGCAAACTGCAACTGATTTGTCTACGATTTACCAGTTCTTATCAACGTTCCATACACAGCAGTTTGTGAAAATGTTTAAACACTTATTATACACTATATTTATGTGTATGTTGTGTACGTTATATCAGACGTTCTTGATTATATTGAAAAAATTTGAAACTAATCTGAGACTGTATATATAAATGATATAATATTTGATTGTGAACATATATTTAGTAAAAAATTATTGCACTGTATAAATAGCCATCTTAGACGCGTAACGAGTATTAAGGATGGTTCCACTGAACCTATAGCTTATTAGTTTGAGGATTAATTAATAGCTCAAATATTTTTTTGATTTTTACGAAATATATGTAGATGTACATATGTACTTGCACTAAATAAAATAAAATAAATATCTTGTAGCTATCACGTGCACTTTTAAGCTTGTCTTTTTGCCAATATAATTTTATATTATATCAATCGAATCATGATAGTCGGGTCTCGTCGCAATACTAATAAAATTTCAAAATATTTCATATAATACACACGGTATATTCATGAAAGGTATATGTAAACGTTCGAATGATTTTGTGAATCTCCGCGAGTAGGTACATACGTTAATTAATTCAGAGCAAGCTACAACACACGGGGGAAAATCAAAAGGGTTGCGGGAATAATAAAAGAAAGATATATATACGTCTGTCACGGTTGCGTAATTTAATAATAAGCATCGTAGAAACGTAGACCATGGCTCGATGATGTGCGACCTTGTTGCATCTGAACACGAACGATATACGTACGTATACGCCGCTTTCTCTGTAATTATAGGTTGCTCTATCGTACCAGGAACCGGCAGAGAGCGCACTTTTCCGGTTTCGCTGGCCAGCGTGTCTCGATTAATGACCTTCTCGCCGTTTACGCTCATTTCGGAACTTTGATGCACGGTTATTTATGCGTTAATAAAGACAGATGATCACGATAGGTTCTCCTACAATCGCGACACGGATTAGGGTTGCTGTGACACGTTTGATCGGATGATAAACAGCGAGCACGCGATTAAATAATGAAGAAAAATTGACGGTGAATGCTACGCTGTAGAAGTAGAAATGATACGGTGTAATAGTCTTTGTAGCTTTATATATCAGCTTAAATTGGGCTTCGGATATCTTCATTTTAATGAAATGCGATCATTAAATACTTGGTATCAAATTCTTTCAATTTATAATATTTTTCGTTCTTCTCTCTTCTGTAACGCGTTTAACATTATATATTTTGGCATAGAGAACGTATGACATCATAAAGATGTCGATTAGCGCTAATGGTAAGAGTTAAATAACTTCAATCATTAACCAATATAATAAATAATTAATAGTTCTTGAGAAATATTTCGTCGTATACTGTATTAAATATATTTTAATTCTAAAATAATATACATTTTTCTTAGGATCACCATGTGTAGGTAAATAAAGTTAAATAGTACTTGGGTGAAAGATTTCTTTTAATTTAATCTTCCATCCGCTTAAGGTTAATTGGTAATAACAATTGACACAAAGTTTAGTGCTGTGGAGATAAAATAGATTGTACTACATAAAATGGTATAGAGTCTGACCTTAATAAAGAAAGGAACAAATTGAATTCAAAGATTCTTTCACGATTGAATTTTTATTTTTCCTCCAAGACGGTTGATGGTCGTAGTAAAGAGTCTGTGTTTCTGCTTGATTATGATATTTAAGCATCTAATATTTTTAACTAATATTTTTCTAATATTTTTGTCTAATATTTTTGAAGTATCAATTCATTTTCTTTAAATTCTTAAAAAAAAAAAAAACAAAATACTATACCTTAAACAATTCAATAAAATTCAATAAAACAATAAAATTCCCAAATGATTATTCAATAAGGTGGAAAACAATTTCAATTATTCGTCCATCTAAATTTCACCTCAATCCATTTCTCATATTCGATCAACTTTGTTAACGTTGCAGTATTAAATTTGAATTATTCCATCCATTATTCAACGGCATCGCATAATTTTCTTCATTTCATTCTCGGTAATATGAAACGTTTCTCAAAAACTGTCAATTATATATCAGATGACTAAGTCGTAACATTATCTATCTCTGGAAAAATTGCCGACCATACAACGTTTCTCGAATGCTTTAACGATGTTAAATAATTGACTGTATCTTCGAATATGTTTTTTTTCCTCTCTTCTATTGGAATATAAGTTTCATTATCGCGAGGATACACAGGCATTAGTGACACGGCAATTTAGTATTGTTATTCACTTCCGTATCGGATAATCGTGTACAACGCCGATTTAAGACTTGCTAGGATCGTTTATCACAATTGTCTTTACGAACCATTTGATAAGAAGCAATTATTTCTGTTTCTTAACGTACAACCTTGAATTGGTCAAGGTAAGATCAAACAATAACTCGAACTATTTCTTTTTTTGATAAAAGAATATATCGTTGGTTTACGGGTAGAGTGATAACTCTTAAAAGTCGTCAGGCTTGAGATTCCAGTAGAAATAAACGCTAAGAGCGAATTATTTTCTTGGAGTATTATTCGAAAATAATTATAATAGCTAGTAAGAAAATATTAGGTTGTCCGAAATGTTTCTTTCGTTTCATAATGCGATAATAGATGAACAACAATTTCTGTTTTATATTATTTTATTCAATTAGGTGTGATCCATTTCGTCCTATTTCTATTATTGTGTTCGTGCATAATTCAATAATCTAATATAAAACAAAAAAATATTGTACGTCTATCATTTCCTTATAAAACGAAAGAAACTTTTCGGACAACCTAATATCATGATTCAAAAACTGTTTCAATAAGCGATCCACATAAACAACGTTTTACCAGACATACTGAAAATGTAGGCTAGTAAAAAAAAGTAGCTACATTATAGAAGAACCAAAATTCGTTCATTGCTAAATTCGTCGATGATTAATAATTTTTCATCTCAAACTTTCTACTTCAAACTGATTTTCTGGGAATCTTACCTTTCTATTTCTGTTACTCTTCTAATGAATTGACAATATTAGCTTATATAGCTAGTTTCCTAAAAGTTTTTCTATAAAGAAACATCTTTCACTCGCGCATGTCCTCATATATTGTCAGTGTAAGAAGATATTTTCATACATGAGAAAACACACGCAAACACGTTCTTACGATCCTATATACCATATAATATTTTTGTGAATTCTGGAATGACCTATTCTGTTCGTGTTCACTCCTTAATGTATATTTATAAACTAAGCTTTCCTTAGATTACAATAATTTTGTATAACTGTATTTATCAGCGTACTACAACGAGTACTAGAATAATAAGAGTAATTTACCAAAGACTAAAGAGAATCATTTTATTGTTTAAATATTATATTTCTAAAGACTTTTAAAGTTGTATTCTTTATTATTACATCATCGCTATTAGGTACTTTTTTGTTATTTAAACGGCGTATAGATACGAGAAGAACGATCGATACAAAATGAATATATATCCTACGATGCATTTGTCCTTTCAATTCCACGGATCGAATAGCAACAAGTTATTGCAGTTACGGCGACCTGTCTCTTAGATTTGAATCTAGTATTTCGTTCGTCATCGAATGCTATTTCAAAGCAACGCCGATCGAAATAGAAGATAAACGATGTTCTGCGAGCTTGTCGAACGTTGCAGAGTGAATTGCGATTCCTCGTAGCTGATTCTGTGTTTAGCAATTAAATTATCGGTTCGTCGAAACGATAGTGATTGATACAAACGTTGCTCCATTTTGAACCTCCTTATCAACTAATGATTTGCCAGTGCGAAATTCGTCGTTGTTACGGAACAATGTAATCTTATCTGTTTCGCTGCGTTTGCACTTTCTGTTTATCGTCGCGGGTATTCTTTCTTTTCTAAATAAAAATTTTCACAATCGAATGGAATTTTTCTTTTAACAACGAAGTTCCAATTCGATCTATCAATCATTTTATATTAATAAAAAATATCCCGTCGAAAAAGTGTTAAAGAGACGCCAGTATGTAAATTAAGATCATAATAATTATACGTAAATACTTTCCAAAATACTTGACAAAAGTTAGACTTAATTATAAAATCGATTAAAATACGATTCTACTTTACATGTCAACCTTCAACTTACGAATAGTACTTTGTCGCAAGAGAGCTCGCATAAACCGCGTGCAAGATTAATCAATTTCAAGGAGGTTCCGTTGCATTCAAGTGTAACAGAGCCAGAGTTAGTCGACAGGAATGACACTCGATAGCAGAATTAATCATCTAACCTTACGCTTAAAACGATTCAACCTAATCAAACAACATTAAACCAGTTTCGATAAACCAGTCGACTAATTAGACAAGATAGGAATCATTTTATACAGTTTAGAAAACGTTTCAAACTTTTTTTCCATTTATCGTGTTCACTAATTAATTTGTTTCAGTTCCTCTAATACAATATCAATCAAATCTTTTAAATCGCTAATATGTATATTACTTTATCCTATTTCTATCCCGCAAGTATTTCGAAAGATGGTCTTTAAATAGCATAACGTCATGTCACCACGTTCGTCTGTAGGAAACGATCGATCGAAACCTCGAAAGTTTTCCACGCTAGGTGTCATATAACGATTGAGTAATACCAGGGCGGAAAACTAAAGGGGAGAATGCGAGAGGAAAATTAGAACTATATCGACGAAACAAGATCTGTATAATCGATTCGTAACTGTATCGCGATTATTTTGCTGCGGTTTTAGTGGTTCGAAATTTACACGAAACTATAAATCAACCTCGTGTTTGTCAGTTTCACGAACTCATCGTTATTCTCTCTGCGTATACGTGTCGAGAAATTAAAGTAATAGAATCTTGGTACCGATAATAGAGGTCCATGTGCCTCAGACTATTAAAACTTTGTACGCGAGTATCACGACGATACACGTGCATTATTTATCAAAAAGTAATCGCTAATAATCCTGGCAGTTGATGCAATTGAAAATAATAAGGCAAGAACAAAAGCGATCCGAAAGCCTATTTCGCAGCATCACAGCATCGTGGTATCGTCATACTGGCGCGCCTGCTTTCGATTAATCTTGTTTTCGAGCATACGGGGAGGGGGAGTAATCGATTCGACCTACTAAGCAAGATAGATACGTACATAGTTAGAAAGACGATTCTTCCTCTCTTGTGGACGATGGTTCGCGCTTGGTCCAGTGATTTCGTTCCTGCATCTCGTTACCGATCGGCTCATTAACCGCGCCGATTAATCGTTCAGAGTTCTACGCGAGGTCGCGTAATCTCTTCACGATACAGAAAAACGCTATCGTTCATTCTGGATCACCGAGATTACAGCGCCAGACATCAATTTACCGAGGCGTGAGATCCGTTTCCTCGTCGGTGAAAAATTACGCCGGGAATCGGTATCACGACGGGTGATAAAAGATTCGATTCTGATGGAGATTGCATAATCTTTGGCTTCCTATGAAAATTCGTGAACGTAAATATGAATTTAGAATCTGTAGTTCTGAATGTAAATTTGAATTGGTTTTTCACTAGCTTTTTGAATAGGTGTGTGTAATAGCGAATGAATTTCTCGACACGTGTTTGTGATGATGAATGCGCATTTGGAAGGGGAATTTGGGGGTGGTGAATACGTATGTGGATCGATGTTTGCCATAGTGAATGTACTTTTGAATAGATGTTTGTGATATTAACTGTAATTTGGGATTTTAATCATCTTCTTTCTCTTGTGATCGGTTTATTTGAAAATAAATGATGTCGGTACAACTTGATGATGTACAGAACCTTTGTAGTAGAATTTTTGGTAAATCAATAGAATTAATCTAATCGACGCGTTTCAGCTCAAACATCAGACCAAGTTTCCAGACCATTTTAAACTACTGGTCAAGATAACTTGTGTAACTTGTGGTAAAAAAAGAGTTTTTAATAAAAACAATTTTGTATTATAATAGTAAATGGAATAAATGAATGTTTGTAATTTAGTTCTTAAGAATTGAATATTAATCGTGTGTTTATGTAATAAAATCGAGAAATTGACGAAAAGTAGAATTGATAGGTTTGGTTTCTGAGAGGCTCGTATGCTTTAATTCTGACACAATTTATATAACGGGAACACTATCGATAACGATGAATCACGCATAAAAATTATGGCAGACTTTAAGGATTTGTCAAAACGAAAGTCATCGTGCCGGTTTCACGCCATATGTTACAATAATTAAACACTTTATACTTCAGAAGACAAATTTATACTTTCTACTCGTACATTATAACGATCATATATATTCATTAAGGTTTTTCAGGATTATATATCTCTTAAGTATGTTAACGTATGAAAGTTCTCAACTAACATTGTATTGTTAATAAAATAAAAATAAAGATCTTTTATATGAAAATACCTCGCGTGCGTACGAATGTCCAGCAAGAGTGATATGATTCTTTCTTCGTAGCGGGAAGCCAGTTTAAAAGAGAGGTGAAAGTGGAATTTCACTCGGTTTCTTTTCCTATGATATAGAATGTAGATAACGATTGCAACCACCTTTCTTCGATACGTTCAACTTTTACTCAATCTTTATAAACAATCTATATCTAATCAAACATGAAGTACATGAAACATTGTTGAAACGCTAGATTCATTTATTATCCCTAGTCTTAATATTTCTTTGCAATCAGATTTATACTAGTTTCTTGAGATCGATAAAACATTGGTATCTGGTATATTAAATCTTTGTTACTATGACTAAGAGAGAAATCGTTTCTATAAATTACAAATACCTCAGCAATGTACTTGATTTTATTCGAGCGTGATAATCACAGTGATAGGGCAATTACTAAGAACAATAGCATTAGTAGATAAAATATCGCGTCATCGAAAATGTTATAGGAAATGGTTAAGGAATGTAGAAGAGTTAAATTTTCTTTAATTTTTAATTCGATTCTAATAAACAACGAAACTTGATGGAAAAAAATTCTACAACTCTCACTATTCGAAGATTCTTTAGAAAGCAATGACTCCTATAATTTTAAAATTTTATTTTCCATTTATTTTCGTATTTGTCAATTATTTACTCGTATAGAATTTTTTAACAAATAAAATTTCATTCAATTCTATTCAATTCAATATTGTAAAAAATATATCCAGCTAAAAAAAATTATCATTTTTTAATTATTAGTATCCATAGCAATGACGTCGAATTAATAATAAAGTTAACAATTTATGAGATTGGGTATAGATACAATGGAATAAGTGATTTCAATTTTTTTGTCAACTATATGTATAATGTATTTTTTACGTGTAATAAAGCATTTAATTTATTCGCAACATAAATTTCCTGTTATTCGACTATAGATGTTTATACATTTATGCAAATTTGAAAGATGCAAGAATATCCAGAATGTACATACTATGCAGAAATACATAAGATATCCATAGTAACCATGATAATTCTAGTGGGCGAGTAAAATCTCTGCTTAGGTTCTATTTCTTAAAATGTATGCATAAAATTTGATTTTGCATAAGCATTTACAATCTGCCTACTACTATAGAAACCAGAATCAATTTAAAACGAGAATAAAAATAACGAATAGACTACGGATATTTATGGATTTTTATATTATAAGTTTATCTCATCTACTAAATATTATAATAAATATTTTACCTCGAATATGTTATATATTTTTGCACATTATATGCGTTCTATAGATTATTGGCTCCTTAATTTTCTCCAAAATGTAGAAACATTTGTAGTCTGATAATAGGGAGTCGCTACAATGTAACAGCCACGTTTAAAGAAAAACGATATAACAGAGAGAAAACAGCTAATTTTATTTAAAAACTAGAGCTGAGAATGAGAAATGAAGGAAAAATTGATCGGCAGACAACGGGAAGAAAAGCTCGCGGTTTTGTAATCGCTCTAACACGCGGTCAAGCAAAGAAATGAACGGAATCGATGGCAATGGAAGCAGAATACAGAGAACCACAGGCAACTTTCACCGGTTTTCAATCGGCCTGTCGGTCAACCCGCAGAGATCTATCGATCGATAGATCGGCCACGGGACAATCTCCTTTCAACGAATGCTCGTTCACTGTTCCTGTGTGTCATGCGATCCGAAGATCGAGGGAGGTAAGAGAGAAAGTGAATCGATGGACATTAACGTTATTTACATACGATGTTACATAACATATAAAAAGGAAATATTTTTTTTTCCTCTTCTTCGAGACTACTGCGTCGAACGATGAATTTATATAATCAAAAACGTCTTTTTCACTTTTTTCACTCTTATTTAATACTCAGTGTTAAGGAATGTAACGCGGTGACTTTATGATACAGCGAAGCATCTTGTACATTTTAGTATGCGTTCCACATGCGGCATTTGGTAAAAATTTGTCTCTTTTGAGATCATTGTTCGTTTCTTTGTTAGAAAAGTAGCATAAGGTCATATCCCAAAGAATCTTCTGGCGACCTTTGACCTGTTGCCAAACTAGCGACTAATCTCTTTATCTCCGCCCAAGGGGTATGTTTTGTTACAAATTGACTGGAGCGGGATGCTGCAAAATTGGTTGCCTCTTAGAAACAAGTAGTTAGTTGTCAATCGCCATCCTTAGTTGCCAGTTCTCCTTAGTCGTTACTCCTCACAAAGTCGACACTTATAGTCGTCACCCGTCCTAGCCAATAGTTGATTGTTGTCTCGAATTAAATCTCGTTTTCGCTAGTTTATTTATTATCCTTCGCCCTTAGCAATCGTGGCGTAAATTATTTCCCATATTAGTGGCTGGTTCTTCGAGCTAAATAGCTAGTTTTTTACTTAATCGGTATACCACGTGCAAAATTCAATGAACCTCGAACGATCGCAGTATTCAATCAATCACAAGGATAAACACCCAGAATACTTCAAGATAGATGTGAACGTTTTTGACAGACTATAAAACATTCTTAAAAATATTGTGTTATACTAGAACTAGTTATTTTTTGAATTTCAGCAACTGTGGTTATTTATATAATACATTAATCTTATTGCGATAAATCTTCTCAGAATATTCTTCGTTTCTTTTTTAC
Organism: Bombus difficillimus; assembly: GCA_014737525.1. NCBI lineage: Eukaryota > Metazoa > Arthropoda > Insecta > Hymenoptera > Apidae > Bombus > Bombus difficillimus. The sequence continues at coordinate 1,274,994 of JACXIT010000199.1, read as the reverse complement.
TTGTCTTATTTTAGAGAAAGAGCTTTAATATTTATAGATTTTATTAGTCATTGTTATGTCTACATTGGCAATATTAATGAAATGGAATTATTTTATATACGATAGAAAGGGTTTGCCACGATTGATCATACACATATGTATGTATATTTATCGGTATGGATGTATGACAAGTTAAGAGAAAAATTGATTAAAGTCGTTTAAACTTTAGCCATTTTAGTTAGTTTTCTTTAAATCTTCTTACAATTAGTTATATTTATATTTCACAGATGATCTCCATGCTCAAAATTAAAGAATACAGCATGTGGTTCCAGCATAAATAGTTAATGTTTCTTACAATGAGTTTCTTGAATAGAAATGTAAATTCAAAACTTGATAAAATTATTGTTGTATGATTATCATATAGAGCGCCGTATAATTATTCTTACAATTATTAGAAACGAGACTGAGACTACGTAATAAAACAAATTTGAAATATGGAATAGAATTCTTTTGTTCCACTTTTTCTATTCAAGAAATATTCCCTTATCAGTTGTCTCGTTAGTAGTCATCGGTTGCATGATACATTCCCTATATATATATATATACATTTCCACGTTCTAACATTATATAATCTAATTTTAATTTAAAAATATAAGCTATACAAATAATAAAAGAAATATGTTATATAGAACAAATTTTACTTTGCAGCCAATACTCCAAAGTACTTTTTGAATTGTTTACACTCGTCCTGAAACACTCTGTGTACTTCGATACATTAAAGCACCGAAGATGTGCTAAAATGCATCGCTTCGTTGCAATAATAAATAAGTCTCGCGAAGAACAAAAAACGGATACATGTTGTTTTCGAGATTGATAAATTCGACAACGATAAATCTGACGGAGAATGATGACTGTGAAACGAACGTGATTTCAACTTATTCGAAACGTTGTATTTTAAGCATATTTAAGAAACTTTCGATTGATCGACTGAATCGAGTGTCTGCAACATTTCAAGGATGCTTGAAAAAATACCATGTGATTATTATGTATGAAACGAAATGCTAGAGTTTAAACATATAACTTTAATAGATTTTATAAGAGGAAGGCAAATGCATCGATTAAATTAGCAATTTCCAATGTTGTTAATCAGCCAATATAATACTCGTGGCAAGATTATGTAAAATTGTGGCTACTTTTAGAAATATCAAGTTGATACGTGTGAAATGTCGTTTCTTCAGAGTTTCGATTTTACGAATCAATATCATCCTCCAATTTGTAATAAATAAATTAGCGGATTTGTAATAAAAATATTAGCGGGTTTTGAATATTCATCATGAATAGTCAGAATATTGATATAATTTTGTATATGTGATTAAAAAAGAAGCAAAAATTGGTGAAATAAAAATTCTGCAACAGAAAAATTCAACGTTAAGAAAATTCCTGTGTAAGCATTCTGCTGTCTTTCCAATACTATGTAAATCCATTTCATTTGTTTCAGACTAATCATTTAGATTCATACAAATCAGTATAGAAATCAATCCCTTTGAACTCTCTTTGCACAATTAAGTAATTGAGCAAGTCATAGGCCATTCATGTAGAATTTTATATCAAATAGGATAATTTGTGAAATTTATTAATTAAATTTATAAACATAGCAAAATTGTTACTACTATACGATAGAATTTATCAATTTCTGATTCGTAACTTATAACTTGAAAAATATCATTAATCGTGTTAATACAATTGTGCAATTTACCTGTAATAAGTGTAAAAAGAAGAAAATGAGAAAAAAAAAGAAAATTGTAAATCGCAATATATCGCAATTACTCGACAAAAGCATCGCACAAAAGCGTCGAAATCAGTACAATAAAATCCTCTTTACTTTACTTTTTTAATCTCACCAAGAACCATTCATATAGAATGAACAGAAACGACATCTAACAGATAATTAAATTCATTCGAGACCATCGTTCTTCGTCACGATTATCATGGTCGAATTTATCAAGCTCAGCTTTCTCTAACAGCTAGCTTATCGTTCCATTAAGTTGTCGCGAGTCGCGTTTGATCGTGCTACAGGGGCGACACGATTAATCGGTGTGAGAATTTCATACAATTGATTACGTATTGAAATATTAACGCTTTATCAACCAGCTGCTTTTACTACTAACAACGACCTGTTATCGACAAAATTTTTCGCAAAATGACAAGAAAGATTGATAACGAAACAGATTTAATACTGATTTTTAGACGTTCTTACTCTGAATTCTTTGATTGCGATTTTCGATATATTTCGATATAAATAGAAATTCGAAGGAGGATATTTATACAGCTTCACACTTTTATAAATATAATTAAGAACTACGATTTCTCATACAGTAGAAATTTACAAATTCAGATATTATAAGTATATTCAGTAAGTTCATTCATTGAACTAGATACTAACTAAAATATCGTTCAAATAAATACAGTTTATATAAACAACAGTTCTACTGCACAAATTAAAATCTATCTTGAAATTTACAATTCTCTGTAACTCTTCTTTACGACAAGTAAAATTATAAAAATAAATTATTTGTCATTTGATAAAAATTGTACTCTAATCGTATGTCCAAATAGTGAAATTGAGACAAAGTCCAATCCTCGACTTTCGTTTCTAAAAGGTTCGTATAATGTACACAAGTTTTATTATTTCTGTTAATTATGACCATTGGTGTGGATTATCGTCGAAGTGTTAAAAGGTTGTCAACGAAAACGGAAGCATTTTGACGCAACGGTGAAATCAACGGTTTCACGGAAATCGTGTTCCGATCAGGATGCAGAGTCGATTTCTCGACTCGATGCATACTCGAAGTGAGTCAGCACGGGCGTGTTGCACGTGGAAAAAAGTTTCTATCACCTACATACCTATTTGCTGAGGCGCATGTGACGAGAATGCATAAGTTAAGTGTCGTCTGGACCTCGTTAAAATAGTAACGACTATGATCATACTTGTCTTTGCGACGCGTACAGGGGGATGAATGATAAGGGTTGTGAGTTAGTTTTGTACGAGGATGGTCTTGGTGGTAGCAATAGTGTGATGGTAAACGATATGCACACACTGCAACGCACCCGTAAGCATTTGGACATTTTCCAATTATTATTGAAAATATATAGAATATACTTCAAACGAAAGTTCTTAATTTAATTTTAATCTTTGATTTTATCTCTGGCAACTATGTATATACAGTTTGGGGATATTAATGAAAGCAATAGTTGATCTAAAAGTTTATAGAGATTTTGTGAAGTGTCAACCATGAGTGACGCTGATATATTCCGTTGAAATTTATCAGAGTGTTTTGTCACAGCTGCATGACAAGATACAACAAATCGACATATGATAAAAATATCAACCTTTTAATCAAATTACATCAAGTGCTTGTGGATTGTAGTGTAAATGTCAGACATATAAATTAAGGGAATTCTAATAGGAAAGACTTCAAATATGATATGAATATGACAAAACGTATGTGAGAGTGAGAAATGAAAAGTGAGTATATGTGTATTTTACAAAAATGAGATTTATGTAATATTGTCTTATTTACAAACTGATCTATAATATGTTTATTGCTATTATTTTAGCTTCCTTATGTACTTTATATTTTTTTAATCAATTTTCAATTTATGCAACGTATATAGCAAAGTCAATATATTGAGATGAAGTCGCGGTATTCAAAATGTTCTTGCCTTGTTCCCAGATTTTTGGTAATACATTTAATAAGATCAATGAAACGAATATCGCATTAATCAAGATAAAACTGGGATATTAATAATAATAAACCACGCATACTGTTTAATCGATTAGTAGAAAATGATAGAAGTTTTGTAGGATCTTACTTACCCATCTATCAATGCAGGTCCCGATCTTCCATAACTTACATCCGTTTGTCAAAATATGTCTGATAATAAAGTTGTGCGATAGTCCAAGTGGTAGAAGTTTACTGATTCTGTTTAACAGAAAATTCTTTTTATACTCGGAAACATTATATATTACATTAGAAATTATTCTAAATTTCGACGTATAACTAACTTTTAATTCTAAATATCTGCGGTATAATCCTAATGTTTTATGATACAACAAATAATACGCGTCTTTTATAATAAACTGATAATTATTCAATTTATTATAAAAAAATATCAAACTCTAAAAATGTTTTGCATCGAGTAATTTAAAGTGACGAAGACTACGGAGGATGTACACGAGTGACGAATCTACTTAAAATTGAAAAGTGACTTGTTAAACGCGAAGATTATCACCTGATGCGAGATATGAGAAAATTTTGCTTTCTGAGAAAACGTAGCCCGGCAAATTGACGTCTAGTTTTCTTGAAAAATGATAATTCAGGTGTTCCCGGGGAATTTCAAGGAAAAAATGTTAATATTGCGGACACGTACTAAACGTGCTCGAAGCGAGCTTAAACGCACACGCGGACGTGTTTTGTTTCAGAATTCAACGATTCAACGAGTCATTCACCCCGCAATTAGATAATTTGATCGTCTAGTATGCATATTAAGAATTTCTGCTCGAACGAAATGCGCAAAATAGTATTCATTGACATGTTTTTATTTAATTGTTCCTATTATTCTATCTGGAACTACTAATACTAATAATATCTAAATATACCAATATCGCTTAAATAATTTAAATATTAATCGACAATTTGTATTTGATAATAGTTTATTTGTGAAAATATAATAGATATTCCACTATGAAATTGTACAGATAAATAAGTGTTAATTTTCTTGAAACAATCCTTCGTTTTCATTAGCAGTGCTGCTAATTTTTCTACAAAGAATCTCGTTTGTAAGTGTCAAGATCACAGATTTACTAATCCGTGTGACTTGCATACCTTTTTTTCAAGACTATTTATTATGACTTAGCGTCAGTAGTCCGTTTACAAGAAATTATTGCAAGAATGAGTAACGAGTATGCGATTCTCCATTAATCTTAAACAGACAGATGAATACATAGAATTAAAAAACAACAATACAATCTCAAGATATAGAAACTATTATACACCGAAAAAATATGTACATTTTTCTTACATGTATGTTCGATGCGTACATAGTTTTTCTTTTACATGGATCAATCTAGATTTGGTTTTATGTGTATATAATACTTTAATCGCATACTACAATAAATACCTGTTATATTATAAAATTCATGGTGGAGTCTCCTAAGTTTTTCCCTGAATTTCTAAAATTCAGTATGGATTTCAAATGATAGAGTTAATAATAAATAATAAACCTCGTGTTTACATTTAATTCAAACACTTTCTAAAATTCTTCTAGCGTGTATAGTTCATAATGTATCGTGCACTTTTTTTTATCAATATAATCCTATTAGGTAAAATAATAATATTTTCACTCTAGAGAATGGTTCACTTTTAAACAGAAGGGTGCGAGATCCCAAAAATATCGGATCAGATCGGCTAGCCAATTTTTATCTCATAAGTATCTTATAACTAGAGATTGTTGGTATTCCCGGGAGTTTCAAGATTCGCGACTAAGTCGGGATTCCCAAGACTTGCGGGATTCACGAGAATTAAAAAATTATACTGGCTAGAATATGGAGCAAAAGTAATAACGAAATATGCGACAAATATAATATTTTATTATAAAATATTATAGTATACTATATAATTTTATAATTCTCGAGAATCCCGACAATCTCGAATTACGGGATACTTGGGACGGATCGGGTCGGGTTCCCGACATTTTAGGGTTTCAGCACACTCCTAATTTCTGCATATTACGTATATTCTATTTGTTTTGGCATCTTAAAATGCATAGAAATTCGCACCTTACTAATTACCAATATTATCATCCATGGAAAATTAGTAACCGTATCATATAAAAATCTCGGAGACCTCGTACAGAAATAAAAATATAGAGCAGAATCGCGTCGCGTGTCCAGTCTGCATCTCGTCTGTAGCAAAACAAATCGATGGTGCTCGTGATAAATCGCGATTACCTTCCGGTTGGTAATGATTAATTAATTTCACGTCTGACGCAATTAGTCGAACCGTGCGATCGAACCGCTAATAGGACGTCACGTTATTGAGGTCGGCAAAAGTCTACGAGGTGTATTCCGTCGCGTGATTCCGCGTAGGCAAACATGTACGTGTATGTTAATTCCACTTAATCCTAATGGTATGTGTATCCAGGGCGTGACTGTAAATTGACTAACCATCCGCGATAGTCTTCGATCAGAAGTAATTTATATGTACGTTACGCGTATAACGTGTCAATTGTTGAATGGAGACGATACAATAGTATCGATGGTGATGAATAGATGGTAAAGAGATAGTACGAATAACATAAATACGCACGTGAGTAAGCGATGGGTAGATTAAGAGAGGACACTTTCGCGATATTCCTCAATTTGCAGATAATCTGGCATAGAAACAGTATGAATGATAAAAATTAGTAAATAATAGGTAATAAAGCAGATAAAACGTCTAATTTGTTTGACACAAATGGAAAAATATTGATGAAGAATAACGCTATAAATATCGTTGTTAGGGTGAACTTAATTTGATGATGTAAGTTAGATATTTTAAAGCTGAAAGTTTACTTGAATGTAACATAATCAAGTGGAAAATAAGTAGTAGAAGAATAATAGGAGGAATATTTCAATGTAGACGTGAAATCTATATTCACGTACGATATAATAATAATAAATATAGTGATTCATGAAAGTATTTGAATGTTTACCTAGAAAATTGCTATAGATATATTAAATATATTATACATGTAGATCTTTTTGAAATTTTATTAGTATTATAAACGCAAAACGGTTATTATAATTATGTTGATAAAATTTGGAACAAATTCAAGAACGTATAGAATAATATTGCAAATAACCCAATCTTTAGTGATCGTTTGGAAATAATAGCAGAATATGATAAAGTCGAGGAAACACATTTATATGCATAGTATAAAACCTTGTTACTTATCCCACTTAGTTCGATCATTGAAGAAAATTACTTGATGATTCGTTTAAGCAGCTAAACATAATTGCTGTCTACTATCTTGACCTTCAATTGATTTCAAATCATGTTAGCACGATAATGAATCTCATTATTTCACAAGGATAGTATTTAAGTACTTAGGAACTGCAAAGCAAATAATATAAGGAAATAAATAATATTACTGTTTCGTATTATTGTGATATACATATTTAAGGATGGATTTTTATAACGTTTTGTTATGTTAAAAAGTACAAATGTTAAATACACACGAACAACAGATTGAATGAGAAAGATAATATTCGAAAGAGAGATAAGATAACATATTCCTGTATATTTTCGCAGACGAAAACGAAAATCCAAATTAACATTCTTTATTTTATTGTATGAAAAGAATCACTTATACCAGTTGTATTTTTAGCGTTGAGTATTTTATCAATTGCTTCTGTTGTATAATTGAAAACATTTTGTAAATTATATTCTTATCGTTGAATATCTCTATTCTAATTGCGTATTTTTTTAACGCTTAAAACTTTCCTCTCCTTGTTTTTTCTTGTATTTTCTCCGAGGTTTTAAATTTGCTTTTAAAACTTGTGCTTTAACAAGATGTATAAATATCATAAGATTATTCATTTGTATTAACAATATATAACAATACTTATTTCTATTAATATTATTAAAATCAGTTTCATACCTACTTCCATTTACGAAATCAAATTAATTTATTCGATACAATTCACAATTTATAGATTAATAAATTGATGAAAAACGGCCAAGGAAAATAATGCCGAAGATTTTGCATGTTCTTTCAAAATCGTCTCTGTATAACATAAAACCAATAAGATAAATATCAAAGCGTAAAATTATCATGCAGATTTCAATTTCAATATAATTCCGTGTGATACAGCTAAAAGGAAATCTTCTTATTATCACCGAAACAAAAATGTCGAAATTATGTTCATATTAAGATAAGCAAGGCTTAGTAGGTTTTTCAATAATTATTTTTCCGAAATCATCATTGATATTCGTTAATATCTGCCACTCGTTTTCTTTCCTCGAGTTTCATGAGCATACTTCCTTTTAATTCAAACGAAATAAACTCGATGTTCATTTCGAGACGCCTTTTAAAATTCGATCTTATCGACTACGATCAATTTTGCAATTATTTTGAATTCGAAACGAATATTTCATACGCGCGTCGTTCGTAAATGAACAAAACTAAATTTTCATGCGGAATCGCTTGTGTCGAAAAAATTGTCTGTAATAACAGGCTTGAATAAAGTTATTGGGTGGAAGGCAATCATTATTGGTAATTTAAGGATGCAACTGTTCCTCACGTGTCTTCCATCATCGAAATTATCTTAGCAGCTATAACCTTCTTAACGTTCCCGAAATTTACCTTATAGCGTTACAAATTTTTCGTTTTATTCAGTTTGATGCTGACGTTCTCTTAATCATCCTTATTATCGATTTTTTTAATTAATTGTGAAGCTGTCACGACAAACTATAGTGATACTTCGCTATGAGGAATAATAGATTTTTAATATAAATGTAGTTAGAAGAGTTTATTGATTAGGTGTATATGTATATTTATTTAGTAAAAAGTATAGACATAGTTAAATAACTTAGATCAAGCCTTTGAAGCTTCATAAGAAGTTCAATTAGGTCAGATTATATTCTTTAATGTAGATATGGAATTAATTTGTAGGAAATTTTAATTAGTCTTTGCATCGTAGAATCATGATATCTGGAATAGTAAAAGGATAGTAAAATACGTAATATGTTTTTCCATGTAATAAAATATTTATGTACTTCGGTATGCTGTATATTTTCTTCCGCGAAGATAACAAATTTTTATCTAAAAATTGCATTATGCAATTATACTAGGGTTTGTTGAATACCTGTGACCATTATCGTAAAAATTATACATCGATTAAGAAATATTCGTATGTTTTTTTTTATGGAAATATACACATTATGTTGACAATTTTTCGGATTAAGCATTGAGAGAAACTTAATTTTAAAATACTTTGTGGCAATAAAAATGTCTCAAATTAGCAATGAAAACTATGAATATATTAATTTTGAGTCACATTTTAAACTTCGAACGGTACAACTAGAAATATTAGTAGTAGTGATAATAAATACTGTCCAGCATTTCGTCGATCAACTTCGGTATTAATAAGCTTCCATCTATTTAAAGGCTTCATAAATTTGATAGCACACACTATTTTTATCGCCACACTGTAATAATAATTGCATAGGTAATACAAATTGGGAACCGTTGCATACAGTTCATTTATCATTATTGGACACACTGAATTGTAAATATCATAAATAATGTTTCTTGATGTAATAATTATTTCTTTATTTAAAATATATTTTGTTATATCATGCAGAAATGTTCTGTTTATTAAGATAATTAGATTTACGTTGATTGGATGAGATTTTACGAAAGATTGGAAACCTTTGGAAATGATTAAAAATGATATTCATAATAACTAAATGTTTGTGAATAATATACACAGATGGTATTTTAGTTATTTTCCCTATTTTTTAGCAATGGATAGAATATCTATATTATTTCTATAATAATATATTGAAGACAATAAATAGAAGATATTAACAAATTATCAATATAACACGCAGTAACATAAACCAATAAGTGAAGTTTCAATAAGATCACAAGTTAAACAAATAGTCAATACAATTTCATATTGTTCAGGGAAAATCTAAATCATTAAAAATGTTTCAACAGCGCATAGTGGCAAGTTTATATTATTTTTAGTCTTCCACAAATAATATGGAAAAGCAAAGATCGTTAATTCACCAGTTTCGTCCTAACTACATTTACTTACTGCATTCTACGTGCATTTTCAAGTAAATTTGGTTCGATAATTCATAAATAATCTAATGATACGAAATTGCCTTTCACATTACTGTACATTAAGGTATAAGATCAAACAGAAGCAATTAAATTCCCCTCTAGAAATCCATTCGTTTTCTCAACATCTTCGTATAATCATTCTTCCACCGATTATTTCATGCTTAACATACAAAATTGAAAACAGCGTTTTCAATCTCTGAATTGGTTAGGTAACGTCGAAACGATTGATCCAATCATCGCGCGTGAAACGTGCCTCCTGAAATGTTAGAAAAATTGATTCACAGTTGATTGACAAGATAGCGGAGCCGACAGGAAGTTCAGGGATCGTTTCCCTTCTATTTAGCCGCGGGTAAGCGATTCGTAGCCGTCAAGAAGCGACTTACAGTTTAACGTGACGCTGCGCGAGACCGAGCGAAATGTCAGGCCGGGGAATTTGCATTTCCTAAATGCCACTGCGTGAAATCGGCCGGCTACGGTTCGCGGAATTCTTCAGTCGATCGAAAGTTGCCTTTTTTCCCCACTCTTTTCTTAATTTCCCTTTTAAATCGTATTAAAACGCCTTTTCGAACGAGCATAAAATTTAACATTACGATGACACGAGATCGTCATCGCCAAATGTCGGTATCTATATTTTTACGAATATAATTAAAGTGATGTAATTTAGATAGGAAATTGTATTACTTACGTTAAATATTATAAAGAGTACAGGACCTTGGATAATCAATTTAAGATAAACTTCCATATCAACTATTAATCTTTCATACTTACAATTTTTTATAATTAAATAAGAAATTTCAATATATATAAAATATACATCTCCCTCATAAACAAGAACCAACTATTTTTTCTACGATCTCCTCTACCATTAATTGAAATTTATACACTTCATCGACTATATATATAGCAGCCTGATGATCAATTATTATGAAATTCACTACTATCGTGCGTATTATTCTTATTGATGTGATACCCACTCAAATTTATGTCGCATAAGCTATAACTCATTGCTTATTGCTCAATTAATTGACACTGCCTCCATCGTTCTGTTATTTAATCAACTTCGCGTATGTTATTCCAGAAATAAGCAAACAAACGAGCGTCAGAACGTAATCAAACAGAGAATTCCATGCGGGTATCGCGACCCAAAATCGATTTGGTCAAGGGTTCGAATCGAATGCAACCAGGCTCCCCGCAGGCGGGTACTCTTTCTGTACTGTTCTGTTTCGCAGATAATGATAGTCATTAAGTATATGTGGTGCATTCATATTGTCTAATTTACGACACCCACCTCAAGCCAGCCATTAACGATTATTAATATAAAAATAATGTGACAGTTATCCGAAAGAAATCTCCTTTTAGAGTTACAAGAGCAAAAATAAGTATATACTCGCGTGCTTTCTTATTGATTTTTATGCGTCCTCCTTATAATTGTACTTCTTTGACACGAGAAAGTAACTATACGATGGAGAAGTAATTGAAAAATATTAATAAATAATAATTTTGTCATAATCTTTGTAAATTGCATACAGGTATATATCGAAGAAAAATAGCATTGTACAATTGCAATTGATTTAATTCTGCATTTCAACATTTTTATTATATGATTAACTAACAACTGCAGCAGACTTTTACAGAAAAATATTCAAAATCCAAGGGTTCCGTTTAAAAAACAAAAAAATTAACAAAAACTCGTTCTTATAGATCGTGAAGATATTAAAAAAAAAAAAAACATGATGCCTTTGAAGGCTTTTAACTTTCTTAGTATGCATTTTTAATGTCCTCGATGATAGTGATAAAGAATTTCATAGTTCGTGCTTGTTGATTATGTAATATTTGAATTTGAATTGGATACAATCTTTGCATAGAAAAATTATTTATCGAACGATAAACCGAAAGCGACACAAAAGTAGGAAATACAAGTTTAAATACAAGCTTTCGAAGATAAGGAAAAGGGATTGTAAAGACAATGCAAACGGTCTGACTGTATAATAAGCTTGCTCAATTTTGTGGACATGTTAACTTCTGATAAAACCTGCATATCTATCGTTTCGTCAATTCGTAATGTGCTTTCTTGTTTTTACTACATGCCAGATAAGTACGTAGATTGCATCGTTAATTATACAGGTGTTGGAGCGATAACAAGGTCAACAATCCTTTAGGACTGATACTCTGTTTGTGCATAACGAAACCGATTCGTAAAGCTAATTACAAAAAACGTTCGCTTGTAGATGCAAGTTAATTCAATAGATAAACCGTGAGAATAATTAAATTCGCAATTAACGTGTTTATTGTACATATTTAACCTTAGAACATAAAAAGTTTATCGTATTTCCTATCGTATGATGTATTATCTATTATCTTGTAGAACTATGTTTCAATACTTTTATACTTCTTAAAAATATTATTTTCGTTCTTAAATTTCTTTTAAAAACATTCAGATTTTGATTGTTAAGATTTTTTACCAAAAATATTTCACTATATTGCTTTGGAACGTTTCATCGTATCGTATCTTTTAAAGTATTCCAATGTTACCAGAATGAATGAACGAATTTTTTTACGCTAATGATAAATGTGTAAAATACTGTGGGTGACGTAATAATTTTCAATTGGATCGCTTTATTCTATATAGTATTGCTTTTGCTACCTGCGGTTAAACATTGTTATCATAAAACACAATTAAGTACTATTGTTACTATTGGTTATTTTGTACTAATAATCTATTTATAACGTTTCTAAGCATTAAATAACTGTTTTCAATATTTACTGTTTAATCTTGCTTCCGGAGTTCAGGAAGCAAAATAAGAGACAAAACTATTTGTAGCATGACCTGATGAAATCAATGTTACATTTTACGTATCTACATTTCGAAAAAATAATATTGTATCATTGTCGACTCGTATATCAAGGAATATTAAAGTTTTCACAAAAACATTTAATTATCTTCTTAAAAGGAGAATAAAATAGTACTTAAGCAAGTAGTACTTAAAATAAATAAAAATTTGTGATACTTGCGACATACAAAATACATCAATCACATCCTAAATACCTGTCTCTAAGTACAGTATGAAAAGAGCATAACGGGACTTACCAAATTCGTTAAACTCGCTAAAAAAGGAAGTCTTTTGCCAAGAGGCCCTAGCCTTGCTGAAGGATACTGGATTTTACTACTTATTGTAGATAAGTGTTTGTCCTACTATATGACCATTATACTGTCACTGGGACCACTAATAATCTTGGAAGATGCATATGACCTTAAACACTTAATAAAAAAAAAAGCAAAATTTAGAAAGAAAGAATAATTTTCAAAAAAGAGCACAAAACAATATTTGCGATAACTGCAAAAGAACTTGCGAAAGCACTTTCATAAAAAAAAAAATAATTTTAATTACTCCCTGCAGATTATCCTCAAAAATACGTAAATAATAACACATGATATTTTTACCACGTAATGTTTTTACCACATTATGTAGTTTTTAAGTCATTCAAATCAACAAACATAGTATGTATATAAAATAAACTTCTTTCCGCTTTAATCTTCCTTTTACCAAATATCCGACACTTGTAAAAATTAATTACGTACAGTTTCCTTTAATCCATTTTCTCAAAAAACAAAAAAACAAAAAAATGATTATATTTATTCAACAGTTAAAGAATCTTCCCAATCCTTTGTTGCAACTTCATTTGTTACAGAAAGAGAAGAGAAAATAAGAATGATCGATTGATATAATTTCATCAAGATACATTATTCAATGTATCAAACTGAAGAAATTCCCAATATAATAAATATTGAAATTTGAATAAATAAATCTGGATTTAAACTTTTTAAATAACGTAAAGGAAAAAATATATAATAATAATAATAAATAAAATTGAGTCAATGATATACAATAATAAATTATTCCACGGCGGATAAAATATTAATTTTATAAATATGGAGACTTCAATAAATTGAAATTTAAATTTATTAAATATTATGATGCAGAGAAAGAAATATATATATACGCATAAACTTGAAGTTTTCCGCAAAAGCTGCATTCATAGCAAAATCTTCGAACAAACGCAAACTATAAACGATTTGCTTTTACATGCTTTTGGTTAAAAACGTAAGGCGGTTCTTTCAAAGGTCAACGAATCTTGGCGACGTATAACAAGAGACGTGCATGGAAGCAAACATCTTCGTGTGTCGTGTACCTTCTGAAAGGAAATTCGCGAACGTGCATAAACGTGGATATTCAGTGGACATCGTACGGTCTTTTAACTCTCCCCTTAGATCGGCCACCCGAGAGTGGAGGATGGAAAGAAAAAAAAGGAAAAAGATGAACGATAATCCGAGCTCTCTTCGCAGGGAATATTAAGCGGGGGCAGTGAATGGAAATCGAGAACTTAGGCGAACGTCCATGTCCATAATGCTTTCTAAAACTGTTATTTATCGCATTTGCTACACACGCATCGGGGATTTCGTTAGGATTTATTGTACAATGTTCACTGGTCATCGACAACGACGTGAATCGCTTGAAACACTGGCTGCAAGGGATTTTGTGAAACGAATTCTAAGAAACGTTGCAAATTTATCGTTAATCAATAATTTCGTGCAAATACGTAAGGGTATCTTTGCGAAATTCTGTTTGACTTGCTTGACTCAACTTCAAAGGAAAACGGCTGTCTATTAATTTAACACTAATGCGATGAAATTTAGCACAATTTACAAACTATTGAATTAACGCTAGAATCATTAAATCTGTAGAAATAATGGGCTCCAGTTTTCTTTCTTTTGTAATCGTGTAGGCGCTTTTGAAAAAATTGACAGTACTTTTAGTGACAATGGAGCTACCAAATCGATCGATATGACTGGTATCGGACTTTTTATTTTTGCAATTCTTAAAAATGTGCGAGTATTTTTGGAGACGTTTACATTTCCTGAGGCAGAAACATAAAATATTTAATTAATTATATATTTAACCCTATAAAGGAATATTTTCGTTACAACAGGAATTACACAAAAGCTTCTAATCATTTCATCCTAATCTCCCCCTGCCTTTCCCTCTTTCTCGAACTAAATGCACAGCAACAAACTGTCTAAACAGATTTATTATGTTATATACATTCATATAGTTATTTTACTAAATTTACAATCAGTATATATTATACTTAATTTGCAATCTTTTACGAAAGGGGAATATGCATCTTATAAATTAAAGGACAAACTTGTGATTTGTTCTTTTCTAAGATAATAAGGTAAGGCGGAATAGATCTCCATCGAGATTTCATATGCTTAAGAAGAAAAAGAAATAAATTATGCAAGCTGCGCAATATTGCATAGTATTGCAATTTTGCTTATTTATTTTTTAAGTGCTCTAAAATCCATGTGAAATTATGGATGTGCTTGTTAAAATATCTGTAGTGAATCTATTGCGATTGTAACAATCCGGCGTTGAGGTAAATTCGGTCGATTATCGCCTGGATTGAATATTTTCAGCGTCGCTATCGGTAAATAGCACTTATGCAACTGTGCATTCTTACTGCATTCTGAATAACATTATTTACATGTTTCCGGGAACACCTGCCGGAGCTACTCGTTAGCTGTGATTTCATGATACACCAATACTAATGTATCGAAGCTACAGGCTGTTACAAAAGTATCCTACAATGATTCTTACGTAAATTTTTTAAAGCTACGAGTATATATTATTTCTATAGCTTTCGTTATGAAGAACACCGAAAAATAATTCAAACATACACGTTTGTTTCAAGAAATATAAAGTCTGCTTAAATACTTTAATAATAGGGAACAAATTTATGCAAATTTTATTACCATTAAAAATTTTGCTCTAAATTATACATTTTTGATTAAATTTCTTATAAGAGTAGTCATGTTCGAGGAACTATTAATTTGTAAATTTAGTAATTCATTTGAGATTCATTGGAGATGTACATAATTGGCAATAGACGAGATACGATTTCTAAGATTAGACGTGTGATAATCAGCCAACTTGTTTCTAGTTATTTACTTCGATTAACATACTTGTGGACGAAGCCAATTAATTTTATGACTTTGACTATATACTTTGACTATAGTAACATAAAGGTGAAACGAAGTAAATTAATAATCTTTAAGATTTATTTGTTTATTTCAATTGTTATAAAATATACTTTAAGGGAATTGTAAGTGAGTAAGATCAAAAAATGGTATTAACCAAAAAAATTAACTCAACACGATTAGTCTAAAAGCGATGATATTACATATTGGATCGTGCATTCTCATTACGTAATTGAACATTATATTCGGACAAATCTTATAATTAGGCGATTATAGAAATACTCCAGTGTATAACTGATTTTTATAGAAATGATTATTTCTTGAATAATGATAAAATCAGGCCATTAATCAATATCATTCGAAGGAACATCGCACTTGTATTTTTCGTAATCATAATTTTATTTTAATTTTCAATGAAACATACGACGTAATAACGATTACGTTACTTTTGATCGCAAGAATAATTTACGTAACATATACAAAAAAAAGTTGATTTACCGCATATTTTTTACACAAATATCATCCAACTACCATCCCTAATTACATCACAATACTGTATTTTTTAATTAATCAATGAAATAATATCGTTACATGTATCTTTGGAAAATTGCAACGAAATACGTGCATACATATGTATTGCCTGATATTAATCAACTTCCTCGCATTAATTCAGTTTCAAGGATTATAAAACTGCCTTATTTCTACACAACCTTATTATCGGTATATTTTTAGACTGCCGAATAATTGAATTCTGATACGAATCTTATTTGCGTTTTGTGAAGTAGTATGTTGACCTTGTCTTTTACCTTATTTTAATACATTTTTGTAGGATAGAGGCCAGGATTAGAATACCTTTATTTTAATTAATTTATTATACATGACACCCAAAAAAATGTGGTAAACATGATATTTCCTTACTCGTTCAATATTCAGAGAAATAATTCACATTCATTTAGCAATATTTAAAACAAAAGTAAATAAGTTTAAAAATCTATTTAATGTAAGCGTTTTTGCTAAAGGTTCAATGTATGTAAAAGAATCTATTTATTTTATTTACAAATCTCTATTAAAATTTGCATCTGTATAATGAATCTACTTAAAAATGTCCTAATTTACAGTGTGAATTCGTTCTGTATGTAAAAAAGTTGAACGTAACGGACAAAAAATTTCTTTCTTTTTTAGCAACTTTAAATCTCAAAATTAAATTTTATTACTTTGCTCCATAAATTATACATCATACTCTCTCGAAACGTAAATCCATCATAATTCCCTCTTTGACGTATTATTAGTTGGAATCGAAATAATTTATAACTGCAGAGCATTAATATCCCTAATGCAATTCGCTTGCTCCATTTTACGAGTCTTGTAATATTAATTCGCCATAATTTGTTGCCTAACGTACGCAATCGTTGCAATAACCCTTAACTTGAGCTCTTCAGTGACTGGAACAAAATCCGATTCTCTTATTTTCCCTGTTATTCATTTCTCAATATGCCCAACTATCAATTTACATAATCCTCGATGCAAGCGTAAGTATCATTTTGAATTGAATTTAATCCTCTATAATGTTATGTTATTTAGAATTTATACACTTATTTACCTGTGCTTCTTTAAACGTTATTCTATGTATTCATTGTTGTGCTGTAGTAATTTATCAATACATTATTGATGTATCGGCGATAAATCTATTCGTAACAATTACTGTTTCCTAACTTTTGTGATCAATAAGTAAGATTGTAGTAAAAAAAAGATTGCTATCCTTTATGAAACGTTCATAGTGTTGAAAGAGACAGGCTTAGTACCTGAAACTGATCTCAATGTAATTAATGTAATTAATTAGTATAAGTTTGATTCCTATTTTTTCAGACACCCTATATACTCATAAAACAAAAGAATATAGATTTTATCTCACGCGTAGGGAAAAAGGGTTAGTACTTTGCTATAGACACGAGGTTAAGGAATTCGTATTCAAGTTCTTTGGATTTTCTTTGCCTCAAGGACATCGTCTTGTTCGCCTTCGACGAATGCGTCTTGCATATCTATCGACAATAATTCACGCTGGCTATTCTTACTATTTTATTAGGATTATGGTATTTTTCAATGGACCACCGTATGACTCCCATAGCTGTTCGTCTCTCGGTTCGCTAAAGAAACCGGTTCGATTGAAATTCAACAATTCGTCGTCTCCATACGTCAAAGTCGCGAAGAAACATCTCGATTATAGCTGAATAACTTAATTTCAGATTTCTTGGCTAAGTGAATTCGATATTCGTAGTTAATACCACATTATGAATTGATTTGATTGAATTTTCCAGAAATAGAATTTCGATTTGTAGTAATATCTTATAGATGTATTTTTAATTTGTCTGACATTTCCTCCGGTGCTTCTTGAATATTTCTGCTTTTAGCAAAATTAATGATATATCGAATAAGCAATCTAACGATCGCTGCTTGGAATAAGGAAAAAAATTCTCTTTAATATTTTCCCTATAACCTACGTATACTTGCTTTTTGTATTTTCTGTTTTCTAAAGATTATTACACAACCTTTAATACGATTTTCTAATATATACTAAAGTAAAGCTTATCGTTTGTGACCTAATGCAAGAACCACTTCGTCCAGTAGTTTTAAAATATTTTACAATTTAAGGTTTAAGATCCTCCTGGGTTAAAGAATAAAGCTTCAAATATAAAATTAATAAGAAAATGTATAATACGAAAATTCTAAATAAAAATATTCTTTGCTTTTAAGAACCGCCATTAGTGTATTATTAATATAAACGCGTACACTCATTATTAAATTATTACAGAATTAATTTCATACATATCAAAGATACGTAGAAGGAAACTAGTGTAATTAATTATTTGCTATAGAAAAATTTATCAATACGACATGAACTGTCAACGTTATGAATCTAAATTGATATTAGTCAGCAAACATACGTCAAAGGAATGTCTGTGTATGCGATAATGCGCGTAAAATAATGTCTTCGAACTATTATCTGTCCAAAGGAGATATCTAACATCATCGATTCTATGTATTAATGATGCATTTGATGAGATAACTACGTGTTTTAAATGACAGTGATTAAAATGTACACGGTAAATATGGTTGGTTTAAGTAAAAAAAGGCAAAAAATAAAGCTTAAAAAAGACTAAATTCGAAATACTATTGAGTTGTATAAAAATTTTAAAATTTTTAAAAAGAAGATCCATTATTAATAGACATTACTCTTTTTATCATTTTTATCACCATTACTATTATCACAATCTATGTCTGTTATCATTATTAATATTGTTTGATTTTGGTTTGATTTGGAAAAGTTTGATATCCATATCCAATACAAAAATTACCACGGATTTTTAATTATTAATATATATTTATGAAATATATATGACATAATTATGGAAAATTGCAATAACTTTATTTTACACTATAACAAGTTTTTCACTGTTCGATCATATTCTAATAATAATTTCTTTTTTATAAAAGATAATTGAAGAGGTTCCAATTGACAACTGTCACAATTTTTAACACAATTCTTGAAACCAACTTCTTTTTCAAAAAATTGTAAAATTCCACCGATGATTTCAACAGAATAACTCGTTATAATGATTCAATAAATTCATAGAATCTCACTGTAAGCAATCAATTAAAAATTACAAAATCATATAATATTATCTTATTTAAATGTATCGATGTATGCTGTCAAGAGTTAAACAATCTTTCAATTTAGTTTATTATTCCTGTGATTCTCTTTCGTAATCGAATGTTTTAAGTTTAAAAGTATAAGTGTTCGAAACGACTCGTTTGAAAAAATTATATATATTTTAATTTGATTCGAATAATATTCTCTGGCTTGTGAGTGGAAGTAAGCGTAACATCAAGTAAAAGTACACATTATAATGCTCAGTTTTAAAGCAATGCACGTCTTTATAAAGTATAATTTCATTTATCACGGTGATGATAAAGGAACTGGCATACTTTTATTCAAAGGTGTATCATTATACCTTCTAGAAATTTTTTTCCTCGCATGTTAAAAATTGCTAAAACAGGTTGCGATTATAGACCGGTTTCAGAAATTGAGGACGTCTGGATTTAAGAAACCATTCCAAAATTTCTGACGCCTCCGCCTACATTTTTAATTTTTTGAGAATTTCTGAGTGAAGTATTCGAACAAAAACATGTTCCAAATGTTATAAAGTAACATAATAATAATAATATATATATAATATATAATATATAAGTAACATAATAATAATTGTAACACCAAATACGCAATTTCTACAAATTAAATTGTTTAAAATATATTTTACAAGCTTGGAAAAATGTATGATAGAAATTTCCTTTAAATAGATGAATTTCAACTTCTATCAAGTCCGACGAAAAATTGTTATGGTCTTTTTGATACAATGAATTTATGCATGTGATAAATGTATCGTTTTAGCTCCCTGTAACGAAAATACTTCTATGTTTCATGACGTTATAGAGGTTTAAGTATAATAAAATGTATTACATTCAACAATCTCTTCTTAACTTATACTCAAATCTTATACACGTATCGTTATTTTATAATTCAATCTTCTTGTTTGTAAGATACAGCCAATTAAATAATTTCGTGTGTCTGATTGATTTACAAACGTTTCTTACTTCATTATAATTTAGTAAAAAAATCTTTCCTGAAAAAGATGATAATCTGTGAATGAAATACAGTGAATGAAGTGAAACTTTCCACATTAAATTTGCAAATTTATCGTGTAAAACAAATGTATACGTCAGTGTGCGTCATAATTAACATTTTTGATGTCACCTGTACGATACAACAGACACTTATAATATAACTTATCATAAATAAATAAAATAAATAACAACATTGTATTTGTAGTACAACAACCATAAGTAAAATGTACTGTTACGAAACAGAAGTTTCTCTAAACAGGAGTCAAATTTTATGCAAAACCTAACACGATTTTCAATTCAGAAACTCGAAACGTTTCCTAAAATTTGAAACATTTACCAAGGAAATTCCTCGTCAAACGCTTAAGCTCCGATCTCCAAAATTCCAAACTTTATTGCATTCCTAGATCCAAAACTATTAGCGAAATTACATTCTCTCAGAGTTTCTCTAAAAACGTCATCAAATCTTGCGAGATTCGCAACACTTTGCAAAATTCCGTGTACCAATAAAAGTCAACCATCTCTCCCGATCGAAAAAATGATCAAACAGAGGTGGATAAAAAATGGAAGAGCATCTGTTCTGAAATCACGAACGGGGAGATGGAGCGACGGTCGTTTGGCGCGAGGATCGTCCAACAGGTGTCTTCGTGTAAAAGCACTTTCGATCTTAACAGTTACCTCTCTCTCCACTAGAAGCCGGTCGTACCACTTCTCCGTGGCTTGTTCCTCTCCCACGGCCAGCCACGATGTCAGAGACCTTTGCCCCAATTCACTTTTCTCTTTCTCCGCCGCGAAGGTTAGCCTCGAATCGCCTTATCGGTTTCATTTCCCCGCTTCGTCGTCCCACACCTTTCGCTCTCCTTCCTTTTTCCTCCCTCTAGAACTGCTTGCGATTCGTTCGACGATTACTCGCCTCGTTTCCCAAGATTCGATCACTGTTACCTCGCGCTTTAACGTCAACCGTATCGATCACCGTTTATAGAGACCTCCTGTTGCTTTTAATCCTTCCGATTTATCGATTTGTTTCGATTTATGCTCGCGACACGATAGTTCCTTTCTCTTTCTGCTCTTCTGTTTTTAAAATGAGAGTAGACGCTCGGTTTTGAGCATGGCTGCTCTACGACGTTCTCCACGCGCGTTTGACGCGCCCGTTCGCGATTCTGACTCTTTGGTTAACCGATTCACGCGACACACGCGGATTACGCGCGAAACTTGCTTCCAGATCGTGTTATCCATGATCTATGCTTGCTCATAGTAGATGGAAATGATTTAGCGAGGTCGTGAAATGAGTCAAACCTTACGATCTTCGATGATCGTAAGAATTAATATTTAGATGAGACACACTGCCGGAGGATAAGTATTGAGATAGTAGCTGATATTTAATACAAATTGCATGCTTTTCACCGCTTTTATTTTCTAAGTATTTTCTTACAATTCTGTTATTTCATTCGTCTCGTACGTGTCTTATGATGTAAAGTATTAAATAGGGTAAAATTTATTAGAATTTTTATATATCCATGATCGACAATTCGAATCGTGTATTTATAGTTCTCCAAATTTCGATCGCGTTTTTAATAGTATTTCGCGCATTGTTTCTATGTTTCGTAAACATTCCAACTCGTTTTGTTCAGGGCAGATCTGACGTTGCACGCGTCAGCAGAAGTTTCAGTTGAAAAGCTTCGGGCTTGCCCTGAAAAAGTGAACCGAAATGTTCATGAAACTTTGGTACAAAGCGCAACGTATTATTGAAAACACGATTTACAATGAACCACAAATATGCCGGTATAATAAACACCATGAACATCTTCAAGAGAAGAAGCCCGTTTTCTAACCAAAATACAAGTGTTATTAAAATAACTGATCACAGATTTTTATATGAAACCGCTTTTTTTGAGTAAATTGATTCTGCGAAGATACGTAGACTACTATATAATTTCAAACATTCTAGGTGATTTACAACAGTAAATTCTTCTATTAATTTATGATTTTTTCAATTCTCCTTTATAATGGATTTTCTATCCAGTCGTTCTCTGTATCTGACGATTAAACTGCGCGTGTTTATAAAATTTTATAATTCGTTGAAGTTTTACGAATAAATTTTCATACATCTATGAATGCAATTAAAGAAGTGGAACCTAAGATTTGTTCCGTCTATTAAATATTGTAACAAATACTCTAATCTGAATATTCCATACGTATATTTTTACATATTATGCAATACAAAAACGTTCATAATCAACTGATGATAGTATGTATGTGAAACTTTCATTCACATATGTACCCAAAAAATCGAATTCATCGACCTTTCACGAAACTCATCAAAGAACAAACCGTTCCAAGGGCAATCGTCTTTCGAGAGATTCTCAGAATGAGCGACTTCCAGAGGCAGAAGGAGGAAGTACTTATTTGGCGGAGCACGGCCACGTAAAGGCACGTGATAAATTTTCCCTCGTTAATACCTGGACGTCGTTGGATCGGTCGAGATTGCCGGAAAGAAAGATTTTGCCCGGAAAAGGTAAGCTCACCGGGAAAATGGAAAGTCGGAAAGTACGGTCGCCTCGGCCTGCCAGTCGTTCCTAGGTTTCATAGACGGTCGCGGCCGACCGAGAAGAAGAGGCCAGCAACCACGATACCCAACGAAGATCATTACCTGCTGATTGCCTCGCTACTTTCCATTTAATCGCCCGAAACCATACACGTGCATCGATCCACACGCGCCTGTTCATGGCTGCATGCTCGATCACGTATTTGACTCGTCTGTACGCGCGTCCCGTAATTTATCGCGCGCAGCTAACTTCAGAAATCTGCCTGGACGTGGTCTTCGATAGGGAATAATCGATGAACGTTGTCTTTGAAATCATCGGTGAGAACGATTATTTCTGTTGCTATTCATTGTATTTTCATTTTATTTTCAGGCTATTTCACGAGTAATATCGTCTCGCGTGAAATGTGCAAGATGATAAATTAAAAAAAAAAGAAGTGAAAAATATAGAAATAAAATCTCTTCTTAATTAAATTAAAACTTAAAAATCTTAGAAGTTCGAATATGGGAAAGGAAATTTTTGAACATTGGAGGATTAAACTAAGAAAAATTGAAAACTAAGAACAAACACGGTTTTCTTATGGCCTTTCAGGCAAATAAATCTACAAACGAGTGTTCCAGAAGCACGGTGCGGGTATAAATGCACACGTAACAATGTATGTATGTCAACAAACAAAATATCATTTTCCTTTTGTAACGCGTAAAAGGAGCAGGAGATAACGACAGACAGGTGCTCGTGCACGTATAAATTCACGTGCACTTCACGTCGCATAGTGTGCACTGCACGCGTGTACAAGGTGATATACACGGAGAAAGGTACTTACGCGGGACGTCATCGTTAATTCTGCTGAATGACAACGTGATACCCTCAGATAATCCTCTTATCGTTTGCCTAAATCGTGTGTACAGAGTAGAGTAACCGAAAAAGAAGATATACCGATCACAAGCTTCATTTTACGTGGTCATCGGGTTTAATGGACCGATACGAGGTTTACACTCGAAAAAGTTATGCGAATAAAATGGACTCGAGGAATCAATTTCTTTTTTTCTCGCGAAAGTCTGTGCATATATTTTACTTTCGTTCAGATTAAGATTTTGGACGTTGGAATGCTTTTAAGCGTTTTGTGCCAGTAACTTATTTCATCCTGTAATTGAAGAATTTTTTTCTCCGAGAATCGCCAATGTATCGTAAATATAATCTTTGCTCTGCTTTGAAATTTCTCTTTATTCAACTTTCGATTAGTTATTGGCGATTTAATTGAATATAATAATAGATATTGCAGATGGGATTTTCATGATGGAAAATTTCTGTCAATACAGCTTGTTAATATTATAGAAGCGAATAAAAAGTCTTTTGAACGTATTGAAGTATATTTTTATAGAATGTTCGTTTGATCGGTACTTGCTATCAGTTTAGTCGTTTAATATTATGAATTCGTAGTTATATATACGCCTTTTTAGCTCTTCGTTTTGAACGTCCATTTAAACGTAACATTCCATGAAAGAATAGTAATTTTTCTATAGTAGAATTACTATATTAAGTACTGTACAGGATATCATCCTGTCGATGATTTACTTTACCTTTGTCTAGTCCGAAACAAACCAAAGATTAAGTTCACTTCACAAATTTTCAAACTCGATTTTATCGGAAACGAAGCGTCATATAAAAAAAAATTTCTTCTACACGTTCTTCTTATTTTTTAACAGGGAATCGCTTTATGATTGCTTATACGTGTCATTCGAACGTATTATATATATTTTCAGATTTGTTTCAATTGTTATCGAGACAATCATATTAATAGTCGAGTCTCGCAACAGTACCAATGAAATTTCAAAATGTTTCGTATAACGTACATAATAAAACATATCTACGAGTGTACAAATACTTTCCTAAGCCTGTATACATATATGCACACATTCTTTTCTCACGTTTCTTCGAATCAAACGCAAATCACATTCATTAACCGCATCATTGAATTGCGAAAATTTTCATTCATCTCAATTTTCCCAGAAAATTGAACCTCTCTCAGAAATCACATTCAAAGAATTCATAGCAATAACACGGTATATCCACTGCCTCGATCACATCGATTGTCATTTCACTGGTTGTAACGCTTGGTAATTACACTGTCAGCGTGCATACGAAATTGAGTTCGCGTTCCCTCGCGGGGAGCTTTCATTATCGGTCCAGTCCGGCTTTCCTTGATCGAATTACGCAAACGAGAGCCCGAGCACACGGTTCGAAAGCGGCCTGAAACTCTTGAACCGCCACGATTTTCGTCGATCCTCCACGCTTGACAGCGAGTAGACACATTAACGATCTTGTCAGATGCATATCAAGCTCCGTTGACGACGGACAACATCGTAAAAGATTGTCAGATTATAGACTGAAGAATCGGCTTCTCTTTCTTCTTTAATCTCTCTTTAATTACGCATTCTGTGCATTTATTATTTTGTAAGAATTAATATGTTTATTTTTTTTTATAAGAATTATGAAATAATAAATGCACAGTAATTCTTACAAGAAGTGTCGCTGTGATAATTAAATTGCGTAAATGTGCGTAATATACAAAAATACGTAAAATATCCAAAGTGAAGTAATTTTTATGATTATTAATTGTTAAGACAAATATATATTTACATTTTATTTCTTTAGTTCTGTTTACGAAAATATAAATTTTCATAAAAATCCGCTGTTCAATGATGTTGATTGTTTGATAGTTACTATAATAATTGAGGAATGTAGGGTGAAAAGTGGTACAAGTAAGAAAATATTTAGTTTGAGGAACTGTACGTAAAGTTAAGAGAAATCTCTATTACTCAAACATTGACATATTTACTACGACCATTATTGCATTGCGAATGTTTATACAAATTCATATTTTCAGAGAATGAATATTTTATTTTTCTAAATGTAATACTATATCTCATGTACTTTTGCATTTATGTATGCACATCTTTATACATATGTTTTTACATATTACACTTGTCATACATGTGTAAATATCTGCAGTCTACTCATTTCTGTACAATTTACAAAAATTTGGAAATGTGTAAGAAAATACTCCAAATATAAATATGGAATGTTATGCATTGTTTTCTCTATTTATCTCGCTTTCGGGAGAAGATACAACTGTATCACTTTTTCATTGAATATCTAAATTAATATTGTATAGTAAACGATAGAAGACTTTCAGTAGAAATATTGCATGTAAAGCTGTTTCTAAATATTTGATTCTATATGTGAAGCTTTTAAACGCAAGGTTTTCAACATTGAAATTTAATATTTGAAGCTTTCTAAATAGTTTAAATTTCATATTTTCACTAAAAGGTACAAAAATAACCCTTTCACATAGTTAAATTTTTCGTTAGAAAAATCTCTATTGACACCAGAATTTTTTAAACAAACTTTATAGAACGATTATGATCAAATGATATGAAATTCATTCGATATTTTACTTTCATCACATTCTAATTTATCGTTATTTATTTTCTCATAAAATTAATATAAGAAATAATAATTATTATATATGTACAATAAATATAATTGTGATTTATTTTATCACAGCATTAGGCGAATTTGGCGATCGTAATTGCAGTCCCTACAATGTTCATCTTAACTCTTATCTAACTTAACTGACTTTCATTCGCGATCCACATCGACACAATTCCCTTCGCGACGATTATGATACGTACGCATGTATACCTTAAAACGTCTTCCTGACGTGTCATGCTATCCAGACAGTCCAGAACAGGTCGGAGACGAGTTAAATTTTATCTTTCCCCTGTTCGTCGTAGCATGTTACGTCGAGATTTACATAATCGATCGGACAATGGCATCCTGGTTCCACCTTGTGATGCGAGAAGCTGGGGGATGATAAGAAGGGAAAAGGAAGAGGAGAGAATATTCATGAAGTGGTTGATTGTTATGTCTAAAAGAGTATTAGCGAGAAGAACAGAATGCGTATTCATTAATTGAAATTATTTTAGTATCGTGTTCCTTATCTCAAAGTCTGTTATGTTGGAAATTGGCTTGATTTGTAATCTATAACTTTAATATAAATGCTACTATTTCACTCCATCGTTGTCTTCTATTATCTGTTAGACTCGTTGGTGGCAGAATTCGTTTCATTAGTTCGAGTGCTTATTATAGTAATCAAATATCAAAATCTATCGTTTATACCTTAAATTGCTTGTAAGTATTATTAATTTTCAATAATTCAGATTGCTTATGTGACGTAAGGATCAACGAATCCAAAAATTAATTAAATACACTTACGTAGTTTGAAGATTAATTCCTATGTATGTTTAAAAAATTGTAATATTTCATTTGTAATATTAACATTTGAAACATTTAAGTTTGAAGCCCTTAAAAATTTTACGTTTTGAGGACCTGTTTCACTTAGATGATAAATTATATATAGCAAAACTTGTACTATTATGACCAATAATTAATTATTTATGAATTTAATAACAGTTTGATAAATTTTTCAAAATTTGAAGCTATTGAACTTTGAACTTCTTTTTACATTGATAAAACTATTCTATAAACAAATGTGTAACATCACAACGTGTCTATAAATACATCACTTATCGTTCTCTTCACAATTAAATATTACATATATAAAATAATTAATTTCTGAATTCATTTTATCCTGGACTACGATTTAACTAACAAATTTCTACATAGGAAACATTTATACGCGTAGCTCTATTTTACTAATCAAAATTTACGCTTGAAAATGGAAAGGGAAGAAAAAGGGGGAACGACTTGACAAGCTAATATAACTATCTTATGCATACTTCTAATTTTCTGCTCGACATATTATAAGACACTTAAACGTCTCGTATGATGAAAATTGCAACGATTTAATTTCCGCTGCGATTAATTATCGCAACACCTTAACGAATTTAATCTTACATTGCTCCGTTAATTACAGGATAATATATGCATTGCATGACAACTGAAATATGTTGCCACTGCAACATGTTCCTTTGCAATCGTAACACTCATTACTCCAACTTATTTGCATATTATATTCCAAAAATTATTTAAATATTAAAGTCGACGATAGGCGTTGGAAACAAATTTGACCGGCAATATCATTTTTCACCGTGTCGAGGAAATAACTTTCCTCGTGTAGTTGAAAATTATTGCAAGCCATGAAAGTCGAACATGAACCAATGATTTTGACATTAGAAAATATTAGCAGTTATATATCGCATTAGCATAATGGGATAATTTGCATTAATTTCTGTTGAAGATTCTCATTTTTTTAAAATAGTAATTTTAATTTAAAAGTAGTAATTATTGTGAGCTGTTAAGGACAATTCCATCTTCGTGTATAACACGGAAATTAAATATAAATAAACTGAAACGAAAAGCAGGTAGAAATTGAAAAGCAAATATCGAATGTTGGCAATAATAGGGTAAGTTTTGGTAGATACGTATATGGTTTACAAAACATGAATAAATGGCGAGTATTTAAAGGAGAAAAAGTATCAGTAGTATAATACATATATGTTATATTTAATTTTTTCAACAATTTATATTTCGCTGCAGAATACGAACGAGCCTTTTGTATAAGCAGAATCTCGCGCAAAAATGAATCAAAAGCGGGCTGAATATTTGTTTTCTCTTAAACTTTTTACATAATCTCTTTCACGCACCAGATTCAATTTGTAATGGTAACGTAACGATATGGAGTAATTAAAAGCTTGATATTTTGCAATTACTCTTTACGTAATCGCGAATCAAGAATGACATTAATGGAATTAAATTAGAGCTTCAATCTTGATTCTCGTTTTTTCTTGCAAAATTTTTTATTAATTCGTTATATACGTAATATAATTTGAACGACAATGTGCAGTCTAATTTATGTAATAACTGGAATAAATTAATTTTCTCTTTCGTCCTTCAAAGCAAAATAAAATTGCACAATTAACTCATTAAAGCGATCAGATTATGCATCTAGATAGAAATACTAAATTGAATAGAAAGTTTTTCTATAGGATGTCATAATTGCAAGTTTATTTTTAATTAACCAAAAAGGATGACTTTAAGAGGAAATATTTGCATATTTTATGGTATCTGAAAAAGAAGAAATTAAACTGCCAAATTATGGAAATTCTTTTCTTTACGTTCTTTTTGTTTCTTTCTGTATGTTTATCTAATTTAGTAACACCCGATTATAATCTATTTATATCATCGTAAGAATCATCCGTATAAAAAAATTCAAGATTTATGATGAAACGAGCAATTGGTGAAATTTGTTTCGCATTGAAGTAACAAAATTTTTATGAAAAAGAAATTGAGGAGCCTGTAAAGCGTTGGAAGATTGTATTACAATAGAAACTAAAGGAGACTGAATTACTGGTTATAATATTACGTTCGTTCTTCAAATACAAAACATCCATATCAAATATCATTAAAAGCACGAAAGTATTTCATTCAACCAAATAATTTCTCGTTTTGTAACAATCAAACGCGTCGGTTTCAAGATTCAAAGCGTTAAATCGGGTTGACTCATTCAAATGGATATCATGAACTATTCTCGAGATAGTTTCCGTTGAATTTACGTGTATTGGAAATTTAATATCCGGATAATGACTTCGTATACAATGACAAATAGCCCCATTAATTTTTTGTTTCTTTTTTCCCATATTTATTCCTCAACTCCTGCCTTGTAACGAACAAGAACAAATTGCGCATGTTTAACACGCAGATCGCGAACATCGACGAGATTACCTAATACAATTAAATTTACATACGAACCCTCTTTAGTCTCCATGTCTTGGAACTTGTTTCAAGCTGGCATAATTTTCAACGGAGAGATTTCAATCTGCCGTCATAACAGTGACGAATATTACGTGACACTTAAAACGTATGTTCTCGTCACAAGTCATTAAACTGTTAAGGCAGTATGTTACGAGTACATTTATCAACATGAATTTTTGGTTTATAGGCAACTTATGGAGAAAGTGTATTGATCGATCGAGTTAGTTGTACTTAATTATTGGTTTATTTCGTTGCGGTGTCAACAGTGAATATAAAGTTATAAATATATTACATGTTATATGAAACAGTGTAGAATTTAATTACCACTGATACGATATTAAGCTATCGTAATTGTATTAATAAAATTTGAAACATTCAAAATACACATATAAGGTACAAGATATTTACTGCAAAAATACATATACATATTTCGCAAAGATGATAAAAATATTTAAATATTTAAAAAATTTTTAACGTTTGTTATATGTCTAACTATAGCTATTCATACTATGTACTGATCTTTTTATCAACTACAGTCGAGGACAAGGATAAGTGTACAGGTAGCGGAAGTAGGCATCAATAAAGTTTAATCTGGTACTAAAGCTTTAACTAGTACTAAGTGTTAGTATATAGATTGTTTATTGAACAATTAAAATTGACATTTACATTTTTGTGCGTTTCCACTATTTTGCCCACTTATTCTTGTGTACGATTGTAAATGTTTGCATAAAAAATGCAGTAAATATCTCGTTAAGTTAAAAATTCATACAATCTTCCTCCTACACGACGCGATGGTAAGGTATCCAAAAATAAAAAGAAGGATTAATTTCATATCGTATCATATCAGATTCAATCGCGTCAAAAAGAAGGAACCTTGCCAACTTTCTTCCCATGCTTTCGCAGTTCATCATCATCATTCGCACAACAGAAATGCGTCTACATGCATCGACGTTCGAGCACGCATCTCGTACCGTTTCTCGAAACCTGTCAGAAGTTAAACGTAATCGCGTGGCGGATGCACGAATCCGACGTCGAAATAATAATCACACCATGTGAGACGCAGTCACGGTGTAGCCCCATGGTTCGATTTCGCAATTCCACGAGCGTAAAGTGGACCCACTGGACCGATGGTCAACCGCGAATGGCCAAGCATACAGACACACGGTCTTTCTTGCGCACACCTTTCACAGACCTCCTTGTCCTGCCACGTCCTGTTTTCGTCCTGGCCAACTTGCCTTATCGGCTGTCCGCCTTTGCTCGTTCTCCGATCGCCATTCGCGTCCAGCTCTCGCTCTCCTTGCACGGGCCACGATAAAACGAAGGTTTTAGCCGCTGCCCGATTCAAGGCCAACCCCTGGACCCCTCTTGGTTACGACCTAAATTATAATTAAACTTATCTGCTACCCAGCACGCGGTAATGAGAAAGGACAAGAAAGTGGTATACAGCGAGGGGATTTCCCCAGGAGAATCGACTGAATTCGAGATCGGGCGACACCCACGCGATGTTTCAGGATTTTTTCGTGATCGAAAGGAGGATCGTTCGTTGATAGGATCTGAGTTAGAGGTATTTTGTACCGACGACAAGGGGATTGGTAAATTTTCTGTAAATGAGCGTTCGGTGTTGCGTGTAGCTGGAATTGATCGTTGGTGGGTGAATTGTGCAGAGGAACGTGTGAATGCGTGTTTTTATGCGAAGTCTCTTTAGGATTTACGTTGTAAATGGATTTCAATTTATGGTATTTGTTGTATTCGTTGAAGGATTTTCAAGTTCCGTGGTTTTAATAGTCGTGAAATTCAATGTTGCAGTGAATATCATATTATATTGTGTGCTGTTGGCGTCTATGAAAATCGAAATTGTATGGTAAGTGTAGATAAATAATCGGAATTCTTTCTGTTTCTCAGATGAAAGAATCATACTTGATTGTAGTTTTTCATTTTAATTTAACGACTGGCAAATTACTATAAACAGACTTCTTGACAGTAATATAATAATGGTTGATAAGATCTGAGTTAGAGGCATTTTGCACGGACATTTTATACTGACAGCTGGGGGATTAGCAAATTCTGTAAATGAGCATTTCGTGTTGCATGTACCTGGAGTTGATCGTCGTTGGCTGAATTGTGCAGAGGAACATATGTTTTTACGTTTCTTGAAGTCGTTTTAGAATTTACGTAGCATACAGCTTTAAATTTTTGATATTTGTTGTACTTGTTAAATGATTTTCAGATACTATGGTTTTAATAATCATTTTCAATATTATACTATTTTCAATACTTTAATGTCTGGGAAAAATGAAATTGTATATAGTGTATAAATGTACATATCCGCTCTTAGGGTAAATCTTGTTAGAGAACATCTATTGTATTTACTGCAAAATTAATAAAGATCATAGATTTTTAATTTGACACTTTATAGGATAAAGAAAGTATACACTACTAATAGATGAACAATTTTATCGAAAAAATGTATACAGTTTAAAATTTGTAGTCTGCGCCAAATAACAACTTTTTATTGAAAATAGGAGGCGTTCTTAGAATTTTAAATGGAAATGTATAAAAGGAAAATCTTTTTTGTCTCTGAGAAAAGAGATTATTGTCAAGAGATAATAATAATTGCTAGAAGTAAATTTCTTAGCAGCGATATAATACTAGGAAAATTTTACAAAAATTTTAAGAAATGCAGACGTGTGTAATGTAAAGATTAAAATTTTAAAAAATATACACGTACTTCCAAGCTTCCAAATCATATTTCAAATCCTATAAAGAGTTAACTAAATATTCGAGATTTACGAATCGAATTAAAATCTCACTTTCGATAGTCTTGAATTGAGCAAGCACGAGTAAGGATCGAAATTAAGCGATTGATGTATGCAACTTTTTGCGATAGTTACTTGAGTAAGATTGAACGTTAACGATGCTGGTTGCTATGTACGGTAGACGATTCGAGTTGCAACTAAACAACTCTATAAGGTGTCTCTTTTAATAAGCGATTCATAGATGAAAGAAGAATTCATTCGTGAATGATTTAAATAATGGAGATCTTCAAACGAAACATTTTCATATTTTCATACGTTTACAGTTTCGTGTTATGTATTCACATTTTCACATTTCCGTAAATCTATCCATTTCAATTTACTTAATTTACCTAATTTGTTTACCTATTTAAATTACTTACTAAAATATTTAATTTTCATACAAAGGAACAAATTTAGTGAGAAATATCGGACTTCGAATCAAATTTATGATAAATAAAAATACTTTTCTAATAAAACATCATGAAATTGAAGATACATATATTCACAAGAGTATATCACGAATATATTCAGAAATATTCAGAATGAAACTACTTCAAATTTATTTCGAAAAATGTACTTTTTCCAATATCTGTTACCGGAAGAAGTTATTGTGAACAGTGAAGTCAAGTTTTGAAGTCTCTAACAAACCTTCGATTTATTTCAGTAATAGCAAATTTAAAAGTCTGAAAATGTGCGAGTAAGGAAATTCGACGAGAGTTTGAAAAATTAAAGTCTTGGCTATACGAAAAATTAACAAGTTTAAATGTTTCAGTTCTATTAAATTAATAAGTTGAAGAACGAACGTGCTTGAAAATAAACTGCTAATAAAACGCATAATATCCTGCAGATAGGATAAGGAATTTCTTAAACATACACATAAATAGAAAATTTCATCTTTTACGAAATGCGTCGTTTAAAAGTAGCCCTAGAGCTAGTTACATCGAACATAGGATTTTTTACTGAAAATATTTAATTCTCGCAAAGAAGGTTAATACAACCGACGATTATCGAATTACACGCAACAATCGAAAATCTTTATCTTTGCCTCTAGTTCGAAAGGCTTCGATCAATCGAGCCGATAGAAAGTCCACTTATACGATTTATCGACGGTCCTGGCGAGACACCGTGTGCACGCGTTATGCCAGTTGGACCTGCTACGGTAACCCACTTCGCGGCAGGAGACATTTCTGAAATGTCACACCGACACCGTGGCCGTAAGTTAATGACAGTCGTTGGCGCACGTCGCCGTTTCCCGCGCGAGAGAACCAGCGAGCCAAAGAAACGCTCGAGATACAGAGACACGTGTCCGGCAAGAGATCAACGAGAGGAAAAGTACAACCGTGAAAAAAAGCCGGTGACCGCAGTAATCGACGCTGCTGCATTGTGGTTAATTAATTTTTCAATTCGCCGGCCAGCAAGTCGACCCGTAAATCACCGTTTACCACATTCCTTCGCTTGGTTCCGTCGCCTTCGCGATTTTTGTGGGTTTCGCGTGTACGTAACTTAGGGTGCCGCGAGTAATTCATGGCTACCAAGAACGATTCTGCACGGAGGAATTTTTATTTGGCAATAACATGGTTCTTGGAAATCTGGAGAGCCGTGCGAGAAAATATTCGATTTGTTATTATAACGATCGGTTGGTTTCGAGCATAATTTATATCTTTCGCTCGATATTTTTACTGTCTTGCAAAGGTAACAAAAAACACGGTTTGTTAATTACAAAAATTACTCGATGAGATAATCGAAAGGCTTCGGATCAATCGAGCCGCTGCATAGCGATAGCGTAGCTCACTTATTCCGTAAGTTAATTTTATTGGAAAATAAAATCCTACGATCACGTCGACTTTTCATGCAAATTTCGACGATCAAACTTAAAATATCAATAAGAAATCTTCATATATTTAAAAAACTGAATGGAAAACTTTTATGAATTAATATGTATACGTTCTTGCAAAATTTTACAAAGCTATTTAGACAACATAAATTATCCGAAATGATTCATTTAAATATATCATTACGTGTCACAATATCCCAAATCAAGCACAATGCACATTTCACATATCATTACCTACAAATACAATATTTCATTCAAAACCACAAAGTACATTTATTCACGATGCTTTTATATTGAACTATATTATTAACCGCGATTCTATTTCCAAATTAGACAAAATATAGCTTTGATATTTGACGGAAGTTTATTGTGAAGTGTATTAACTCGTGCAATAGATGAGCCGGAAAATGTTACTGATGCCGAGACACATGAATCAGCGTTGTCTCACGGGCAAAATAACGAAAAGAATACGCGGTAGAGACTGTAATGATCTATGATTAAGTGCTCAGACTGTGTAATCACTGTTCACAATGAGAGGCTTTCGTTCGGAGGAAGTAATTCGAAGAAGGGAAAGCGCGTTTCGATAGTTAGTGGGCGTTCTTTTGATCGTCGAAAGTGATCGTGATCTGATAGTCACATATTGACATGAAACGCGATTTCATTATCCTTTGTTCCACCATTCAGAGCTAAAACGTCGATCAAAATATAACTCTTATCGTTTGATACAACTCAAAATAATATTAATCGATCGTGTGAATATCTTTGCAATGTTTTTCGAATAACATGTTGCACGAATGGTTGACTTATACTACTTCCGAAATAAAAGAATTCGGTTTTCCCTTCACACTGTCTCATTACTTATAGGAAGTGTATATATATATATTCATGTACCCAAATATTAATTTTGTTTAAATAAATATTTGTATGTGCGCATTTGAAAGAAAAATAGTTTTATTTCGTACGAAGAAGACTATGTAAGGAAATTTCTTGTAGATCATCGTTAATTTTGCTCGAAATTGTTGTTGAGTGTCACTAGCACATTGCAAACATTCCTATTGCTGTTTATAGCAATTATTTAAATAACTGGACCTGAAGTAAAAATCGGAATTTCCAACTGCGAAAAACAAAGGTATTTCCGTGTTCAAGCGTACAGCTCGTTCACACGGTATATGTCGACGGAAGATTATAATTCTCACCTACAAATATTTATCGAAATCAGCCGATAAATTCTCATCTATAATTTAAACCGGAAAATCATTGGAATTCCAGTCAGAGAAAAACAAATTACACTCCCCGTGTCTTACTCGTGAGACCAGTAAACATCCGTATTCTATTTTTGTAAAACACGTTCGTGTTTTGCGTAGAAAATATTCCCTTCGTCTATACTATATAAAACAATTATTGACTCGAACAATTCGTGTTACGCTTTTATATTTTACTAAATCTTTTTTGAAGAATAATATTATTCAAAATGACGATTATCTATTATTTCTTTTACTATCAAATTTTTAAATGATGTATTTTTAGTTACTATCTATACTTTTCAATTGGAATAAATTCGTAGAAAAGTGTATTCAATGATTTAGTTTTAGGTACTACATCTAATTGATCGTAGTTAATTGCTTAATTAATTGCTTCGTACATTCCAGGCGATTTTCCTGAAGTCGGTTTCTCATAGAAATGCTGTTAGCCTGGTACGCTTAAGCATTGCTAGCATTCCTAATAACGTTGGTATCCTTTATACTTCTAATATCTGTATATATCTAGTATTCAATATTTTAAAAGTTTGTAATATTTCTAATAAATAGGATATACTTAGTGCTGATGTCTTTAATTCTTCTAATATTTATATATTATAATATACATATTGTTATATATTATAAAATGTATTCAATGTTCCCAATATTTATTCTTCAGTAAGAATTAATATACAAGATAATACTCTAAAGTATCATTTTTCTTTCTTATATTTCAAACATTCCTACACGCATACCTCCTACAATTTCTTATTGCTTGAACTTAGTATGATATGGTTATATTAATACTATTGTAGAGTCACATAAGTCAACGGAAGATTCGAAGAGACTCATATTGTTGTGCCTTGGAGTGTCAACGTTGTTTTGGTTTACTAAACTCAAAGGTAAACTAACTCCGAACAAAATATCACCGCTGTTATTTGTAATCGTCAATCGGAGTTACATTCGAACTTTGTATAATAACAACTGTAATTATAAACAGACGAACGTCCTCTCTAGGACAGTGATTATAGCGAATCATATAACGAGTCATACAGTCGAATAGCGAGAGGATTACAACCGGAGTACACTATCTCTGTACTTGTACTTCCAGTGATTTTAATATACACTGACTATTACAATTTTGTCACTCGTTTCTTTAATAAACTAACACGTATAGTAAACCACCTCACTATCAACCGTATCAATCAAAATATTCTCATTTTATGTATTAGAATCTGTATACCAATTTTCGTATGAGAATTAAATGTTTACTTACTAATTAAATGTTACAGAGACGCATGATGACCCAAAAATCATGCGACCGAAAATCCGCTGCACCCGACTTTCATATTTGTTGTAACCGTGTATATAATACATTTGATAAGAAATAATCTGAGATAATAAAGAATCTGATAAGAAATTCACAGATTCATCTAGTTTATTCTCTATCGAGCCCAATATTAAATACATCGATAAAAAAAGGTTGAAGTTTCATCGGTAAAATCAAGAGAGCATAGTTTCTTTCTCCCGGTTCGGTTGTTTAATTCGTTCAGATGAAAGAGCTCGGCAAACAAAAAATTCAATTTCAGTAGGTTGATTGAAACCTGAATGAAAAACCAAAGGGTCGTCGTTCTTACGTGCCTACACGAAATATTTATCTATTGTGTGCTGCTGCGGTAAAAATGATTGCCGGGCAGGTCAACGACCACCTGATAAAACATTGGGAGGCGTGAAAGATTGAACGTGAACGCATACCATCTACACAAAAACCAGTTTTATCGATTATGAAAGGTGTCTTTGATCTTTATGTGCTACATCAGTGCCATTCACCCTCGCCAGCTATCAAATCTGTAGTCATAGAAGTATACTGTCTGCATTGCTTTTAAAACATTTTTATAACCCCTATAATTTTATTTGAAAAGAAAATCGACATAATTCAGGGTTGTTGTCGAAACACGGAGTTCCAAAGGAGATTTTTTATGGCTCATAAACGATGCTTATACTAATTCATAAATAAATTCAGTATATATTATGTTTAATACTTAATACATATTGAGTAATGTTTCTTGAATTATACATTTTTAGATATTTTATTTTATCTTTACGTTCACCGTGGATATCTTATATAATTCTGTATGATACATTTCATTCTCCACATCGTAGTATCTTTAAATTTCCCATAAATATGTAAATATTTGCAGGATACTCGTTAGACATTCTGGGAGAAATATCAGCACTGAGAACACGATATGACCAAAATAAAAGTTTCAATATTTAATTTAAGAACGTAAAGGAATATAAAATTAGCATTAAAATAGAAAAGTAAATTTCCCAAGCGCATATTTTATGCAAATGAAGATATGAGAGTAAACCGATAAGCAAATAAAATTTTCCATCAAATATACAACATTACGTGTAATAAGAACGTAAATGATACATAAAATATAATATGCAAAAGAAAGACGCTTTAAATTATAAAAATGGGAAATTCCATTTTATTATAATATACGCAACCTCGAACTTTAATTAATCTTTAATTAAATATACGATTTAACAATCGATTAAGATTTTATTAAATTTTAATTAAAGCCCCAATCTTTAGTTATTGTCAGACATCATTTATAGATAGTCTTTGGTATTTTCTATGACTTAAACCTTCAGCTAATTTATACAATTTATATATTTCAATTTATGTTAGTTTTTGAATTGAAAGAAAAACCGATAGAAAATTCATTTAAGGCGAAAATCGGTGTGGCTAAATTAAGATGAACCAGGCGATGTCGAGAAAGAAAAATATGTTAAACCACAGAGTGTCCAGAATATGATAAAACGCGTCGTTGGTGGCGTCTGGTCCAGAAACGACGAGTGTTTCTACCGAAAATGAACTTAATCTCGAGAGAACGTTGACGTGAAGTGACAGGTTGACAAGGGCGGAACAGGGTTTCTCTGGAAATGCATAATTCAACGAGGGCACTGTATAACACTTTTATAATTACTTTCCTCTCAGACGCCAACGAATATTATTCACCGACCTCGTTCTCGGTTCATCGAGAATTATTTTAAGACTCTTACGTTCAGTGTGTTTTCCTTTTTATAGGATCAAGAGGTTGCACCGATCTGTCGACTTGTATTTGAGCGAAGAATAATTCGTTCAAAACACGGATTCTTTTCGCGTATCACCTATTTTTGGAACAAAAGTATATAATCTATATTTTAGAAGACTGTAATTGCGATAGATTTTAAAATGAACAAAGATATTTTTGTTATAATTGAAAGAGATTAAAAGGGAAATAGAAAGAGTTGAAAATCATTTGAAAAGTCAGAATATGAATTTTTAAAAAGAATAGAATTACATATCAATATGATATTGACATGTTGGTAGTGAAAGTTGAAATTTTATTTTTACGAGGCGATGTCAAAAATTTAAAAGACTGCACTATTTTCTTTTTCTGACATTTTACCACTGCTGTTTTCTATGCTATACCTGCGAATGTAAAAAAGTAAAAGACATCCAGACAATATGTTGAACTACCAATATATTATCTTACAACATCCCACCCATCTGTTTTTACTTGATTTATCTTCTCTTAAGAACTCAATTTATAAACTGAAAAATATATAATATCAGTTTAATTATGTAAATTTCACTCTTCATCTTCCACTCATTCTACCTTCCAAAAATACAGTCTCCTTTCAACGCGTTTAATTAAAATCATAATTAAATTAATTATTAAATAAGACAAAAAATATAGATCGTACAAAACTGGAGAGATACACCACTTTCTACAAACGTTCAATTTTCCAAATTGCTTTGAACACCGATTTACGACATACCAACCATTTTTCTCACAGCACATCTCGTTCACACGAATCGGTCCTATTAAACCGTCTCCCGTAAATGCACGGGATTTATCCACGTCACATCCATCCAGGAAATTCTCTCGTGAAATTCAAGCATCTCCTCTCTTCATCTTTCTCCCTGGTGTCTTCTTTTTCGCCAACTAGATCGTTAAACTTACGAAACTTTCTTTTATGGACGAGCGATCACGCGATCCAGTCACTTCATCGTAGATGGATCGTCGTAATTAGGAGCGTCTGCTTTTGGATCAAACTTTTTCGTTCTAGGTCTTGCTCGAGACCGTCTACCGGCATAATATGCCGGTCTAATTGTCGATTCGCCGTTTATATGGAACCGAGCAAACGTGACTTCAATGCACGTTCGAAATTTTCTCTCTCTTTCCCTCTCGCTTTGTAAATTGTTCGAACGAGCTTCTCGTTTTACGGCCAGCACGATCGTGAAACAAATCGTCGAACGAAACGCGAGATTAGAAGCCCACGCACGATTTCCCTTTAAAACCAGAGTTTATCGGTGCCTTGTCGAACGAAAGGGAAAGGTCTTCGTCGAAGAGACGACTTGGAATTCTGTGGAAGACTACCTTCGTTGAGGTTACTTGTTAACCCTGTGTAATTGGATTTTTCGTGTTCACCGGGTTAAATTATGGTCGATTATTATTTTTCTATTTTAGTAGATAAAATAGGTGCCAGATTTAGAATGCTTGTGATAAATTCATACGTTATTTGATACCTATGCAATAATGTGATGATAATTGGATTGTGGATGTTTATGCTCTGATGATAAGTATAAATACGCAACAATGGACCAAAGGGTAATATGGACACAGAGTGACGATAATATAGAAAGATATACATATAAACGATAAAAAGCAAAATTTATATTACGGTATTTAGTAGTTAAGATATACTCCTTTCGAAGCGTCGCTCTTTTGACAATGTAAAATATATAATAATGATACTATATAAGATGGACTAATATTCAAAAAGTATAGATATACGTATAGGTATGTATCTTTTTCAATTCAAATTAGCTCCTATAGTTGGTTTGAAAAAGGATCAACGACTGGTTTTTAAGATTATTACATATTAATATTGCTTGAATTTTTGGAAATATATTGTCCAAATAATATTGTGTTTTAGCGAAAATTGAAAGGAAAAAA
Source organism: Bombus difficillimus (assembly GCA_014737525.1). NCBI lineage: Eukaryota > Metazoa > Arthropoda > Insecta > Hymenoptera > Apidae > Bombus > Bombus difficillimus. The sequence continues at coordinate 1,234,205 of JACXIT010000199.1, read as the reverse complement.
GAACAAAATTTACTATTAATTGTATATTTTCTTTTTGATTACAGGATTTATGTTGCATCTACCACTAAACGTTTATAATGATTTTTGGAAAGAGAAATGTTGATCGTGTTAAGTTAAATAAGGATCAGAAATAATCGGAAAAGTTAATTCAAGTTTCGGCTACTTTTTATTTTATTTTCTACATAAGATAGCAATCTCGAGTGATGTTATACAGAATTATAACTAAAAATTCCATTGATGTATAAGGAATAATTTCCTTTTCATTAATTGTCTATTATTAAATCTTTGATCATTCCTATCTAACTATAGCAATCACAGTAAATGTGGATTTAAGTACAATTTACAGTCTTGTTAAAAAATTCCATATACCGTACAAGGCGATATTTCTTTCTTCTTAGTTCTGAATTAAATTACCACCAGTTTCTCTCTCAATGGTTCTACATTTATTCCACGTTTTAGTTCAACTTACTCACGAACTATGTTTGCGAACTAACTACATTAAGTTAATAAACTTGACAAGTCAATTATATAACGTGCGTGAAGTTATTTAGAATGACAAAACTTGGAAAATATTGCTGAATGAAAGAATTACAATTAACATTAAAGACTGTATATATATATATACATTTTACATTACACATTTTAATTTCTAAGAGAATCTTTTAATTTAAAAATTAAAGTATTATAAGATGAAAAATGTTTGTTCGAATTTTCAAAAGCTAGAAACTAAATATAAAATTATCAATAAGTTTCTAAATTTGGAGATTTCAAAGCTCGAATTTTTTAAATTTATGAACTTTAAGACCACTTACTCGGGAAGATTTCGAGTTCTAATCTTAAAACTTATTCGAAGGTAGTATGTATCAATAAGAAAATGGTTATTTATGTAAATATAAGCAATTTCTAATCACCTGCTCCCGGCATTCTCTAGTAAACCAGAAGAGTCATAAAGACAGTACAAGGTAAATCTTGCCTGAATAAAACCCAGAAGCACCCGGTTATATCATCGGGGTTCGGAACCGTGTTACGAACCTTAAGGCGCCTAATCGTACGGTCTCGCTATTCGCTCGTCGTTCCGAGCACTCCCCGACGAGAGAAATGGCATATCGACCAGCCTCTCGAGAAGCTGAACAGAAAGCTCTATTGCGAATCTTATCATCTATAACTCGTTCAAAACGCAGCATCTAAAGTACGTACTTCGTTATAGAACAATTAATTGATTAAATTTTTAACGACAAGTAATTTCTTCAGCAGTAACTCGTGTGTGTACGACTTTCTATAATATACAAATATATCGATAGGTAAATTATGATATTACCTCGGATTTCTAAAAACGAAGTATTAAACGTGTATAGTGATATGTACGTATAACAAAAATCTGACTACAGAATTTTCCAAATTACTGTAAAGATGATAATTTGAAAAGTTGTAACGAGGTATTACAAATACTAATTTCTAAAAATTTTACAACCAAATCAATCTTTGCATAATAAATTATATTTCACGCGAGTTAATAATAACCTATCATAGTGGTTGATACAGTTATAAATAATCAATTACAGGAACAAAATAAAATGAGAGACTCGTTTCTCCTTTCTGTATCTTATTACTTCTCCTTTCGGTATTTGAAATTTATCTGAGGATGACTCGCGGACGGTTGAGTAAATCGCGCGCTCATCCCTCAAGCTGAATGGGATTTCGAGACCGTCTGTCGAAACCAAACGATCGAATCGCTCTGGATAACTTAACGGAGAGAATTGTCCAGCTTTCAGAAACACTGCCCCACGATGTAGAATAAATACGTCTATTCGCGGTCTGACGTCGATGTTGTCGGTTGCCAGGGAAAGGAAAAGCATTACGATACGCGGTTCGATGTACGTGATTTGTAACCGAAGCCCAGCTTAAGCCGACCATTTTTCGTCTCTTTATGCCTCCACCATTATCGTTAGTCTAACAAAGAGAATAAATTCTTTTTACGAGGATTTGTATCGTAGGGGTACGCGTTGGTTAATTGCTAGCTTATAATTTGTCCTGGGCTTGCTGGATCGACGTTGCGATTCCAAAAGCGTTTCGTTCAGATTGCAATATCATTCTTTAATACCATGCTATGTAAATGGTTTGACAGATAACAAGAATGGAGTGTTTTTATGAAACAAATGATCGGTAGATGATAAGTTTAAATCGATCGATAGAGAAATGTAAATTAATTTTGTAATACTCTAACAGACTGACTAAAGTACAGTGGATTAAATATTGGGAAAAGTATTTGCACATTTAGTTCCTTAAAGATAGTTTTATATGAAGAATATAGCTTACGACTAGTATAATAAAGGTAGCGATGTGGTATTATTTTAATATATTATTATCGGTGTAATCGCTTTATCAAATAAACATTTAAATACGCGCAATTTCCTTAAAAGATCGTATTAGTTAATCAAAGAAATTTTCATATAATTCAACGCTCTTTCCCAGCGATTAACTTAGTTTCATTATTCCAAACCTGTAAAAATCATCGATGGTAGAATTTAAAAGTTGTTTCGAATTCTCTGTAATAGAGCTGATTTGAAGAAGCTGATGGAGCGAATTTGAGCTGAGCAAAGATAATGAAATTTTTATTATTCGAAGAGATAATATTTACTAAATAGATTTATACTATTTTAGTTGAATTACAATATAAATCTCTGTTAAATAAATTGATCTTTATGATAGTTTCTATTACGATTATCGCAAGAAGACATTCTGAGAGTGAATAATCCGTATAAATAATTTTCATGTTCGTAATAATATCTTTACAAAGTTCGTTTGCATAACAGCACTATAAGTTGCGAATTAATCAAATCCTTCTTTTCAATAATAATTATTATTATTGTTCTTGTTGTTATTGTTATTATTAGTTATTTATGTACGGGCACACTCTGACACATGAAAGATACAATAATAAATATCTGCCATTAGTGATAATAACAGATCATAAATGGTACGGAAATATCAGAAAATTACGTACTGCATTTCTAACACCTTTTTTTTAAATACAGAAAACGATTCGCAAAAGTAGTGTAATCGATGAGCAAGTAAATAAACATGTTTGGAAATGCGAATAATGAAACTACTAGAAGCGTAATTGGTTGTGCACAGGATGTGTGGAAAATTGGGAATCTTCTGAAAGATCTCGATGGAGCAGTAAGCTTAACAAGCTGTAGAACCTCTGGGCAGTCAATTTAATGGTTTACAATTTATCTTAAATTATGAAACTCGATTATTTTGCAATGGAAAACATAAAGCAATCAAACGATGCATCATTTTATAAGGCTAACAACTATCTGTTTTATTTCAAATATTGCGACATATTTATTTAATCATCGGTTCATGCTTCCCCTATATACGAATTTTCGTCCTCCTGTTCTACTTTCGTTTATGAACGTTTAAGGCGATCGTTACACATATCGAATTTTATGAGCCAATCAGAAGCTGATTTTTAATAGCGAACGTAAATCAAGTAAACTTATAATGTAACGTTAACTGTCCGATACGAATGAATAAATGACGCAATTAACTTTAAAGTAACGAAATGTTGTTTCGACAAAATATATAAATACGAGAATCTTTTTTATCTTCGCAGAAATATTAATTTAACGAATTACATAGAAGATAATATTCGTTTAAAAACATTAATTCATTATCAATTTTCTCTCTTTGATTACTTCCCTCGTATTTTACAGTTAATTAAGAGTTAATTGGCAAAATTGTACAACTTTTGTCATCCTTTATCGCACCAAAATGTGTAGGTACGTTATTGTCTCGAGAACGTATGTATAATTTTTACCGTTTGTCTTGGAAAGATACCGATCTAGTTAATTGGGAACTTTACCTTGAAATACCTCACATAATTGAATCAAACGGTAATTTGAAACGAATTTAGCTACGCGAAACCATTTGGTTCATTAAACAAATGTCTTTTATTATCATTTCAACAGTATGCCAATTTAATCTTCCAACATATTTGAACAGAACCGACCATTTGGATTCTACGAAAAAGCGGAAATAATCGCTAGTGAACACATATAATTTTTTCAAGTCTACTCTTCCTTCTAGATCTAAATCATAGAAATATCGCCGTCTAAAATTATATAAATATAAATTATATAGTCGTCTCAAAGTCAGTCCATATACAGGAAAGGACATATCCAAAGTTAAATATATGTTTGTATGAGAAGTCACTATGAAGAATCACGCTACCCATGTAAGATCTAATTTCTTTCAATTCTAATTAAAGTTGGTTGACAAACGTCCAACTAATCATTTTTAAACGAAACCCATTATTATAATCTTAACGAATCAATCTTAAATAAAATTGTTTACTAAACTATTAAACAACCATTTTCATTCAATTGTAAGTAAAATTCCTCTAACAAGTTCTTATAACGAATGATTTCTAAAGAAAATTCCTTAACAGATTCTTAACGAACCATCTTGAACTAAAATTCAAGTAAAATTCCTATCTCTTTATCTTTCATCCAAATAAATAATCTCGTGGAAAAAGTCGATCTATTTTCATGGTGATCGTTTGTACGAGCATCGTGAACCATTCACACGGTCGAGATCCTTGTACGTCGGTATATAAGGACGTGAACGCGCGCAGATATGCCATCGAAACGAAATTACACGGAGTTTGTTCCCTGGAGGCTGTTCGAGGAGGATATGCAAGAAGAACGCGGTTTCGAGCGTGGCCTCATTAAACCGGTCTGCCACTGTTAGACGCTCGTCCGGCACTTCGAAACGAAAACGCATCCTCCGAGTTCCGTGGCTATCAATTTCTGGTCCATAGGGTCGAACGTGATTTCGAAAGGCCGCGTATTCCTCTTACGGTTCGCCACGCGAGGATAAACTCGTGCATCGTACGACCTCGCGGCTACATTCGCGTATGGATGAATTTCTTGATCATTTCCACCGAGGTGAATGGTTCCTTAAACTCGACTTTATGACGTTTCTCTCGTCTCCTTTGCATATAAATCGAACTGTTTTTCCTTCTTATTTTTCTATTTGGTTTCTTTGAAATAACTTTGAAAGTGGCAAGGGGATAAAATGAAGTGAAAAATATCTTATTGGTGTAACATTAACGATGTACATTTAATATTCGATAAATACTTGTTAACTTTCATACATCTTATTTTCAATTGAATTGTCAAATTGATACGATGGTAAAATATTAATATGATAAAGAGACAAGCACGTGTAAGTTTACATTCCTCTTATTGAGAATAAAAAAAACTAGAATTTCTATATATATTCTATATATTGTTGCACCTATTACTTTTATCATTTATCGACAAATTAAGTCAACCTGACACAAGGAGAAGGAATTATTATTATTAGGAAAATTGGATACAAACTACAAATCGTTATTACTAATAAATATTATGATTCATATTTTACTATTTGTAGATGAGAAATATAAGTATTCAATTATGATTAAAACATTTCGAATTAAAGCGATTAGTGAAAACTCATTGATCGTTATTCTATGATTCTTACTTGCAGTAACAATTATTAATTTATCACAGTTTTTAAAATGTTTACAAGTAAATTTCCATAGCTTCCAAGATTACATTTGTTAAGATCAGACTTTCGATAAAGTTCTTCAATTATAGTCATACTCGTATACCGACCAAACGAAACATCGCATGATCTGAGATTTTGAGTAGAATACTGTGCACTTTATTATTATACAAATTTTTGTTTAATTTTATTCGTAATTTTTACGCAACGGAAAGCGTAGGTGATTGGAACTGATAGGCAAATAATTTCACGATTTAACACGCTATAACCGATCCTAAAAGCGTAATCTTGAACATAACAGAGTTAAGTTATGTAGAAAACCAGTAAGAAATAATATTAAACGTGCAAGAACGAGGCGTTCGTTGCTATAATCGGAAAACAAACGTATTATTTTGCTATCAAATATTGTTGCTTCTCGAGATGGCTTTGAAAGTAATATATAAACGATATACGATCTAAATTTTGTAGATAGTTATGGAAACCAAGTGCGATAACGCGATTCACGTTTTGCAAGGAGCAAATTTGTTAACGATGAGTCATACGTTGAGTCTAAGCTGAGAATGTTTCGAATGATAGTTAATTTCATATTTTATTCGATACGAGAATCGAAATATTATGAGACATTAATAACAAAAATAATGAGCAAACCATAAGACAAATTTTATTGAGTAAATAAATACTTCAACATAATTCAATTTGTATTGACATTTATAACAATTTTTACAATATGTCTTCTGTTCGTAACTAAGGATATTAATGTCATTGATTTCGTGCATTTTAAATATGTTGTTAATAGACTGAATGATATATGGCAACTTTCCCAAGATTGTGCTTTAATAGGTTTTTAAATAAATTTATCTTTATTATCTCAAATTTATATGACAATTTTTCAGTATAAGTTTCATATTATTTAATACATATTTATACAATATTATTAATTTCTTACTAAGATATACAGCATTACATTTAAAAATACGATTCCTAGTTTATGACACATGAAATAAAAAAATAAATTTCTCTTTTAACATTAACGCTTTAAAAATGGAACAAAATTTTTATTTTGAATCATTCAAAACATTTTCTTACGAGAATATGTAATCGATTTAGATCTTCCGCAGCAAATTTTGATACTCGGTGTTTAGATAAAACGAATAAATCGAGGAGTAATCTATAATTTGAAAAAATAATTGTAGCGTATACAAATTTCGAATCGTCAAAAATACTCTTCCAGGAGAAAATTAATTTCAACTAAATTCTCGCAGGGAATTTTGAAACTGTAGACTAAACCAAATTTATAGATCAATATAAAAAAATACGCGTATACTTTTCATACCGACTATACAATCGGTAAAGAAGAACATAGATCGTTTGCTAGCGCCAGTTGTAAAGCGCCCAATTAATTTACCGGACTACCATCGGTAAAAGAGACGTCTGTAACTTGCGGACTTTCTACTTCTTGCATACTTCTGTTTGCTGGGTATCTCGATTCTTGCGATGACAGCCGCGAGATTCCCTTGTTTTCTGTTTTTCTTATATGGTCTGAACCCTCTATTTAAATAAATGTGGCGAGATCAGAGACCTACTTCTGTACCGGTTAAACGCTAAGCAAAATTTCTATATAATTTCCTTTGCTGTGAGCGAATGAAGCATTTAATCAATTCTATTAAATTATTTCTTTATTTTCTTTAAATTATTTCTGAAGATTATTGAAATACATAGTGTATGAATCATTATAACACTGATTATAATGTACTTTTGTTTCATTTTGAAATTCATTTTCTTCAAATTATTGTACATCTAAAATAAGTTTACTCGTAATATTACTTTGAAATCCACTAATTCTTTCTAGTACAATAAAAAACAAAAAAAAAAAAGAAAGAAGAGAGATAGCTGTTTAACCAGTTACTACAATACTATATAATTTCAATCTAATCAATATATGTGATATTATTTAAAGATGAAACTTCTGTTCTGAAACTGAAAATTGTTCCGTCCGAAGCAACAAAAGATGAGGATTTTCGTTGATAATTTTGTGCTACCATAAGACAAGGAGCTATTTTTGAGTCGAGACATTGGGACTTACGGCGATTCATTTCAGCAATGATGTCTTAACTAATTGTAACGATCTGACCGATCAAAGGCCACTCGAAGGAATTTCACGATTGCTACCTAATCGTTCGAAGCCTCATATTAGTCCAAATATCGTTCATCCGCTTCCCGCCAAGAGCGACCTGCGCTTCGGGCACGCAGAAGTGCGTGAATGACGATGAATCTAACGAGCATGCTGATTGGATCTTTGTTGCGCTCGATGACCAGTCAATCAGTATGAATGATTTCGAATTTCTATCTGAGCCCTACCAAACTCTCGAGCGAGTCGAGCAAATTAAAATCGCTAGATCTGTCCTTTCTTAAAGAATTCAGAATCGATTGGTCTATCGACGGTGAACGTTTTTCATTGTTACAGGGAGAAATTAGAATCATATCGAGAAAATCAAATTCGTTTATTCATCATTATTTGTATTTCATTTTAAGAATCGTCTCAAGAAGCAATCCTTTCGTGCTGGTATTCTCTTGCTGCAACGATCGAGCCACGAGATTTTGAAGCTTCGCTACGCACGTTCGCTTCGTTTCGATCGCACGTTTTGTATCTAATATTCCTTTATATTCGTTTAGCGTGCGATAAGCGTAGTGTCTCGAGCGAACGTGACGAATTCGTGCGCACGCAGAAAAATGAAAAATGAAATAAAATGTTTTACAGATTTTCGCGCAACGATATACGATATTTACATTTATTTTGTATATTGTAATTTCCAATATCGGTTACGAGGCACGTCAGATAATAATTATTCCATTTCTCCTTACTTTCTTTATCTTTAACGTTCTTTTGTATAAAATACCGTTAAGCTTTGAATAATTCAACAGCCATCTGATGATGATCCATGTAATTTGAGGATTACTGAATGATTTATGTAATTTAGAGTATAACTTTTCGTGAATATATTATTCTGAATTATGAATATATTATTTTTAAGAAACCGGAATATTTCTGAGCGATTTTATATGATATCCCGGATCTTCAAACCAATTATCGAGTCAGATGCTTGAATAATTATTGAATTACGTTTTATTATATTTATTTTTGAATGAGGAAGAGTTCTATTTATATGAAATTCTATCTATTTAATTATGTAAAAATATAATTATTCTATTTTATTTATCGAGCCACAGCAGCAGCGTTGAACATTTAATTTTAAGGAAATATCAATATACAATATTTCATGTTATTTTATAAAATTTCCATATTTATCGTTTCTTTCCACGGTCGTAATTATTATAATTGTTATTAGCACACTTCATATTTATTATGATTAAATGATTTAATTCACATAATAGAAACAATGTATCATGGATAATGAAAGTTACCGATTTAAATATTCTCAGTGCTATGAAAATAGGATAACAATTTCTTTTACTAAAAAATATTTCGTATAGTAGTAGATCATTATAATGGTAATGACCAACTATTGTAATTAAAATCATGTTTATGTGCTTTCTTAAGTTATTACTGTTTGTTAACTCTTCTTGTTGCAGCAAATATTTTAAAAGCAATAGTTCTTATTACATAAAGTAATTTTATTTGAAATTGAATAAACGAAATTGAATAATTTAATTGAATTTTCTCCTTTAATTTTAAAGACATCCAAAGTAGTACATACTTCTATTCATCCAACCCAGTATATCGACTATCATCTTCTACTTTTATTTCTAATCATCGACTCTTTCAATTCTAATAAAGACCGATTTTAAACAAACTTATTTCCAACTTAGATCCATCTTCGCACGCTTTATAAACGTCTTTTGACTGTTCCCTGATAGTTTTAGTTTTACGGAATGTTTTATAGTGGCCATTATTGCTTTGACGTTCACGTTTAGGTAGTTATTATCGATTACCGCGAAACGTTCAGGTTGGAGAAGATAGGAGAGGAAAGTTAGGAGGGCAACTTCATCATCGGCCAACACCTTCGATAATTAAAGTTCAAAGCGTTCGAGTGCTAGTTGTAAGTAGACATGCAACGACGTCTGATAATTGCTCGATGATAACAACGTTTGATAAGCGTCTAACAACTGCTATGCGGGTTAGGGCATTAGAAAAATTCGCGTTATCTTAAATTGCGCTTGACCCCTACGAAAGACAAGAATCGCTACTCTTCGGCTACCTCCTGTTTGAAACGTTTTTACAAGCATTGCTCTTCGTCTTGTACTTTTTAATTATCTTGTTGTAACGCGGTACGTGAAATACATCCACTTTGTATATCCAGTTTGAATTCTCATTTAGGATATTTGATACTATTCGAAATTGAATAATTCAGTAGCAATTTGATAACGACCAGTGTAATTTAAAGATTGAATGACGAGATCGACCAGGGAAATTATCTGCACTTGATCGTTCATTACGAATTGTGATATACAGTTACAAAATTCTAATATAAAATGATTAGAGTTTCATTAACTATTATTAACTTCCATTAATAACAATATGTATAGTAGGTATTGGAGAAGTACATACATATATTATGCAGAACTTTATTCGTACACGCGATATAAGTTTAACAAATTTTTGATGCTTAGAAATATTTAATATTTAATTTATTCAGGAAATTATGTTATCTCCCTTATCAAGATTTATTGTGATTATGCATATGTTACTTATTAAGGATTAGTATTTAATTTTAGAAAATTATCGTTACTTAAGAACGTTTAAAGTAATTTATTTCAGAAGTTATGGTATTTTCCACGTAAAAGCTATTTACGACTACATACTACTTATTATTGTATTTTATTGTAATTAGTATACTATTAATAACACAGTTCAATTCTATATTCTATGTGACCTAAATGCTTGACGATAATAATGAATGCAAACATGGTAATAATATACCTATTATCATGCTAGAATATTTGCATAATGTTTATGATAATTAAGTAAGAAACCTTCATATAATTTACATACTATCACTTTGCAAAAAATAAAACAATTAGATAGAATAACAAGATTAGAATGACAAAGTTCACGGAAGAATAAACTTTATCATTTTGTTACAAAATGATAAATCGATAAATGTATTGCTCATGTTATTATTATGAGAATGTTTCTTAGAATTCATTATGATTAATAAACTGAAAATAACAAGCACGATATTCGATTCCGTTTTATAAATATTGCTCCTTTTACCGATGAATTTGATTGATAAAAATAATCCTCAGTGTTTCTTGTAAAATTACTATTTTTGAGTTGCCTTATTTTCATAACAATATTATCAAAAATAAACCAATAGACAGAATCTATATATTCTCTTCCAAGAAAAAAGGATCAACTGATTTTGATGGTAAGTAAGTTTTGAGCAAGTGAACCCACTGTGATGAATAAGTACTGCCTATTACCGTCAATACATTTATTTAAAAAACTAAAAATAAAATTAGTCAAAATTAATAATAAATAAGAATTAGTAAGAACTAATTGCTAAGAACAAATGGAAGAACTTATCTGATCTGTATGATTTTTCACAACGCAATTTTAATATGTAAAAGTGTATTAATAAGTTATATTAAATATTTTTGTAGAACTACTACAACAGACATTTAACCCCGCTATGTTATCTGGAATATCTTCCACCTAATCGTTCTTTTCTATCGCTAAAAGCTTTTTAAAGTTTCACGATAATACGAAACAGTTGTTGCGAATATTCTTTACGATGCTAGTTGAGCACATTAAGGTTTTTTTTAAAAACATTATATTACTTTGTTTATTAGAAAAGAAGTTACAACGTAAAACTTCGAAGATCATAGGAAGGTCAAACATATGAAGTATAAAATATATCGTCTGTAGCACTCACCCTTGCAGCGGAAATGAAGTATCGTCCATTTTCCTTCTTTTTTCCCCACTGCAACCATCTGCAACATCATAAGGAATATACACGTACATAAGCGCGTTCTTACATTCTGAAAGCAGACGAGAAAGGCGATGAAAAAGACCTAACTTGAAATTTAACCTGTGATTATGATTGTTCTTACAAATAGTTGAAGGAAATTCCAATATGAATTGATTTCGAACTCAAGTTTAGCAAAAAAATATTTTGATCGCCCTTCGGTTTACGATTGTAAATTAGCCAATTTCAGTGTAACACGCGCAATCACAAAACAAAATACGTAATGTAATTTAAGTTACAGCATTTCGAATATTGATGCAGGTCTGTTTCTTTTTTCTTTGCTTTTCTGTGCAATTTAAACAAAATTAGATATAATAGTCTTTTGGAGAAGCTAACCATTATGAAATAACGCAATACGAGGAAATTGTTGTTAGTAATATATTAATTATAAAAAAATATATATATACAAAGCAGTTTATAATTCTTCTTGATAATGTTTGAAATAATAAGAACAGGTAATTTTTATATTATTCCTCACAAAATATAGTTGTAACCAATAGCAGTAATAGAAATACACTAATCTGAAACATGAAATAATTTGTTAACCAACTCTTCGCTCCAAATGCTTTTTACATTCTCTCCGATTTTTTTATTAATAAGATATGTAATTTATAAGAGAGTCTCGATAATTATCCGAGATGTTATCTTGCCGAAAGTTAATAATAAAGTAGCCCTCAAAATTAATTTCGATCATACTGCAACACAGGTAAAATACTTATTAATAACGACACTGCGCTCTCATGTAGATAATTTGGTTTGTACGTGTTTTGAGACACGAACATTCTGCTTCCTTTAATAAAGATGCAGCTATCTACGTTCATAAATCATAATCTTATTTTATCTCGAGTCAAACTTCCTTTTTATCTTCTCCACCTTCCTTAAAATTCATGTTCCAATTTTAGTAGACGAAATAAACGTGTAAATGATTTATTTTCGATATAAAATTCGAATCGACTTACAAATATTTTTCTTTTTTAAACCTTTTAATCAGATACAAACCAATTTGCAATATATCTGGTATCATCCTTTAAAATAACAAATATTCGATATAAAAAAAATACAGCAGCTGCATCAGTAGTGTTTTAATTGCTTATTCATACGATGATCATCATTTCTATGCATCTATAGCAAATTAAAAATACAAAAATATCGACTGTGTGCATAATAGAAGATATACAAAGTATTCAAAGCATAATATCGATTACAACGTTCAACATGTGAAATAAACTTCTATTTATGTTCCATTTCTACAGTTATAACGATGGAAATATAAATTTGCACAAACATTCGCGGTCTATCCACTATAGTCGTGAATTTAAATGTAGCGGATACAGAAAATATTGGCAATATACTCTTGTTTCTCAATAAACCAGTTTTTCATTAAGTTCTATACATTTCGTTTATCAAATATCAAATTTTTCTACTTCTATGAAACTACTACTAAACGATACGAAATGCAACATATTTCGATCGAATTAATTAGTATGCAACAGTTATAATAGATACAATGATGTGCCAATAGCAATTTTCGCAGCCACTGTATACCTAATAAATTCTTTCGAAATCAATAAATCGCCACGATATCGATGCTTTATCTTCTCAAGACGAGAACCTGTACTTTCTCAAACCCGTTCCAACCATCGCATACCTCGCCATAGGAAACCACTGGAGAATTAAATCAACTTCCGGCGATCGTCGATCCAAATCGTTTCCACGTACCATTACGACCGAATCGGCATCGACATCGATGGATCTCTAGCGGACGTAGCGCGATCGAAATCCGCCGGGGCTCGTGTTTATTAGCGCGCAACGAGCCTTTTATCGGACACGAAGAAGGCCTCACGGTGCTATATAACTCGATTCGAAGCAGAATCGAGACGAGTTGGGGCGATTCGCTCGCAGGCACGGGTCGCGAGATGGAAGTTCTTTAGGGCGTGGTAGATGCATTATGGATACTGTTTTACGAAGCACGCATCGATGCAACTTCGACCCGCAACCTGGACCCTGTGCTTTTATTTCGCTTCGCGCTCGTCGAGTATACACGCTGCTGATTGCTCGTGCTGCGCGAGCGAGCACGTGGATCCAGCTAATGGAACGTTCTGTGTGCACGTGTTCTCGTTTGCGTGTATCGAGCTACTTCAATTAGAAGATTTTTCGATTTGACCGTGTAGTGCAGGTAACTATACGGATCGTATATTGGTATTGAAATTAATCGAGCTACTCCTTTCCATCGGCTTGCGTACATACCTGCGATCTACGAGGTTCGCGGAAGCGGTTGAGTTTGAAGAGGTTTGGAGGGTTTTAACGTAAAATACAGTTGTTGATTTTGTGAAATGAATTGGCTATATTGAATTTGAAAGCTTGTAAGGAAAGATACGGTTTCTAGGAAAAGTTGAAATGGTGAATCGAGCAAATTACGTTGGTACTTGTAGTTCTGGGTTTGTAATGTTAGCTACAGCAGCTACAAAAAGTATTGACGTGCAGTTGTGTCTATTATAGCATTAAATATTAATTAACTACGTCCAAGTATTTTAAATTTCGTATAATTTAGTAATATTTTTATATACCTACAAAGCTGTTTTACTATGAAAATCAAACATAGAATCGAACAGATGGCCTAATGTGGAAGATGCATGCTTGAATGAATTTTTAAATGATAATCGTTAAATTATATTCCGTTATGTTAGATCCTGTTGCATTCTTATATCTTCCCTGTCTTTCGAAACGTACTGTAGGACTGCATTTATCTCAACTCGTCGGAGGACAAACAGCTCGCGTAATAGGAATTCATTCTTGCCATTTTAGGGTATTTGTTATTAAATTTTAAGAAGGAGCATGATCCAACTGCACTAACTTCTAAAGTCTCCAATAATCGAATAATCCTACGCCTCTCCAAAGCATGTTGACTCATTGTCCGTACGATATATAATTAGAATGGCTCTTTGTTTTGGTAACTGAGTAGACATACGTTCGCAAAGGATTAAAAACTCGTAAAACAAGATGGACCAAGATGCAAACTCGATTCCACAGCAGAGTATGAATCCGATATCTCCATATCGGATCGTCGCCGAGTGGCATGGAAACAGAAAGCGGTAGCTATCCGGCAGCAGCTCGGCAGCACGAGAGACAAGATAAATTACCAAGCGTGGACGAGCGTATCCTGATCAGCTGGTAGCTCGGACTTTTGATGGAATCGTGCACGACGCTGGGTCTGACCAGCATCGAATCTAACAGTGAACGTCGCACCATCGAGGCGAGAGGGCTCGAATGCTAATGGCAGATGCGATGCTCGATGCCAGACGAAAACATTCCAGCCGTGCTGAGATCGTCTATCGGCCCGACCCTCTTCGTTAGCGCGACTACAAAGAGTTCAGCCACTCACCGGGCCCAGACCGCGCTTCGCCTTTGTCTAAACCGGACATTTTCACCGGCTGGTCACTTCCTACAAGAACCGTGATTCATTCGTCGGTATTACGTCGACTGGTGCGTATCAGTCTAGTATCTTTACAACCGGGGACCGCCCGCGCTTCTATCGGAATGTGCCAACTGTGGACGCTTAGCCTGGCGTAACGGTAGGTTGTCTTTCATTTCTTCTTCCTGGAGCTTTCGAACGGTTCGCTTTGTATAAGATCCATTTGGATGATTTGATTCGGTATGTGGTATCTTTGGTGAACATTCACGAGTTTCTAACAATGACTTGCACGATTAGAACAGCGATGACTGGCCGCCTACTACATAAATATTGTACGGCCACTTTTAACGTTTTCGAGGAAAACGATTAAAATAATTCAATGGTACTTTGCAATTAAACAAACATGGATGATGATCCTTGAGGATCTCTATGTACGCGCTAAATACAGGAAACAGAAATGTTATTTTTTGACAAATTTAAGAAATAGATACGAAAATGATTTTTAAGCAACATAAAGAAACAGTGGAGAATTATTTGTTGCACATAAAAATAAATATTACAGAAGATGAACGTGCAATATTTGCGCAGTAAGCCATCGACGTTCGAATGGATGTGATTCGGGTGGAAATTTAATGCGGATCTCTTCTATTTTTAAATTAGTGGAAGAAACTAATTTATATAAAATTGAGAAAATAGATCAAATTTAAACAAAGATATATGTTTCGTCGTGATATTATAAACGGAAATAAATCTTCTAAGAAGAAACAACTTACTTTGGTATAGAAAATTCGTTTTCACTTGTTCCTCGTGGGGCTTCGATTATCCATCGAGCATTAAATCCGTTAATCGAAGTCCTACCGTATTGTGAAGATAATTTTTGTCTTTGTAATTGATTAGCACATAATCATTTAGCCAAAAATTAATCAAAATTTGTAAAATGTCTTTTAAAACTTTTTTTCACTTAAAAAATGTTCAAAACTTTTCAGAAGTTCTTATGTTTATCACACACAATATCGTATGTTTTATATTTAATTGGCAATTTGACACGCTATTTGCCCAATGATTTATGGCTAGAACAAAACGTATAATCGATGTAATTACATATCACATTATATCGGCGAAATATATTTAGGATGAATGAAAGCTTTGTCAATCGCAAAAGTTACGCTTATGTTCTTCAATTAACATAGAGTACAGGTATACTAGATTTAGTTAGGTGATTTGCGTATTTACGTGGACGATTTATGTTTTAATATAGGTAGTTTGTACCTGCATTGGAACTTATTTGCAACTTAATTCAACGATTCGATTCGACGTTTGGTACTGTGGAAATAATTTGTGTCCGTATATGATTGATTTATGTCTAGCGAAGCTTATATTTGCGTCGGAATGTAAACATAATTGAATGATTTAATTCGACGTTTCGTATTGTAGATACAACGTGTGCTTGATATATGTACAATTGTATTGTAGAAGAGATTTAATCGGATAGATTGACATTTTTGGTACGCTTACAAACATTATATAGTTCTCATGATCGCTTTATTATATAATAACGATTTCTGTAACCAATACACATATTCTACATATAATTGTTCTATGTTAAAAGTTGAAAGACAACTCGTTGCTAGATAAGGCTATCGATCTTCTCAATGGAACGTCTGCATTTCTAATCTTAGAATTGCATAAAAAAGAAGAAAAAAGCCAATCGACAAGCCTTTTCGTATCAAATTATCACGTAAAATATTTTTAATAAATCTTTCTATATCGGATGAGTATATACGCAAACATCTCTTAAACAAATCTCTTTATATCAAATTGTTGTACATAAACACCCTTCAACGAACCCTCTTACATGAAATTAGCGTACGAACACCTTTCAACAAATTCTTTTACATCAAATCAATACACAAATTCGTCTTAACAAACCATTTCATATTAAATAACTATAGAAACTCTAATTATTTTAATTAATGAAACCCAATGAGAGACAAGATCTTCGAAGGGTACATTAAGAAATGTCACTGCTCCCGTTAAAATGTCAGTATCTCATGCCCCCACGTTTCTGTCACGAGTTCGTCCAGTCAGACAACGCAGCTATCCAGCTCTCAATAAATTAACGACTAATATCGCATTGGCTTGGCCAGCGCAATTACAATGTGTCCAATCGATCTAATGGCTCTTTACTCATTGTCTGAATACGTGGGTTCCACCGGAACACCGGCCAGGAACGTTAGCCGGTTGACGTACCCCTTGCGGACTTTCACGGCGAGACACCTGTGACGTGGTCGAGGCATTGTGCCGACATTTTACAGGTGACTCCACCTTCTGCGATCCAGGTTTATACTACCACCTCGGACACTGCCGCGTTGTATTATCTTGCCGCTAACCCGTAGATCCTTCGACAAGATACCCATTGTCCAGGAAGGTTACCGTACTGCCCACACTGAGCCTCTACCACGTGCACTCTCCCCCATATTCATCCGTCCGTCTGAACAAATGCTCGGCTCTTTGAGCATCTTGTTCTTCTTCTTTCTCTTCGTCCTCTCATTTCTGATGTTGGTTACCTTGTTGTACTATCGTTTTCAGCGAGGTTGGATCGATAGAAAGGAAAGGCTAGGAAATGGTCGGAGCAAAAGTTTACAGCGAATGCGAAAAGTACCAACTGGCCGTTGCATCGTTTAGTTCTTAACCGTTCCACGTCCATTAATTTATAAACTGAGAAAACTGTGTTTAAGGTTTATGAAGTTTAAAATGATCGCGTTGAGTTAGAACTTAAACAAACTGAATATTCGTTGCTTTCAAAGCAGAATTTCCACCGTATTATCAAAAAACGTGTATTCTTTGTAGCAATGACAGATACGTGGATTGATTAATTACATTTTTCTGAAGGATGGAGTTAGAACACTTAAGGAATAGGACGCCGATATATAGGACGTGTGAACTTTTTGATAGCATATTCAGGAGCATGTGTGCATGTTTTCTAGAAGATTCACGAGCTTTCGAGTGTTTTGTAAAGGACTGTCAGGATTGATTTCATGTTGAATATAACAATACAATAACCTGGTAATCCATCTTTAAATTTCAATCACGCTATGAGAATAACGTTGAGAATATTGGAAATG
The DNA here is from genome assembly GCA_014737525.1 of Bombus difficillimus. NCBI lineage: Eukaryota > Metazoa > Arthropoda > Insecta > Hymenoptera > Apidae > Bombus > Bombus difficillimus. The sequence goes on along the minus strand of JACXIT010000199.1, from coordinate 1,216,125 downwards.
TAAAAGAAACATTATCGATGTTATAATCCTGATTTCATTATTCCCTTTTTCTTTTTACCTTTTTCTTTAATCAATCAGAAATAAACGATTCTGGTCTGTGTTCCTCGGTGGAATTCTCGACAAGGTATCCATTGTTCAGGAAACACGTACCATTCTCAGTTGATTTACTCGTACAAATGTTTCTTCTTCGCTTCGCTCAACCTACTCTTCATCGTTTACTGAGCGAAGCGCCGACAGTTCCTTCGTCGATTTTGATTTGTTGCCTCTCGCATGGACAGTGGCTTCGCGGTTTCGTGGATAAATAAGAGACGCTTACACTTGAACGAGGTAAGTACCTGGTGCCAATGTCGGCAAATGGAAATACATTACTCAACAACGCCGAGAACCAGGTTATCTTATTCTCTGTCTTATTCTACTTTATTTTACTTGTTCCTTTATTTATTATCGCATCGTTCTCTGCCGTATTGTTAACTTCTTTCAAGTTGCTAGTTTATTAAATCAAGAGAATGTGTTTTACACTTGTTATATTACTAATTAAATTATTTTATTATTTCATATAACTTTTTTTATTATTGTCAATTGGGTGGAAGATGCTTTGAATTGTTAACAACGAATATGCGCTACTGTTCAAAAATTTGGCATTGTCCTTTGAATCTTCTACCAATTTTGTGATTAATTTGAAATTAATGCCGCAGATATTAATAGTAGATTCTGTTATTACAATAAATTCTTAAACCATCTAAGGGAACAACAGAAGCATTTGACAAAATCACCGATATCGCTGAGAAAACTACCGTTGACAAACAAAAAAACATTGTTTCTTCTATTTGTTAATTCATTCTAACAAGAATCAACATCGTTTTCGTCATGAAAATCTAAAAATCCATTTGAAAAATAATTCTTCGGATGGATCATTAATACATTTTTCTATCGGAAACACGAGTTCTTAGCTGAGCCGGATTAAACCGTAACGATATAGTAATAGCCTGATTAGGCCGAGACTATATCCGCGGGCTATGATTTAACCCTATACCGGCTGGGATAAAATTTGCAATTATGGACATTTTTTCATCTTCTCTTAATATATCCATTTCTTTCTCCTGCGCGGTTTAAACGTTCGATTCTGCGTGTATTTCGTAGGCAAGCATTACCCGCTAATGCGAACTCGATCGAAGACGAAGATAGCAATTTTACCGTAAGTTTTAACCTCTGCAGTATTTAAGCTCTCGACGGTAGTAAACTGGGACTAGATGTAATCTAACAGATACGAACTTGTACGAAAGAGGGGGAGAGAAATTCCGTGAGGCAAATACAACGTGGAAGAACGGTACAATTGAATTACATATCGTACCGAGAATGGAAAAATATTTCGAAAGCCGTAATTGTTGCAAAGTATGAACTGATCCGCACGAAAAATCGTCCGCGTTATGAGTGTATCGTGTACACAGTCGCTATTGTGCACGTGAAATGTGAAAGGTGTATAAAGAATATCTTGCATCGAATCCTACGTTATTCCAGATACTTTGCAATCTTCTCGAGCATCGATTAACTATGCATGATTTATGATGCAAGTCTTATTACGATTAATACCGTGGCTAATCTATTCCTGTTATCGAAGGATCGAAATCTACACGTATAATAATAATCTGCGCGGAAAATGTGAGAGGTTGAAGTTTTGGTATCATGTCATGTTTACGCAATATCACGAACGATTGAATTTGTGTCATTCAAGCAATAGAATGGTTAGATGAAATGCAATACAAGTTTCGAAATGTGATTCTTCGTGGTTTTTTTTTTAGAAAAGTTACATTACCGTGGAATTATATTTGCACATATATATTTGGTAATTAAAGTTCCAATGTTTATAGTTAAACAGAAACGAGTGTCGAATTCCTATCATATTTGCAATAAGGAATTCATTAAAATACGTTTCATTCGTATCAAAGTATCACTTGTTATTTATAATTTTCTCGTTTATATTCTGGCAGATATTATTCCAGATATTTCATCCGTAACTGATTTAGTTTGAGCATGGAAAACAAGAGTTTGTACTAGATTCATTGTATTAGATACTTAATTTCATTCTTAAATTTATATTTTATATTTTAAATGTCATTAATCGTCCTTATCATATAAAATACAAAATATATCAGCACGCATAAAGCAAAACGAAACTGATTAAATAACAATCTACCTCCTACAATACTAATAATACCAATTGTGAAGGTTAAATATACAAAGTGAAGTAAAACGGTTACTATTAAATTATAAAATATATTATAGAAGTTGCACGTTAAGAAATCTAGAACTAAGCAAAAATTTCAATTATTTTTCATTAAAAATTTTCTTCCTCGTGTCTTCCTTTTCACCCTAATATTTATTCATGATAAATGATATCCTTAATGCACATCCATTATAGAATATACCTTCATATATCAATATCTCGAAGAAGCAATCACGGAACATGAAAACAGTGGCTGGAATTATTGACCTTCTGGTCGACGAAGTAATTAACAAGGGTGAGGCATTTATGATTTAATAGATCAATTGCAATTGACACGAGGTTAACCTCGTACCCGTCAGCAGAGCTTGTAATAGGTTCGAGTGTCTGACAAGCGATCTAGCCTCTTTTTGCGAGCATTCCATTCGTCGATCTTTCAGATACCGTTACCACCGTACGCTCATTAAGGTTATAATAAGTTCGAATGAACAATAACGACCATTTTACCCTATACGTGTCACATAATCGTATCGGTGCTTTATCGCGAAGCCACATCTCTTTAAATACGTCCAGATTAATAAGTTGGATCGTAGCTAACCATTTTCTCTTCCTTCGCTCTCTTCAATAAATTCTATACTTTCCTCTTAATCGCCCCAGACTCGCGTAATTACTCGCTTGACAAGATAATGATAACCCTCATAAATGAATAGAAGCGAACGGTCAACCGTTCTACTGAACAATACGAGAACAATCAGTTCGTTAAAATTTCTTGCTAGATATTAATGAACCACAATTTTCATTTTTTCCGGAATTTACTTGAGATTCAATTTACTTGGAAACCATGGTAATTGTTCGCTGAAATTGATATTTAACAGGAATATTTTGTTTCCTAAAATTCATAAAATCATGATTTTATATGAGCTTCTGAGAAGTCAAACAGGTTAACCCTGCATTTTATTAATCTTTTATTTTCATTACGTGAGTAAACGATTGATATTCAATTCTTAAGAAACTGTAGTGGCAAATGAGTCAACGGAAGATTTGAATCGGAAGAGACTCGTATTATTGTGCCTTGTAATACCAACTTTGTTTTGGTTTCCTAGGTTCAAAGGTAAACGAACTCCGGACAAAACATTACCGCCCTTATTTGTAATCGTCAACCGGAGTTACAGTTGAACTTCTTATAATAACACCGGTCGATACAAATAAACGAACGTGTTCTCTAGGACAGTCATTATAGCCAGTTAAATAGTCAAATAGTTAATCGAATAGCAAGCGTATAGTTGAACAGTAGCATTGAGCGAGCGACGATTACGACAGGCATACACTCTCTATGTACTTGTACTTACAATGATTTTAATATAATTGACTGTTACAATTTTATCACTTGTCTCTTTAATAAACAAGCCAACGTGTTTAATAATCCATCTCAAAACAAATGATTTACTTCCATGAGTTCATTCATTGCAAGAAAATCATACGAATAATGGTAAATTCTAAAATAAATTTATAAAACAGTGCTTGGGCGTTTCCAGTATTTTTCAATTTATGGTGTTGATTTACGTGACTTTCGAATGGCTCGCATTACGAATATTTGTGATTTTCGAAACAGAGAATTATCCTAGAATAAACATTACTCAACTACACTAATTTTGTGGCGAGGTTCTGGAATATCCAATAAAAATTTTTTACCACGTACATATATTCGTTATTTCAACCTCATAGCCAAGGTATTTGGACTTGGTTTACATTTATCCTAGCTTTAAAATACCAACCTAACTCACCCATTCTTCTCATTCATTTTCTCCTTTCATTTACCTTAAACATTAACCTGTTTCTTACTCTCTATTTCTTATAGATCTATTGTGCATCTTACCTTGTGCCACTTCAAATTCCTAAGCCGATACTCTGACATCTTACACGCATACATATGTACATGGTATATTTTTCTTTTTTTGCTTCATTATACCCACAAAATATAAAACACTGACAAGGTTCTATCGTTAAAGGGTGTCGTTTGGCACATCCTGTATATATGTAACTGTACTGACGGCAAAGCTTAAATTATCTTCGTACAAAAGTGTGAAACCTGTATCATCTTGCAACGTTCGACATGATAGAGGTTACAATGTATGGGAAGAATTTGCTGGCCAGCGGTCACGTCAAGTCATGCAACGAAATCGCTTGCGTTTACCGGATGGCAATTTAACACGTTGCATGCTTATTATTGCAGCGCTGGCCAAGCGTGTTTTCGATACTCCATAAAATTAAGAGGTCATGAAACCGAGCAAGAAATAGGAATCCAAGCACAGAACGTTTGCGAAATCCTATCCAGGAGAACTGACCACGTTAGAATAGCCAGTTCAGAGCCATGCAACTGTTCGGTGTTCTCGGGTTGCGTTGCAGGTCTAATGTCAGGAGAGGTAGACCGGCCAAGCCAGAAACGGGGGATAAAAGCGAGAGAGAAAATTATGGGGAGCCGACACAGTCACGAGAAGGCCTTCTAAGGTCGCCACGAGAACGAGAATTCTCCAAATACCTTCACCGAGGTCGCGTTCAATCAGCCGATAATCTGCGAATTATTCGTAGTGGCGCAGTGACTCGTCGGTGGAACCCTTTGACGATTAAATGCTTCCAAATGTAATTACTGACTCACGTGGATAGGTGTTGATTTGATTAACACATTTATGGGTAATCGAATTTTCATTACTTATTAAGATTTTATTAGATGAAACGAATTCATTAGATGTGCCAATTAAGTGATTCTGCGTATAAAATTTATTTTTGCATATGTAAGACTCTATAAATAGATATTTTATTTACAAATTATTATGTTATAAACGTAATGTGTGAAAAATGTCTGACACGAATATATCACACTTAAATATCATCGGTCATTGTATGCGTAACCATATACGATACACGTGAATATTAAAATTTCGTTCCACGACCCAAACAATTTCAATTTAACCACTCTGTGTACGACGAGATATTTCCTTTCAAAATTTGGTCTATCTATAAGTCAATATCTGACAATAAGTATCCCATTTCACAATTTGATCCTAACAACACTGCAATGAATCAACATTTAAATATTTCATTCATTAACTCACAATTAACAGAACGTATTCTACTACAATAAATCACTGATTGTAATTCAATTACTCTACTCAACTAAAATTTCAAACGAAGACAATGCCTTTTAAGACAAACCAGTATCTCAATATTTCACTCAGTAATACAAAACTAACAAAAAAACATCCAGCTAAAATTTTGCACATTATTATCTGCCACTAAAAAACCAGCGCAATATACATATTCGTGTTCGATTCCAGTAAACTGCAGGTGTTTATGCTTTTACGTGAAATTAGAAGTTGTAAAACAGCACAAAATGTATATAAAATGCAAAAATATATAAAATATCCAAAACGAAAAAGTGACTCTTTCTGCGTAAATTTCATCTTTCTAGTTACTTGCAATAAGATATAAATGTGCATAAACATCTGCAGTCCTGTGATTACTATACACACGGCCAGTACAAGTTTCTCACAACAATACGTCAAACATACGTAAAATTCTCAATTCTTCCCCTCGTAACTGCACGCACGACAAACACTTTCTCTTTTAAGCGTCGATTTTTTTCTCAGTCGAACGACCTTTGTCCGATGAATCTCGCATTATTTCGTCCCGAAGCATATTGTTTACAAATGATCCGAGGCCGATCTACGATCTAGGAATGCGATCGAGAGCTGAACGGTAACGTGGGTTCCGTTTTTACTTGGCAAAGAACAGTCGGCCGAACGGAAAACGACGAAAGGCGTTTAAAGTTTCGGATTATATCCTTCAGCGTGATTTTTCTCGGCGCACCTCGCGCATACCTGTCGTATCTTTCCATATAGCGGCTAAGTCATTGTCGATCCAGCTTCGCTTTCGTTCGCCGTTATGAAAACGAAACGTTTCTATTCCATTTACCAAGGTACTCGCGCTCTTTTCGATCTCGTTTTCAAGTCGTGTCCGATCGGGAATTTTAATAATGAGAAACGTCGTCGTAAATAGCGATATCGCGTAACGATTTAATGGATCCACGGAACAGCATCGAAACAACCGTCCGAGAGTTTAAAAGCGATCCAACGCAATAATTAACACGTAATTCCGAGCACGGCATCTTAATGTCTCCAGGTGTACACGCGCCGTTCCACTGGAGTTATTACGATTTAGTGTGCTCCCGACGCGTGCATCGATAAGAACAACGATGATTATCTTTGTCGCGGTTAAGGTGTGTCCTGGGAGGGCAAACGTAGAAAGTTATTGCCGAGTCCAATGATTTGTGCTGCTTGCAAAAGATTGAAATGTGTTTGTCGGTGTCGCTATTGGTGTGGTTAAAACAATGCTTTCTATAAAACATCGTCTTGATAAACGATGAGCAAATGTGACAGTTTATTGAATAATTTTTTGTGGGAAAATTTGCTCATTAATTTTCATTACAGGGATTGTACATAACGAACTAATATAAACTGTAAGATGAATTGAACAATAATAAGCGAAAAATGAGGAAAAAGGAAATTGTCTATGACTCGATCTAATCACTTTCATTTCATTTTATTTACCCGTCATTTATTTACTTGTGTTGTTGCTCATCATTGGTACAACGCCGTTTTAATATCAAAGATTTTGTTCATAATAACCATCATATTTCACATTGATAGATCGTAGAAGATTTTAATAGAACAGTAATAAGGTGGAAACATCAGATAGCATAATTATAACCGTACAATTGGAAATTAGACATTGTGTTATTCACTGTATCTTCTAAACGTAATACCGATAGATTTTCAATTGGACACTCGATTACCATAAGGTGTCGTAGAAAGTAAGAGATTTAACAATAACGAATCTCCTAAGAAAGTATTTATGCAATACGACAATATTACTTATGCAGTGACGATATTACTTATGCAATAAACTATTGCTAACGTGTAACTATTGTAATGTAATAATTAATCTTTCCGTTTCAATCTTTTCGCGGAAACATAATGCTAAACATTCGCACCTGCTCTCAAAACAAAAGAAATTTCCATCGCAAAGAAACCAAGTCACTTTTCATAGGACATTACCCAATACCGTTCAACGTTATCTTCAACCGTAGACCGGTTAAACGTCCCCACAAATCTTCTACGATCCATGAATCCTCTACATTGATCTACCTACATTGATCATAGTGTGTTGAAAGCTCGTGTGACAGACAATAAACGTGCAACATTAGAAGGATGTATGAAAGTGGCTACGATGATGGCGATAGATCGAGAGCCGCAGGTCGAATAATCGAACGAAGAAGTTCCAGGATAAAACGGTGCGGTTAATTACCTAACGATTGGTAATTGCTCACTTCGATGGCTCGTCGATTGCTTCCTCGTTCTTGGCCGACTCGTCCAATCCTTCACAAGCACAACGGCGTGCTTTGTGTAACGCGAAGAAGAAAAGGGAGGAAAAAGTAATGTATCGATATCGATTGATATGCTGGCTGGTTGCTTAGTCACTCGGTTAGGCAATTAGCTGTCCGTAGGCTAACTTGTACGCGGGATAAACGAGCGCCTTGATTAAAGTATGATAAGCATTAATCGCCGAGTTCTATGTCATTCGAGCAGCCTGGCTAAATTATTAATAAGCCGTGGTTCGCGAAAAACCACGCTTCCTGCTTTCTAATCGGCCAACGTCCACGTGTTTCAGATTGTTTCTTCTGTCTTTATGTATCTCGTCTTTGCTGTTTTAGAGCCTTTCTCCGCCGCAATTATAGGAGCGTGCGATATGAAATGGATGAACCATAAAATCGAAGCGTATTGGTTCTATATTGATTTTTCCTACCTGTATCGTACCTACGTCTGTCCGTTTCGATAGTTTATTGCTCGTTGAGAATACAGAAGGACAAACATTAACCTTTTTGTTGATTTTAATAATTCTTATTGGAAGGAGCTTAATGATATTTCAACAGACAGGTGTATACATATCTATACATTTGTTTTCATGTAATTACGTATATAAGAAACAGTATAGAATAGAGGATTTGATCCTCGGGAGATGGTGTTTATATTGGAAAAATTGTGCATTATATTATACCTATGTGATATGCTAAATTATATATTTTCATTTATATATTACATTACGTTTGGCGTGAGAATGAATTGATTGGTTTAAGATAAAAAGGTTGATTTATATCAAACAATAAAATTCAGTTTTATCTAGAATAAAACTGTAGTGAGATAGTGCTAATAGAAATTAAATTGTGTTTGATAGTAATTACCATCGTTCAGTTATCACGTTAAAACACTAATATCTTGTTTTATTTAATTCTATACGGTGATATAATATTTAAAAGATACGTAGATATTTTATAAATTCTATCTTACTTGTTTTCTATTATATTTTATTATATTACTATCAGTTGCATCCGTCTAGGATTTAATTAAATATCACAAATAGATAATCGTCCTGAGTTCCATTTGCCATAACGAAAGATATTAAACAGTGCTACAAACTAAACATCCAAATTTCTTTTGTTCGATCATTCAAATTTCAAAATTCAAATTTATTAGTATTTTACGCGTTAAAACCCCAAAATTTATCAAAAGATCTCATTTTCAACGAAAGTCCACAAATCAAAATCTCAAAACAACCTTGTACATGATAGAGCGTTCCCGATAATAGAACAATAGCGTGTTTCCAGGGATCAATATAGGCCAATGAACTTTGATCGAGGATCGGCAAATGATGTTGCTGGTGCGCGTCCTGCGGATCGCGAAACGCGCGCGTTTATCCTCGACGAAATGAGAGGACGGATCGTCGGATCTCTGTTGCGGCGATTGCCCCGTCATTCGGTGACATTTTCCGTCCATCGCGGTCGTCGCATCGTACAAGAAGATTGTGGATACCCGGCAGCGATATTATCATACGTCCGAGTCAGCCAGGGCACGTCGCGTGCAACTATTCTCTTCCTCGGAGGCCGTCCTCCGTGATAACGATCGAGGCCGAGCGAGAAACTTTTAACCCGTGATCCCGCGGTGTCGATGTTCAATTTCACGACGGTCACGAACTGGGACGAGCGGTGATTTCATTTGAGTGATTTTGTTTAAACGATAATGAATGTGTCGAAAATGCAGATTGTGGAATATTTATGGAATATTTGGAAAATTTGGAATAATTGTGATATTTAAAGAACGCGCGAGAAATACTATTTATTTATTACTATTCTGTGATTCTTATATCATTTGATGGGTAAAAGACGGTATTTTACTATATTGTAATTCAATTGAAAAGACAAATAATTTGTTATGTACCAAAACATATTATGCAACTTCGGAACATCGGTAATAAATCCAAGAAGTTTTGTATAAAACCTACAGAGTAACTAACTAGCGTGATGATCAATATTTTTGAAATGTAACAATAAAGTGACAACCACGTACGTATATTTAATAGCAAAATCGTGTTAGGACGAAGAAATTGACAATAAAATTGACATTAAATTGAAAAATATCACTTATCACGTTCTTCTCTAGCGATCTTCGTATATATCTTGTGAAAACATTTTTGTCACAACTGACGCACAATAAATAAACTATATATATATATATTCTGGAATGTAGAAGCAAGTCCTGAATAAAGAGAATAATAGAACCTACATGTGAAATTTAGATGATTATCAGAAGTTAAAAATTAAAATTACGGCTCGGAACGGGCTGATAACAGAAACATTTTATATACATTGTCGACTAAGTTACATGGAGACGTTGGTACACCGATCCTTGCAAATCGATTATTATTGGTCGCTGTCAAGCGCTAACCTGATCGGACTGGTTTAATGAGATTGCACACGTCAGATGCGTACAGTAATTAAGATTCGTCGAATAATAATCTCACCATTGATAACGCGTATATGACGATAATAAATTGATAGGAAGTCTAGGATGGTTTAAACGCGACGGATCTTACAATTCGCTGTTGCGACCATTATTAGTAATTTACGAATAAATAAATAGTGAGATGCTTCTCTGTGCAACGTTGACAGAGAAATATGATGCGATAGTTTATGCAGGTTAATAATTCGCTGTGATTGATCGAATGTCGATCGTTCGGGGTTGGTTGGCACTTGCACTAAGGTGTGCCGACTAATAAAAACAACTAACTCGAAGGACCACCCACTACTGCGGGAAATAACTATTGGTACGACTAGGTACTAAATAATCTTTAATGAATTATGATCTTAGTGCTACTTATCTTGAATACTGACTTATTGTTGAAGTAATAACTTCAAGAAAAACTCTACACCTTTCCTTTTGTATATCCGTGACCTAGAGACCGCTGTTACGAAGAGAACAGAATTTAGTGAAAAAAATTGAAAATAAGGAGAGGTCCATATTATTGTGCCCTTGAATATAAATTTTGTTTTGGGTTACAAAGTCTAGAAACAAAAGAGCTATAAGTAGATTTCTATTGCTGTTTTTTGTAGCCTTCAGCTAGAGCTACACACCAAGGTTAACTTTTTGGTAATTTCCTTTGCTATAAATATATTATATTACCTTCTTCCTATCCTATTATAACATTGTAAGAGAGGATCTGGATCAGCATACACTATACCTGTACTTATACCTATACCTATACTTATTTCAATATATTTTTCTATTACAAATTCAACCACTGGTTCCTCTATCAGTCAACCTCAACACTTATGATACTTTGCTAGCAAGAAAACGAGCAATGATCGATCATAAACAGACGAGTTTTTGCTAAGTCGGCTTGTAAACGAAATTTGCTGAATAGCGAAACAAAAATAAACGATACTTAAGTGCAACGCACAAAATCACCGTAATTTATTCTTTACCACAGGTTGTGTTAAAAATTCATAAAAAATTAGATAATACGTAGTATAAAATTGATACACGAGATAGGACATGAAAATTTAAGTCGTTAACCTTTATGAGTAATATATTCATAGATAGAATGTCAACGTGTTTAAAGGTAATTTTGTTTTTTACATGCTTTTCAAAATGTTCGCTTTATGTTCTGCATAGAAAATAAACAAATTGTTAAAGTAACGAGTAATGGAATATTTAGACGAAGAAAGATAGAATTCATCTTTTGTACGCTATCAATGATTTTTTAGAATTACCTATTCTTTGTAATTACGATAGCATCATTGGATATAATTAGCTCACAGATATTTACGCAGATTCATATTCTTCTGAATGCAACTACGGAAATGAAACTTCAACAGAGATTTATGTCGTTTAATAAAGATCATAACGAGTACTCTATTTTGAATATCTCGTGTCTTTGTATCGTTGAATTTTCCATAAATGGATAAAAATCCGCAGTCTGCGCATCAGGAGCCTAAGAATGAAAAATTTCCATTGCCTCGATTCAGCGCTACTGAATCTAACGTCATCGTTTGAAAGTATTTTGTGGGAATATTTAAATTTGTAAAATAGTTTCATACAATCCAACAATAATGAATATGTCTGACTATTCTCACGAAGAAACGCTTTTACACAGTTCACAAATTTCCCAACGAAGTTACATTTTCCTGCGATGTCGTCATCTGGACATTAAGTACAACGTAGAATGTCTCCCTCGAGATAAGAAAATCGTAGCAGGTTCGCTCGGATACGAGCATAAGGAAGCGTGAAAGAAAACATCACAATATGTACTACGTAATTTCAGTCAGCCAGTTTACAAATTCTCTGTCTCTCACTACCGTTTTCTCTATTCCCTCGTACGTTTCGTTCTCGTGGTTTCTTCTAGTCGTTGCAAAACGCCTTCACCAGAAATTTAGCTTCGGATTACGCTTCTGTTACGGACAACCGGCGATATCGGATCTCATCGAGTTTAATTTTCTTTCTACGAGCAATATTTACAATCGTTTGCAGTCTGATCACTGTACAATTTATGTAGATATATACCTGTTCAATTCATTGATATCGGTATTTGTTGCGTAATATAACAAACGAAAGGTGACCTGTTTTCTCTTTTCGACAATTTTATTTTATCGTAATGTTGATAAGTAACTCGCAGCGAAACGAAAAGCGAAGTGTCGGATCTATCGAGACAAATTATCGATTCTGTTTTATTGTTGTATTTTTTTGGAGATACGCGTCAATCGTAAATTGATTTCAAAATGTGTATTTCTATGCATAAATCATAAAGTAGAATTTTTCTTACGATTGATCATGCTACTTTAAAACGAGGTTAAGTATTACATCGTACAAATAGATAGCAACTTATTTCGGTATTTTAATACAGTGCCCACAATATAATAGTTATGACAAAATTTGTAGGAATATCAATATTTATTTAATTTATACTTAATTTGTATCAATTTCAATTCTGTTTATTTAATTTCTATATAATTGAAGCTTAAAGTCTGTAGAAATTCGAATATTTCAAAATTTGAGAATTTCATGATATAAATCAGTTTCTTTAATTTATTATCGATATCTGTTACATACTATTCCAGTTTTTTCTCAGTACACTTTCACACATACCGGACTGGCTTCGTTATAAAAATCAGACAAAGAATTTTAAAATGCAATTTATAACGGCACGTTGGTTGTAGGGTATGTTAAGGTGATTAGTGGAGAACTTCGCTTAGTTATTCTAATTGATTGCTAAAGAATTCTTGTAAGAGGGAACAGGTCCTGAATTCTTAGAATTGTAGGTGGTGCATTCCAGGAATTGACGGCGACTGTTATTCAAATACTATTCGAGGGTGGCAGTTTATCATGGTGTCTGTTAAAGTTCAAAACAATGTGTCTTGAACTCGCTGTCTTAACTATTCGTGTACCGTTTTTCGAATACCTTGGTCGGTTACGGAATGGTCAAAAGGCAAAAAGATATAATACCGCTTTGTGCATTGCGAAACAAAGTACTATTTGATACCCACTGTGTCAAGTATGTAATCTGTCATTCGTTTAGATAAACAACTGAAGGCAAGTGAAAGAATATAACATAACTCTACACCTAATACAACTTGACAGCTGCTTGATAGACGAATACATGTAGATACATATATGAGTATATATGTGGAAAATATCTAATATTTATTTATATAACTAAAATAACTACAGTGTTTTATTTCTGAAGATAAACTTCACACTTCTTCGGTTCATTTTTCTCTGGTAATCTTTCGTTTCTTTTTTTACGTTCGTTAAATATTTAGCTATAAATAACGGTGGCATGCCGAAAGAATTTTCAAAACATGCAATATCCGACTGTTCGATCAAAAGCACTCATCTCGTTTCCCTTAGATAATAAAAATAAAAACAGCCATGCGGTGTGAATGTTTTGTCCTGAACCAAACACAATATATTCTTTGGTGCGCCGCAGAATTTTAGCAATTGATTTATGCATGCCATAAGATGTTACAGGCTCACAGTCGAGAACGTCTTATAACAGCGAAACTAATGAGATTCGAACCCATTAATATTATTTTATTTTATTATTTATTTATATTTATTAACGCTACCTTGCTTGTTCTGACAAGTACTATAAATTCCTGAAGTTTTGCATCAAAATTCCGAAATAACCTATATATCGTATAAATTGTTCAATGAACAACTGTAAAGCAAAGAGCAACATTTCACACGAATTGAATAAATTAATACCATCCTCCATCAATCTTTCGGTCTAAAAATCTTTATTCAAGCATCTTCTCGAACTCATTCCCAATGCTGAGAACTCGCGTGCCGGAAAACTCATTGGCTAAGATCGATAAGCGTTAGAACGCGTGGCGATCGTTTACGTCTTACGTATCCGCTGGCGCGCGAGAATTCAAGTGGTACAGCGGCGCGAGGCGTTCGCGAGCAGGCAATTTCCTCATTCCACGAGGTCGGTGGAATCCCGCGCGCCGACCGATCCAATATTTCATCGCATCGGAAAATAAAGGCGGCGCGACCGCTCTCTCGCATGCCAACAGCGCATTACGAACGCGCTATTAATTGCTTCGTATGGTCCTCGCCGTGGACAGGATCCTTGATTTACGCGGATCGACCAGAATAAGACGCGCTGTTGCGATCGCTAAATCATCTGCCTCCATTCCGTGGCTCTGCGCGCGCCATTCTTTTTCCAACGTTTCTTATCGTTTATACTTTGCATTTCAATGAAAATCGCGCGAATCGCGACTTCGCTATTTATGGACTTTAGGCAATCAAGGTGTAGCATCGAGACGCGACGCAATGCATTTCCATTCAAGACAATTTTCTTAGTTTGGGTACGCGGTGAGACCCGATGAATTAAATTGGTCTGTGAACCACCTAGGGATCATGCGATCTTCTCAGAAGACAAATCGATTAACTCCACTTTCTGTAAATTTTTCAACTTTATTATCAGATACGTGATTAATGTTTTAACTTCTCGGAAAATGGATGGGTTAATAATAATCGTAAATTTAAAATAATGGTAAAAAATATTTGTAACGTGATTACGTTTCTCTACTTTTCATTTCGTGGGGTCGATCAGTACAACTCCTGAGCTATTTATAGCGAGTGAGGATTCGTTTCGGAAAATGCACATGTAAATTGGAATACACGAGGTGCATCGTCGAGGTAGTTTATAAAATTATTCATTGAATAATAAGAAAGATTGAAATGAAAGATTTTTTGTAATTCGATGAGTGCCTTCTTGTATCTCGGAAAAATTTATTTGACTGTAATTTTCTCAAAAACATATAGATCAATTGCTTTTAGAGCTATATAAGAATTTCTCCTTATATATAGGAACTCTTCTCTTAGAGTCCTTAGAAGCACAGTTCCATATTCTGCTAAACATGATATTGTTTTTAATTCTTTTTAAATAATTCTTTTATTATCCTTTCTAATATCTACATTGTATGAAGACAGGTTTTTGAAGTCTTAAAATTTCCATCTAAAAATAATTTATTCTTACAAAGCTTGTTGCCCAGAGAATTTTTATCCAAATTTTCTTGCATATGCTGCTGTTTGTTAATACTTCGTTTTTTTTTTTTTGTTTGTATAACAAACGTAGTTAATATCATAATAGGTTTGAATTTCAAACGTAAGATCAATTCAAAAATGTCAAATTAAAATACTCACTATTATTTTCATACCAACTTTTCTAATTTGGTAATAATTTTAGTCAGTCGTCGGTTTTATGCGCTTGATTATGAAAACTGAATTTTAAAGACGATTCTGCCTAACAAAACAATACAGGTAATATCGGAACAAAAGCGATTTCATCGTTTTTCAAAGAAACCGGTCTTGAAGAAGCCTACGGCCGCGTAATTCTGCGTCCGCGGTTATGTGCCTGCAACGTGTAAATTCTCGACAACATTTCTGCAATATTGTTCCGTCCATTGCAGGTATCAGCATTGGCAGCCGCAACGCCTGATTCCAATATCAGAATACAGAAATCGGTTAACAAGAGGCGGTCACGCCTTTTCATATTTTTTGACCAGTATGAACTATAGACTGATGCATGTATAGTTAGTCACGAAGCTATTCAACCGCCTGAATATTTCACATTCAGTCTTTTTCATTTATTTCTCATCACTTTGTGTTCTTCGTCAAACATTTATAATTTACAGTTAAATCTTCAAAAATCTTTATATAGGGTACTTACAATATCAATCTACGTTTAAAAGAACCCATGAACTGTCTACCATTAATCAAACAACAAGCATCTTTCTTCTTATTTTAGATTATTGGTCGCATGCATTTTTAAATGTTATTAGTGATCATTTTATGTTGTCAGTGTACAATTTTCTTAATATAACGTAGATGCACAGTATATGAAACATGGAATAATGCGGTAACCAAGGTTTGTGCCGTTTTATCCGATGGTAAACGGTGGTTGTTTACGTTAGATGATAAAGCCCAATACGCTTCAACAGAAATGATAAAATCCTCTTACAGTTTTCTCGTTGTAAAATATCTAATAAATTAGAAAGAATGTCGTATTGCGTCCTTTTAGTCCCATACATATTTGGAGCAACTTATGATAACATATTTGATAGAACTTTTAATGTTACACATGTAAAAGGTGGTTAGCTTTTCCTTGGCAATAAGAAACAAATTAATTAGATTTGTGTGGCTTGTTTTTAATCCGTTTAAAATTACTCGATCTTTACGATCCATAGATATTGGTGCACTGATATCAAAGACTTTCTTTTTTAACTTTATCTATATTGGCAAGTCGAATTTCTCGTATGAATGTTCGTACACGATTAGAAGTAGGAAACTATACCATTTCAAACGCTTTTCGTTTCATCTCGATACGGTGTTTCACTGTCGAGATATCATCTTGCAAAGAGATCCGCAATTTCGAGCACTCCGCTATGTTTATCTCTTTCGTACACTAGCATCTCTCGCTCGGGCATTCTCGTGACCTACCCCACGATCGACGGGCGTGCGGTGATCAGTGACAGACAACACGTCAGGTTTTTTTTTACTACTGTTGCTGCTGCTACTACTACTATTGCTACTACTATTACTACTACTACTAGCGAGGTACACGTTTCCAAGAAAAAAATGTAGGTCACACCGATTTCTGGAATTTCGGTCACCATTCAAGAAACCGTGCAACGTGAGTATCTTGTGCTTCAAAGATTCATATGTCAGCAGTCGGTTGGAATATCGAGTCAAAACAAAAGCTGTTTTTCAAGGCATGCATTCTAGTACTTATTGAATGTGTTTGTATGAAAAATTATGCGAAAATTCATGACTTTATTTTACGTCAAACGATTCGTTGATATGAATATTTTGTCGACTTAATCGTGGAATTTTTGTGGAAATTTTGATATGTTTGGGCGTAGTGCGAGTATTACTTGATAAATTAAAAGGTTAATGCTTAGTATAATCTGTGTTCTCGTATTTGTGTAAAATGTTAGTCGAATGATCTGTTGCTCTAACTGTTATATAAGATGTATAAGATATGTTAAGTTTGCAAACTTAATTTGTCTGCTTTAGTACGTTTTATTATTTTAATATGTTTTACAGTTGCGCAGAATTACGCCGTAAATTATAATTACAAAGCAGTTCAATTACATTGTAATTCGTAATGCAGATCTCTCATTTGATTAAATTACAGTGCAATCCATAATTGCAATTGAAGCATAATTACAAAGTACAATTGAATAATATAATTGAAAAACATAAACATAAGATTGAGTCACGTATGAACGGTAAACGGAAAATACGGCGTACGAGCATGACAGAAATATAAACGTGAAAGGTAAATATAAACATTTATCTCGCTTCTTCAGAGTTCTGGCCTCTAATTCAGTTACATTATATTTCAAGTACAATGTAATTAAACGACAGCATAATTCAATTTAGCTCGACTATGAGCAATGATGGTACATATATTATATAAATAGCAAAATGGTATAAAACAATATAGTATAAACCAACAATAATATTTACTAAAATCAATTAAAATAGTTTTACTGTTTAGTTTTGAAACAATAAAAATACAAATTTAATACAAGAATATAGCAATGTTTTCCAGTTTCTACTTTCGTTTTCCAATTATTCCTACACAGGAGCTTATCAATGTTGCAGTACTCAAATTTCTACTGTACGTTTATTCACATATTTAAAAAAAGAGAAGCTGAAAATCCTCGCAAACGCGCTACAAGTTATTATATTACCTTCGAACTCTCTGAGATCACGAATAGTATTCGTTGGCGGCAAAAGTAGAAAATAATTCATACTACGCATAACTGTTTCTCGGTCTCTCGAGGCTTCGTAAATTGCGTTAATGGAACGGAGGTGTACCGCGAGCTCTCGATCGCGATAAGCGGGAATTACGTACCATTAATTAAATTCCAATTGAGACAACGTATTTATTACAGGTGTTCCCGGTTAAGAAAAAAGTCCCGTGCATCGACGAACCGCTGACACGGTTCAACGCTGTTCCACTTGCGAAACTTGCGTCCAAGGATTTAGTCATTCGCTCCGCACCGCAGCGTGGACTCTAATTTGCGCCTTACCGCGCCATTCCGCGAGAAGATAAAGCTTTGCCAATGTTACGAAAGCATGGTAGCTGGCCGCTAATTGATACCTTAAAGCGGCTAGTTTCTTTGTCTGCATTTTATTTTGTAGAAATAAAGATAGGTTTTACTCGACTGGGATATTCTATTCGGCTCGAAGTCGTTTGATCTTTTCCATACACCGATGTAAAGTATTTCATTCGTTCCTAATGTTGGGAGAACTTTAGGACACCTGAAGGATTCACTTTGCTATAAAAAAATTAAAGGGTTCATGAGAGAAACAATACTTGTTTATGTTTTAGTTTCTTGAGAAAGCAAAAGAATTCTTTCTAATATTTTTAATTTTTGTTTAATATATTTTAAGACCTTTTTAACAAAATATTCAGCATATTACACGACTCGTTATATTATTCATTGTATCATATTATTTATTATTATTCGCACATTCGTTACATTATTGTGGATATACCTGTAATTACATGGCACAGCTGTATCTAATTAAGTCATGCACTTATGGAATCCTGACGAAGGCTGTTTCTGTAGTCACGACATAAATCATTTTTATAATATTGATTCCATCATGTTGTAAATTTCAACTCCGTCTATCGTATGCTTTATAATGAAGTTAAAAGATTTGAAAAATGGTTTTGTTACGAGCTCGTCGATTGTTCTGATTAATCGATTTCTCGTGTTAGTTACGGTAATAAGTTGAAAAGCTCTTGAAACGTATAATTATAGTAGATACGATATATGTAGTTATACAATGTTTATTAGTTTCGTGCACATAGTTGAATCTAAGGAGTGGAAGAATAGAACGGACTTTAAATAACGTGCGAAATGTGGAATTAAAATTTCACTAATTTATTAAAAAAAAAATAATTATGATAGTATGTAGCGAATTAATATCTATCAACTAGATAAGCAATTTATGTTATCAAATCATCCATATATTTTGCAAGGAATATTGGTATAAATAATACAGCAAGTATATTTGTCGAATTGTTAAACATTTACAGTATTATGCTCTAATATTCTAATAATTAGACAAAATAATAATTGCACAAAATCTACAAAAAGTTCGTATGCATAATTCATCTCAACTTCAAAGTTTAAAATGTTCTATTCTTCTACACTATTGCCTGCCAATATTGCATAAAATCAGATTTTTACGAACATAAGTAAAATGAGATTAGAGATTCATCCACCTACTAAACATTCTAACAAATATTTTATTTTTGCATATTTTTACGTATTAGGTATTTTTGCACACTTTTGGCATCTTTACATTTCCCACAAATGCATAAAAATCCACAGTCTACCAATGAAATATCCAGTATAACTTCGAAACCTCCCTACTAACGTGTCTTGATACAGAGCTACTGAAACTTCCATTACTATACCCCTACAACCTACAATGTAAAATGATTCATCTGCTATACAAAACACAACTACCCCTTATCACAGATATGAACTATATCTACAGAACCACCAACTTGTGCGACTCCTTTTCCCATAAATCGATAAAAATCACGTGTTGATGACGCGTGACCAATCTTTCAAATCGTTTTTATGTTCAAAATAAAAACACAATTACCCCAACCCCAGTTATACATCCCACATAACGATTCATCGACTTGCGATCAAATTTTCCCACAAACGCATAAGCATCTGCAGTACACAATTAATTAACAATTAATTGTAATCTTTCAAATTACTCTCAATCTACAAAACGATATAATTACCGTGAATTATACCATATCGGTATTTATCCTCTAGAAATTCGCCACCTTCGTTTCTGCGAGTTCTTTCCTTCTAATTCTTTGTTCCTTTCTCTCCGTGGGCCCAGGTTAACGCGTTTATCTGCCCCGGTAATCGATTCGAACGACGCGTCACCTTTCACATAAATCAAAACTGGCGCGTATATAGTGGGTGATGTCCAGTTTCTCGGCAGAGAATGAGAAAAGGGCAGGGAAGGCAGAAGGTCGTAGCGGAGAGAGTTCGTAGCACGGTTCGTGCGAGGGTGTACGGATCGTGTCAACGATACCGTGGATTTACGACGGTCACCGAGCGAATCCATTTGTTTCATCTGCATCTGCTTAGCACGCTAATGCTGCCTTCCCGTGTACTACTGCCCGTTGTTCCGTGCCGTTCGACTCGGCCAGGCCTCCAAGATTAAGGTGGACCGTCTGTCGTAGCGGAGAAAGAGTTCCTCCGTTAACGGAAGAGGCCACTGCATAATTTCGTAGTCGCGGCTAGTTTCCTTTAGCGAGTCGACTTCGCTCTAGGACACGAGCAACAACGATACACGACGGTTTGAATGAAGCGTCATCGGAGCTATGAGTTTCGTGATTTGAAAGGTTGGATTATTTTAGGTGTGGCTGTTTTACAATAAATCTTGAGAGTATATTTATGTGACATTATATGACATACAATATTACGTAAATATTATATATTAATATTATATTGATATTTATATCGATCAATAATAATTCATTGGCATTTGAGATTGTTAATTTCATCGTTGAAGGAAAATAGACATTTGAAGAAATATTGTTTCAATAATACTACTCTGTAGATTTT
This sequence comes from Bombus difficillimus, assembly GCA_014737525.1. Classification (NCBI taxonomy): domain Eukaryota; kingdom Metazoa; phylum Arthropoda; class Insecta; order Hymenoptera; family Apidae; genus Bombus; species Bombus difficillimus. The sequence continues at coordinate 1,195,327 of JACXIT010000199.1, read as the reverse complement.
CATTTTACATGATAGACTTTAGAATATAATGTTCGAATATAATGAGTCGATAAAAAAATAATGTATCCTTGGTATAAAGCTGTATATCGTTGGGAATGTTGTAAATTGAGAGTGAAATTAAAAGAAAGTAAAATAAAAGATCCGAGAAGTATCTCTACTAGTATCCACTAATTGTAAGCGCGTTAATGATATACCTACTACAAAGAGATAAAAATTAGAAAAATGTATTGTAGAATTCAATATTTTTCGCAGCTACAAAATGTTATTTCTATATATAACACAAAATTTAAAAGGATAGTTTCTAATAATCCCATAATATGGCACTTAATATTTGACACTTAATTTCTGAAATGTATCTTTGAAACAGCTTAACTACGCTAACTTTATCTGTCTTATATCTATCTTAATATTTCATCATATCTATACGGAATTTTTAACATTTTCCCTTTTATCTGCCGAAGTAGAAAATCAGGTTTCCGTGCCATTTCCGTTATATTTTTACGAATTTTAATGAATTACAGTTCATAATTTGCCAAACGAGATTACATATGATTAGACTGTATCTCCGTAAAAATACTTTATGATGCTAATTAAGGTGTCGATTGAATCGTTTGATATCCGTCTCTATAATGTAGTACATATGTGAATATTCAATTTGAGCAAGGAACATCTATCATTGCTTATTTAAATCATACCTTTGATTAAAGTTTTTGTTACTGGTTCAGATTAAATAAGTGCATAAGCGTCTTTAATAAAGTGACTGAAAATTTATTTAAGTGGGCAATTAAGCAAGAGGAGAAAATTCAAGAGTAGAGACTCAAATAATTGGTTGCACAGACTAATAATACACCGTTGCAATTTTACTTACAAATGTACTTATAAATGCATGTTGCAGTGATCTTTCAGTCGTATTTATACCTTTTTTAAGTGAAAGGTGTTGCCCATCGATTTATTATTTCTGTTATTTTTAATCGCAGCAATATTTGTGAAGAAATGATTTAACTTTTAAATATTAATTACAAGCTAAATATCCAAATTACTCGATTATATTGATCTACCATTAAATTGTCAAATTATCGAATTATTAAATTGTTGAATTACATATTATTGAATTATAAAATTGTTCTTCTACGAAGGACGACAAATATGATCTATCATGTCCATCACCTGTAGCCTTTACGCATATATTTCTGCCTATCGTGTATCATATGCATTTTTATACCTTCAAGCATTTTGGATATTATACGTATTTATTCGTACGATGTTCACATTTTTTTTCTTTACCTTTTGCATTCTTAAATCCTCAACAAGTAAATAAACATTTTACTCATCGCAAAAGGTTCCCAAATATTACATGTCATTCGATCTTCTAACCTACATTCCTCGCTTCATCGAAGTAGCTTCCACGTAGCCGTAAGTCATTGACCAATTAGTTATCCAAATGATTTCTCCCCCCCCCCTCTCTCTCTCTCTCTTTCTCTCTCTGTACCGTCGGTGTTCCATTGGAATTCGATAAAGCACCGCATGACCGATCGGATATCTAACGACGTGGGGGGAAACGGAAAGAAATGATTACGAAATGGCCGCTGGCAGGTAGAAGAGGATCCGGCCAGGATCGGGCCTGGTTAATATACCTACGTGGCCGCGGGTAATGAACGCGTGTTAACCAGTTCGTTATCGACGAAACGGTGCCCACCTTCTTCTCGCATGCGAGTTCGAACGGATACGATGCCTGGAGAAACCACGACGATCGCCAAGAGGGAGAAGGAGAATCGAGAAGAGAAAATAGAAGAAAAATAGTAGCAGCAAAGAAGCGAAGGAGGGAAGAATCGAACCAAGCGGAAGAAACGAGAAGACCGTAGACGTAGAAGGTTCAAGGGGCAGGAGCGGTGAAAGGGAAAGGCGAGTAAACCAGGATGGGCTCGGTTTTATCGCACGATGCTTGGGTAATCGTCACCCCGTAAGAAGTTATGATTACAACGTTTCCAGTTATCGGTGCTTTTCTGCGCAACTTACACCGTTCGCCGCGGTGACTAAGGACGCTTTTCGTCCATGGGGATCGTTGTCAGAAGCACGGAATGACCGCCTGGAATTTATCCCGCGTGTATAAGCCAACGAGCGACGTGTTCCATCCTTGTGCGATTCAACGCGATCCCGCGAGAGATTGCGTTGATGAGAACTTGTGTGTTGGGCTATTGACGGTCTACATTTTTTTGCTTTTTTCGTTGGTAGATTCTTTTTCTTTTTGGTCGCTTTAATGGCAGAGTCAGAGGGAAAACGAGAAGTCTACCTTTAGCGAGAAGACTTGACGAGCGTGATATATAGAGCCGAGAGACGAAACGTATTTTCTTTCATACAAAATGTTGCGTTTCTCGTTACACTGCTGCTCTTGGTATTCTTTCGATGCAACGTTAGTTATTAATTGAAGTTCTTTGAGATTAATTGTATATGCACTATTTATTTATTAGAGATTTAACCCGAGTATTATAATATTTATTCGTATTTGATAATTAGACTGCGAATGATTATTTATAATTGGAAAGATAGAACTTGAGTAATAAATTGTATTATCTGGTAAATATTGTTACTCGCGCGCCAGTGGTCTTGCTGCATAATTATCTACTTATGGTAATGTATTTTACAAAGTACAATGTACAAAGCGTTGTATTTGAACGATAACACGGATATCATTAAAGTTCGATTATCTTCTTAAGTTTCTGCCGCAGTGTACGCAGGCTTTAACGTTTTGAACTATAACTGTCAAATACTCGCAACGGTATCATAGATATTAACAAATTTTAACATAGCCACGTAAAGTCCTTATACATTCTTGTATACAATTAATTCAAGTTCTCAGTTCAACGTATTGCATCTGTCCAATTACCTTAAAATCCGCAAAAGCACGTTCCGAACTCTTTAATACATAATTTCATCGAACCAAAAAATAGATAGAACACCATTATAAGGTGACTGTAGGTTCATATTTTCCAGTATCAAACCTAATGATCGGAAATCTAGTGCAATAAACATTTCGTAGGAAAAACACGAAACGATAATCGTATCGATATCCAGCGTTCGATTATTCCTATTCAATGTAATTTAAAACAACCGTGGAACATTTTAAACGTCTCGGTACACGATCTACACGAATATACATACATAGAAACGTTTGTTGCGAGCGAAATGAGCCTCCTTTGCCTCCGGTTTCGCCGGGTTTCACCGCGCGTAAAAAGTCTAACGAGCGAGCGACGTACGGCAAAATTACGACGAGCATTTATTGTTAGAGTGTTACTGCCACTATTTTTCCTCGTTGTTACCGCGTCATTCTCTCGTTAACACTCTCCCTATCGTTAACACTTTCTCTTGTTAACGTAACCGTCGTAGCTACGTATATAGCTATGTACGTGCCTAATGCAATGCAAATTCAACAAGCGTCATTGAGATATCATATCGGGATCGGGGAACGTAGCATGAGGCTAACGCCCGGCCTGAACGCCCGGCCTGAACGCGACCGAGAATTAACAGTGCTGTTTATCGCCGCAATAATATACGAATAAACGTGCAATCGCATTATTCTCCCGTCCTTATAGTCTAGCAGGATGTTCTTCCTAGTTCCCCTCGGCATCACTTTGTTCAACAGGACTCCACCTTAACCTGGCATGTTTCTTGCATGTGGTTAAGGTCGTAGATTTATTGAATTGATTAAACTACTATTTCTGAATGATTTTATTAATTAAGTTTTTGATTCGATTGTTTTGAAGAAGACATTGGTGATATTTTTTTTAATAATATCGTTTAGCGTTATTCGACTTCCGTTGGTTATTTTTTATGTTCTTGATGTTGTATTATTCTATGCTGTATTATATTACATTTATGTTGCAGAGATTCTTCTCGAAATGGCACGGTGACAGGATAAATTTCGTAAAACGAAATCAAATATGTCGTTACATATTATTTTATTTATTTATGTCGTTATTTGAAATAAAGATTTGTTTATATAATGCATTACGATAGAGTACTGTATTTATTAGATTTATTAGTTTAGTTACCGTCAATTAAAGGAATATGGCTAGGTTGTTGTACTATTTTATTGTGCAATATAAGTATTAAAATATTTATGTTCCTTAGAAATATCTTACTATGTCGTTATATTTTTAATGAATATTTTATGAATATTAATTATTATGAATAAATCTTCTAATTATCCAAAATAATGAATTATTATGAATAAATCTTCTATTTATCCAAAATAATTAATTATGATAAATAAATCTTCTATTTATTTATTTACATGTGAACTATCAAAAACATTCATATAAAATTTCTTTAATTTCACGATTAGAAGCTTTATGAACTTAATAACGATACATTATTACGCTGAAATCAATCAGATCTGTCCTACTTTTTCTATTTATGGAAACATATTTTGTAAACATATATTGTTCTTTGTTTATGTTCGACACAGTGCCAAAATATTGATCGAGGACTGCTTATTATTTTATATACTGTATTCCTTCTACGTTTTGCCCTTGAATGTACATTTATTGTGGTATGTATACCGTACATACATAATTTAAACCTATCCTTTACGAAAAAATGGCAAAATACGGAAGAAGTGGAGAACTGAATTCCTGATTTCATCTTCTTCAAAGAAAAATCATTTCATCGTCATAAAATGTAGCTTCTATCCCATATAATGAATTAATAAACACATAAATTAATGGAACGTAAAGAAACAATGACATAAATGAAGGAAGTTATTTTGGTTACTTAACATCACGTCAGTTACTAAGAAGCAATAAAGTTTTCGATTTACAAACGGCTACCATTTAATATATTTTAACAACGTTCCAACGCTGTTCCTTCGCTAAAAGAAACATTAAGAATTAAAAATATAGAACCACAAGAAATTCTGTCGGTGATTATGGTAGATAAAAATAAGCGTATCCCTTGCGGAAATTATTTAACGCTCGGTCAGCGATTTTGCATAAACTAACTATAATCGCTTTCACTGACGTATTAAATTGCTCCGCATTCCATCCACTACGAACGTGTTCAATCGCCATCGAAAATTGCGATTGAAATGTTACTAAACGCGAGAACTTTGATAATTGAAGCGTTGAAATAAACGATGTAAATAAAAAAAAAAGAAGATAAATAGAAATCGGTCTTTTTACTGAGAAAGAAGATAAGTTTGATATGGAATGCGGTGGAAAAACGTAATAAATATTGAAATAATTTATTATTTTAGCCCTTAAACCTATCTCGAAATAGAGGTATGATAATAAGTGCTAACTAGACTGTGGTTGAAAAACACGAGGGTATAATACTTATCACATTTATTTTTCTTCTAAACCGACTGGACCGCAATATAATATTCGTTTTATTTTCTTTGTTTCCTCGACTGTTTATCAACTTCGTTCTCACATATGTTCGATATTTTCAGATTACATTTGAAAACCATTCAGCAACCATTTTGATAAAAATTTATTGTGATCGATCAACCGTACCACCTGTGAAATTTTGAATATCTCATAACGTAACATTTTTTTATTGCCGGAAAGCATATAATAAATACAAAAATAGGACGAATTTATGTTACAATTCAATACAAAGGTGGTCGATTTTCAAAACCCATAGCATTCACGTGACAAAAGATGTAAATGTCAAAGTTGGTGAAAACATATTTTTTGATTTTACTAGAAATATTTATTTCTGATATTTATATATATCGTTTATCGTCTCAACTTTTCGGTTGTAATATAAAGTTCTTTTATTATAAGTATGAGTCGAGAATTTGGTGTACGATGAAGGCAAAAAAGATTTTTCAAGAATTCTATTTCTTCATTTTTTTTTCATTTATGTATTTTTATCCTTCGTAAAATTTTGTAATAATATCTTACACATAAAATTTATTATTTCTAAAATTTGGAAAAATGTATAAATTTTTTGTTTCATAAAGTATGTATCTTGAAATTCCTGAATTAATGTTTAATTATTCACTCATGATACGAGTAGTGTATTATTTTGCTAGTATATTATTCATCCTCATTTAATACTTGACTCTTCGTTCTTTCAATATCACATCTTCTCTTAAAAGAGTGTAACTAATGTAAATAAATAAAAATTCTTCATCAATTCCTTGACTAATCAAATCAAAGACATCGAACACAAATTCTGTACTAAAATAAATCAAGCTACCAACATTTGTTTTTTTTTTTTATAAACCAATTTTGTGTGAAATTTCCTATTCTTTCATGTTATTCTTCCACATTGCCGTCATAATTCGTGTAAATTATGTTATGAATGGTATTTTATTATTGAAGAAAATATCGTTCAATACTTTAATACTTTAAGACTTTACTATAAGACAGGAATGCAATTCGAGAATCTCATTAATAAACAAATATGTTCTTTATACACGCAATTTTAATGCATATGATATCGTATCTTATAACAAAAAAATGTATGAAATACAATTTCAAAGAATAAATTTGATACTGATATCTCTGTAATCAGGAATCTCATAAAAAATTAAAATGCATATATTATAAAATCGCATCCTGTTAAATCAAATAATTCTTCTTATGTGTTCAAACTGCTATTATTAGTACAAGTACTGCAAAAGTTGTGTGGCTGTCCTTTGAAATAAAAATACTAATTGGTTGTTCATCTCCTTCAACAACGTTATTTAGGAAGCTATTATTTAGCTATTACAGATTTCTTATTTTATTTACCAATTTTATTTTACAATCTTTGCTTCGATTCTCAAAGGACTATTATAAAATTCTGTAGTATGCAGGATAATTACGTAGATACGATACGATGAAACGGGCTGTACGGCGACATAGATCATGTGATTATAATTTCTGTACGTAGAACGTAATCGTTAAATGTTCGTCAAATTAAAACGTGAATGTATCGAAGTTACTGTCAACCAAGATTAGAACAGAATGTACTTTCAATAATTTCAAAGAAAGACATTCTGTTCCTTTTAATGATATTTCTTTCCTGATAGAGTATTGTTACGTAATGATATCTATTAACATTTATTGAATTATATATTATATTCATTATGATATTTATTCTGATGATTAAATTATATTATATTCATATTTCTTGTCGTACATATCTTTCTTCCTCTTTCTGAATAAATGAATAGTGACAGAAAATAATTTTATTCGTCTGTTCTCTAGTTTCATATAAAGATATCTTTTTCTATTGAATTAAAATGCAGAAAAAGAATGTTTAATTAATTCAATTCAATACATTAGTTTGTTTTTTTGGAGCAATAGTTATACTTGTTTCTATTGAACATCCAGTAAAACCTTTAAAATACTAAATAGTTTTAAATTATTCAAAATATATGTATATCAAGTTTTACTGATACCTAAACTGGTAGCTTCAATCGTAAGCAACTGATACTCGAAATAGGAATCTCTCTCACTATTACAAAAGCATTTTGATTGCACCTTCAAGCGCAAGAAACAAACAAGATAATTCGAATCGTACAATCATCCATTATCACCTCGAAAATATACCAGAGCGTAAATTCCGGCTCAACAGTAAACCAAACTAACTTAAATCGCGATATAAATATTACCTTTGGTACGTAAGAAGGTTTTATCTGCATTACTACATTTAACAAATAGATAGGATATTTAACCGACGAACAACTATTCATTATCACCTCGAAATCACAGAAGAATGCTAAATCCAGATAACCAATAACCTAAATCACCGTTGAATTCCAATATAAAAGTCACCTTTTCTACTCAAGAATGTTTCAATTGCAGTTCTGTATTTAGAAAACAGACAAGACGATTTAACCTAGATAGCCATTCATTATGACGTTGAAATCACACAAGAATGCAAAGCCTAGATTACCTAGGACCTTAGTTAACTTTAGTAGGTGCTACTATAAAAATCACCATTCCTACACGAAAACTTTCGATTGCATTTTTAAATTAATCGATAATCATGTAACTTATACAACCATTCATTATCACCTGGAAATCACGCAAGAATGCAAAGCATCTATGTTATCTATGATTCCAAGCAATTTAACACTAGTACCAATGGGGAATAAAAATAAGGCAGGTAGAAAAGAATTCAGAGTGAAAGATATAAAAGGAAATATAAAACGCGATGAAAGAGATAGGTTTTAAATATAAAAATACATATATACAATAATTCCAAAAATTTAAAATACCATACAATGTGTCAAAAAATTTACGAATTGATCGTTTTCACTGATATTTCAGTTTTGATATTAAATCCAAATATAATATTGCTTTACGTAAATGTGTTTTAATTGCATCTATACATTTAACGAGACGAAATCGTTTAATCTGCAGGATCATATATTGTACACAATCTTAATATTATGCAAGAATGTAAACACGTGCAAAAGCAATAACTTAAAGACGAATAAAGAATTACCTTTTCTACAAAAAAAATCATTTGAATTGTATTTTTACATTTAACAAGACAAGACAATGTAATTCGTACAATCGTATATGTTACCACAAGAAATTGGACAAGAACGAGAGTTCCAAATAAAATCCTAATACAAAAATCACTCTTATCCTACATGATAACGTTTTAATTCCTATAATCATATATTACCACCTCGAAATTATACAATAAAGCAAAGTCTGCGTTATCCAATAACTCAAGTCAACTAAAATTGCAACATAAGTCGCCTTTCGTACACGAAAACGTTTTAATTCCAGTTTTCTTTTTTTTTTCACGTTTAGCTAGGCAGAACGATTTCATTCATATAATCATATATTACCATCTTAAAATTACATAAGACCGTAAGGTTTAAACTTCGATTTAAAAATTCCCCTTCCTATATAAAATTATTTCAATTACACTTTCGAGTTTAACAAACACGCGATCTGATTCGATTCAATTAACCATTCACTGTCAGCCAAACGTTGGGCAAGAGCAAACAAAATCACAACCCCTGTGACAGGGTCAGCGTGTAACACGCGTTCGTTGAAACGGTTGCAAAGCATAGAAGAATTCACTGGCGCGATATCCTAATTGCGAGATACGAGCCAGCGAGCCGATAAGCCGCAGGAATATTACTCGACACCGCTGGCCCGCCCTCGAACGTCTTAATAACAATAATTAGTTCTCACCCCGGATCTATTTCGCCTTGGGCGCTTTCTGTACGCTGTTTAACAGCTCCCACGAAAGGTAATAGCGTCGAAAATGCTTACACGTTGTCGTAGCTCGAGGTACACGATTAACACGGAAAAGTGTTTTTCCTTCGCTCGAACTGCGTTACGCGAGATTTTCAAACGTGCCTCGTTCGCGTCGTAACGGTGTGCTATTTGTCGAACGTTTGCGCGAGATATTTTATGCGTCGATCAGCAGGCTTGTTGGCTTTTCTGTTTTGGATTTATGAGTACGTGATGTTAATTTTTTATTTTCGTTTCTTAAAAGTAATATGGAATTTTGTACGAGAAGACAAAAATTGATGAAGAATTTTTATTTGTGCGAGGAATTAGGGTTTTCGTGTAATTAAATTCATTTTGTAATCGAATTTGGTTGATCGATGCTTGTCGTTCAAATTCAACCAAATTCATTTTGTAATCGAATTTGGTTGATCGATGCTTGTCGTTCTTTTTTCGATGTACGAGTGCTTAATGTTGATTTTTATTTTCATCTTCCAAACGACTTGGATAATGTCATAAATATTATGTACGAATTTTAAGCGTCTAAAAATGTCTTGCGTGTGCAGGAAAATAAACACACGAAAGAGATGGAGATGTATTTTTTTATTTTCATGTGGAATTGCGTTAATACACGTTAAATGGTATATTAGATTTTAGTGAAAGCACAATGTTATCTATTATTGAAGATTCAACTAAGTACAGAAGAAACATTCTATAATGCAATGCAAACACCAATAAAATTTTTTTTTAAATAATATAGAATAATTATAAGCAGTTTTCATAGGGAGGTGTGTTTAAATACTGACAAGTATTGATTATATAGATAAAAAATATGATAGGTGCAGTCTACATTTTGTAACTCTCGATAGAACAGTAGAACTAAGATAACAAATTGTACCTTTCCAATCGGATAAATGTAGCCTTATAATCAGATAAATGATCAAGAACTCTTATTGCGATGTATCATGCCCAGCCGACACTAAACTAATTAGTATCGACAGAAAAATTTTGCAACATAGCCCAGCAACATTGTAAAAATTATATTAGTAAGATAAGGAATTCTAGTACTGTAACACTGAATCGATGTTCTAATTACGATGTAATTATAAAGTAATTAAGAAGTTGTTTCAATATCGTGCCATTATGGTTCTCTATTTTTACCTATCTTTTCTAGAAAATCATTTCGCATTTAATATCTTCATCAACTAATCCTCTTGTCATATGTTGTGAGAAAATTAATCATGTAGTCTC